>PVIH01002617.1:8909-183569 GCA_004025045.1 Sigmodon hispidus
AAAAAAAAAAAAAAAAAAAAAAAAAAAAAAAAAAAAAAAAAAAAAAAAAAAAAAAAAAAAAAAAAAAAAAAAAAAAAAAAAAAAAAAAAAAAAAAAAAAAAAAAAAAAAAAAAAAAAAAAAAAAAACACGTGTTAAGGGGCTGGAGAGATGGCTCAGCGGTTAAGAGCACCGTCTGCTCTTCCAGAGGACCTGGGTTTGATTCCCAGCACCCACATGGCAGCTAACAACTGTCTGTAGTTCCAGTTCCAGGCAAATAAATGAATGAATGAATGAATAAATAAATAAATGTGTTTAAAATATCCTGAAGAAAGAATATTTAAAAAAAAAAACAACACGTGTTAATTAAAGAATAATTTAAATGTACACAAAACTCAGTTTGGTTCCCAGCATCTACACAGCAGCCCTCAACCGTCTCTAACTTCAGCCCCCTCCACAAGTACCAGGCACATACATGATGCACAGATACGCACGCAGGCAGAATACCCATACACATAAAAAAATTAATACATTTTAATACTTGTATTAAAAGTGTTGTTTACTTGAATCTTATTTCAGAATTGTGTGAGTGATTCACAAACAAAGTCAATCTCTAGAGCCTTTCTTTAGAATAATCTTGCTCTGACTTTAAACTCAAAGTTATCTTTGCATTATTAAGATAGTCTGGTTATATGCTCTCATCTTCTCTGCTGAAGAATATTTTCTGTTGATTCTGAGGACAGAGTGTGAGTTCTTTACAGTTTTCATTTTGTTGTTATTTCTAGTTCTTTACAAGGGGGTACAAGGGCATTGGGCCCCTTTGGTTTCAGTAGATCAGGCTGAAGTTGATTGGTCTTCGGGGAGCTGAAGACTGAAGAAGTTTGTGGAAACCACAGAATAAATGAGCCAAGACATTGACTAGCTTGTCAGGCCCTTTACCCTGGGCAGAGGAGGAACTCTGACCTTACTTTCCCTCTCACTCTTGGTGACCTGCGTGGAGTGCTTTTTAAACACATTGTTTTGTTTCTATATATGTGTGTATGCACTGATCATGTACATGCAAGTTCCATGGAGGCCAGAGGGCATCAGATCTTTTGGAACTGGAGTTACAGGTGGTTATGAGCCACCTGCTGTGGGTTCTGGGAACCAAACCAGGTCTCTGCAAGAGCAGAAAGTGCTCTTAACTGCTGAGCCCTCTTTCCGGTCCCAGTGTGTCATGCTGTGCTCCCCGCCCCCACACTCCAGCCAATGAATGTGTTCTTACTGAATAGGTCTTTTATACTACAAGCAGCATGTTGAGTACATCCAGGGAAGACCAGAATCAACCTCTTAGTCCCTGTTCTCCCACTCTTTCTTATTTCTTCCTGAATACCCCACATGGAATGTGTCTTCCCTGGTCTAGGGATCGCTTACCATAATTCATTTACATGCCAGGGCTTGATAGTGAGGTCTTGGAAGATGCATGAAGCTGACTTTGTTACCCAGGAATCTGCTTGTTGAAATTCAGGACCTTATTAAGCTGAATGATCCATTGCTAATAGGACATCACCTATTGCAGTGTAACTAACTATAGTATTCATCATTACTCATTTTGTTAAGAATAATTTATAGGGGCTGGAGAGATGGCTCAGCAGTTAAGAGCACTGACTGTTCTTCCAGAGGACTGGAGTTCAATTCCCAGCACCCACATGGCAGCTAACAATTGTTTGTAGTTCCAGTTCCCAGTTCCAGGCAAATGCCAGGGCAAATAAATAAATAACTTATAATTCAGGTTTGTGGATTTTTGTTGGTCTCACACAAAACCATATTAACTTGGAGGTATTTTATTTTAATTTTTTTATCTTTTTCTGCTTTTATTTTAGTCTTGTTCACTTAGGGAATACCTTATTCACTCATTCAACCAACATTTATTATGGTGACATGTCCTAAGGGAAAACAGAGAAGTCATGGTTCTTATGCTCAAATTGCTGATAGCTTAATAGGAAGATATAGAAAAATGGTGGGAAAAACCAAAGCTAATATAAGGTCTTCACTAATAGATTAAAAAATCACAGGATGGGCTGGAGAGATGGCTCTTAATGGTTCAAAGCACTGGCTGCTCTTCCAGAGGACTCAGGTTCAATTCCCAACACCCACATGACAGTTTACAACTGTTTGTTAGCTCAAGTTCCAGGGGATCTAATGCCCTGTTCTGGCCTGTGTGCTCCAGGCACATATGTGGTATGTACATATACCTACAGGCAAAATACTCATACATAATACATAAAAATAAAATAAAAAGGAAGAAAAATCACATAGGAAGACATAGGTGTGTCTTTAAAAATTGAAGTCTTAAATGTCATTTGTAAGAGTTTTGCATTCCCTGAAGAGAAGAATAATGAGTTTCTTGTTCTAATATGTTGTAAACATCCAAGCCTAGGTGATGGTGAGATGGCTAAGCAGGTACAGGTGCTCGCTGTGAGAGCCTGGCTGCCTGAACTCAGACAGGAGGAAAACTGATGACACTCAGTTGTCCCCTGACCTCCATAGGAGCACTGAGGCATGGATGAACACACACACACACACACACACACACACACACATACACATAATAATAAAAAACAAAAAATACAAGCCTAATTTCTTTTAGAGACTACCATTCTTTTTGTTATTTTAAATAAGTAAATTTTAAGGGTAATCTCCCTCTTCCCCTCCCCTCCCTTCCTCCCTCTCTCTTGCAACTCAAGAAGTTAGTGTGTAAGGAGCCTTTCTTAAAGCACATCTGAGAATTGCTTTTTTGTATCCTTTATATTTGAAACATACTTTTCAGCTCAAGAAATTTTATTATGACTTTTGCATTTCTTTGCTGTATCTTCTGCTAATCCCTATTATTTATAAGCTGAACATTCTCAACCCAGTCCTTGTCTGGTGGTCCCCTTGAATCGCTGCCCAGCTTTAAAGTATATCAATAAGTGGGTATGGCCCTTCACTTTCTCTTTTCTCTTGCCGCTCTGTTGCCAGTTTCTCTGTAGCATGTGCCAGCTTTTATTACCACCTTTTAGATCCCCTTTGAATGTTTATACCCTCAATTTAATGACTATTTTCTTTTGAGAAGACTCATCTTTTCATACTAGGTTCACTTTTCCATTTGCAAAATACTTTGAAAGGGCTTTTTCATACTCTGTTCAATCCATACAGCCAGGAGTAGGTTCTGCTTGAGAATGTGAGTATTTAAGGGGTTTGTGCAAAGCTGGCATGAAGTTAGAGAAGACTGATCTAAGGCAACCCTGGACTCCAAAGAACTGTTAGAGGAACTGAGGTGCTTAGCATGGGGCCAAAGACACTTAAACATAGCCTGAAGTTTCTGACCTTTGTGGGCCACAGCCTGGAGGAATCTCTTCCACCTGCATGCAGTCCTGCAGCCATTTATAAAATAATTACTCAGAGGCTTATATTAATTATAAACTGTTTGGCCTATGGCTCAGGCTCATTACCAGCTAGCTCTTATAACTTAACCCATTTTTATTAATCTCTGTATTGCCACATGGCTCCACGGCTTTACCTGTGTTTCATTACATCTTGCTTCCTTGGGTGGGCACTTGCAGCTTCTCTTCCTGACTCCACCCTTCTCCTTTATCTCTGCTTGGATTTCTCACCTGCCTCTAAGCAGCCTTGACATAGGCCAAAACAGCCTCTTTATTAGCAAATGGCAAAAAACCACATTCACAAGAAAGACGTCCCACATCATCTAAAGGCAACAAGATGTCTGTGTTTGAATCCAGAGGCTGAAGAGGGAGTGGGTGGGTTGTATAGAGGATATGTCACTGTGTCTGTTCTACTGCAGGAGACCAGGGATGTAGAGAGGAGGGGTTGAGCTGTAGGCAGAGATGCTTTCATTCAAGGAGATGGTACCAACAGTGAAGGGCAGAGCCATCAGGCCAGATGATGCCTGGCATTGGGATTATAGCAGAGATTCTAATGGTTGGGGATTATCTGCATCTTGCTTGTTCCATTAGCCAGGAGCACAGGCAGATATTAAAGCCATTAACAGGTCATTCTCTTGACTTCAAATGGTCCTGCTTGGACCTTGCTGAGTCAGGGAGCACTTTTTAATGGCTTCATTGATGTTGCCATCTGTCTGGTCTTTGGAGATCGCTAGATGAAGGCCTGGGCTTGCCCACAGTCCAGATATATAATTCAAATTAATTATTTTAATTAGAGTCACATACGTTTATAGTAATCAGTTAGCTGAACTGTGTTTGACAGCAGTTTAACATTCTCTGTAGGTAGATGCTGCCATTGGACGACCTTCAATGGGAAAGGAAGGCTGGCCTTCAGTCCTTTGGCTATGTGTGAGATCTCAGAAAACTCTGAAGTCCTTCAGGGAAATTTCATATCTGTCATGCTTCAGAACTTCCAAACGCTCAGTGTAGGATTTTAAACCTAAAACAGAGGTAACAAGCGTCAGCTCTCAGGGCTCCTTCAGGAGGCTTCTAGTCGCATGGCTGAAGGAGCTGTGGGAGCTGCCTGGCCCTGAGTCCTCGGAAGTTTCTCTCTCACATCCCTCTTACAGTAATGTGGTGGTGATTCAGCTTCTGCTGAAGTCCCTTCGTGGACCAGACTCTTAATTCTGCAGAAAGCTCATCCAGCCTTGGGCCTCTGTATTGGTGGGTGTGAACTGGTGGTGTTCCTCCCTTGGCGGCGTCTCTCTCCAGTCTGGTTCTCTGTCCCAGAGCCACAGGGGTGTGGACTCTCCATAGCAGCCTTTTGACTGCTTGGGAACCTCCAGGTTTTGTAGTATTTTCAGACAACTTTCCTCCCCCACTTTTCATGCTGGGAATGGAATCCAGTGTCTTGCCCATGTTAGGCATTTGTCCCTCATCCCCAGCCCAGCGTTCTCTGACTCTCAGGGAATTTTCACATGGTTTGATTTTAAGCCTCCTTACCATCTTAGTTCTTTGAAAGTGTGATGCTCTTAAAAAAAAAAAAAAAAAAAAAGACAGTTAATATTCCTATCCTATGACTTGCCTGCTAGCTCGGTCCCCAAGATGAACCGCGGAGGCAATTAATTAACTTTAATTAATCAATATCCAGAAGCTTCACTTAACATTTACTTTCCTGTCTCTGTATTGTTTAAAATCTAAGACCTATATTCTTTTTCTTCTATTGTAAGTATCACAGAAATCTAGTATGTTTTTTGTGTCTGTGGCAGGGGAACACTAACCATTGAGAGTGCCTAGAAATAAGTAAGGAGGGCAGACATTCCAGTAGGAAACCAGGAAAAGCCAGCAGGAACGGAGGCGTGAAGAGTAAATACGAGAAATCAGGGTCTGCGAGAAACATCTGGGTGAATCAGTCACACTGTAACGGGCCTTGTGGTGGAAGATGGACATGATGTGTTAGCTTAAAAATAAACACAGTATCGCTGGGCAGTAGTGGCACATGCCTTTAATCTCAGCACTCGTGTGGCAGAGACAGGCAGATCTCTGTGAGTTTGAGACTAGCCTGGTCTACAGAGCTAGCTCCAGGACAGCCAGCTAGGCCTGTTATACAGAGAAACCTTGTTTAAAAACAACAACAACAACAACAAAAAGCAGTGTCTGTCTTTGGAAACAGAGGCACAGGAATCTCTGTGATTTTGAGGCCAGCTAGGTCTGCATAGACCCTGTCTTTTAAAAAAAAAATCAAGTAGAGGAGTATAACATCCTATTTTTGTGGAAAGCATACTTTAATATGTAAAATATGGGTTTCTGTAAACTTAGGTGGGAGTTAGCATATTGTAAACACATGTTGATCATGTGACCTCTGAAGTGATATTTTAAGTGGCATAGGTATTTTGGGTTATTTTAATGTGATAGGGTGATATTTTCTATATTTTTTCAAAGTATGTTTGAACTAATAGACATAACTTTCTCCATTCTATTATAGCATATTTTTAAAAAAAAAAAAAAAACTTTATTTATTTGCCTTGGTGTTTTGCCTGGAACTGGAACTACAGACAGTTGTTAGCTGCCACGTGGGTGCTGGGAATCAAACCCGGGTCCTCCGGAAGAGCAGATGGTGCTCGTAACCGCTGAGCCATCTCTCCAGCCCTATTATAGCATATTTTTAAGGGATGAGTTTAGTGTTTATGAGAGACTGAATATTTACTTTTCTCCTTGTATATTACAAAATATAAATATTTAAAAATTGACTCAGCTATTTATTTTTATTTTATGTATATGGGTGTGTTTTGCCTATATGTCTTTGTGCCACGTGTGTATACTGCTCACAGAAGCCAGAAGAGGGTGTCAGATCCACTGGAACTGGAATTACTGACAGTTCTAAGTTGTCCTGTGGGCGTGTTGAACCAAACCTGGATCCTTCGGAGGAGCAGCCAGTAGTCTTAACAAGTGAGCCATTTGTCCAGCCACAGGAATATGAATATTTGAGTCAAGAATTTGGCACTGTTTCCATCATGCTGATAACTAAAGAAATAATTAATGTTTATAAATTTCTTTCTGGCAGGAGTGTGGATTGGTGCTGTCTTTAAAGCAATAAAGACTTCAAATTATTTTTAAAATGAAGATATGCCAGTAGGGCACAGTAGTTCATGCCTTTAATCCCAGCACAGGGAGGCAGAGGCAGGTGGATCTCTATGAGTTTTAGGCCAGCCCTTTGCACATAGTTCCAGGACATCAATGGGCTACATATATAGACCCTTTCTCAAACAACAAACACAAAGAATATGTGTTTAAAGAATTTCACTGCTAGATATTTATCTCAAGAAAATACCTGGTAAGTGGTCATTTGCCATGAATAGGATTTTCATTTTGCTCTCTTCTCCTGCCTTTATACTCAGCCCTGTACATGGCTGCTCAGCTCTCCATGGTTTTGTGACCGGCACTTTACCAAGAGACTCATCTCCACAGTTTGGTAAAAGTGATAATTGAAAACAACATAAATGTATGGTGATAGATTTACTAAATAATTTATAAATCAGAGAAAAGACTATATTATAAAGCCATTTGAAATTATAGCATAAATACTTATACATGCCATAAAATTATGTTCATAAAACTATAAGAGAGAAAAGTATAAAACCTCCTTTTAATTTTTATAAATGAGCCAGGCAGTGATGGCGCATACCTTTAATTAGGAGACAAAGGTGGTGGATCTTTTTGAGTTCAAGGCTGACTTGATCTACAGAGTAAATTCTAGGACAGCCATGGCTACACAGAAAAAACTATGTTTCAGAATCAAAACAAAAAAGAACATGTGTAAAAATGAAGGAAATAAAGCTAACAGTGGAGAGTGGGATTATAGATGACCTGACTTTCACTGTACTTTCTAATGCTTTACTCTAACCCTATTTCAACCTAAAACTTAAGTAAAAATTTAAAAATATAAAAAAATGGGTAGCTTTCAATCCCTAAAAACAGCATCTTTAAACTCTTCAAGGTGTATTGTCTGGTATTTTACTACATATTTCTGAAAGTTTTTTTTTTTTTATATGAGTTTAGCCAAGGCTGGCCTTAAACTCCCTGTGTGGCTGATAATGACCCCCCAATCTTATGAGAGTTAGAATTTCAGGTATCAGTTTATGTAGTGCTGGAGGTTAAACCAGGGACTTTGCATGCTAGGCCATTACTGCAATGTGCAACTGAGCCACATTCTCAGCCCCATGGGAAATATTCTTATATTGCTGTTGCATAATTTATTAATTATGATAGCTAACCATCAGAGTAAATGAGGATTAACTCTTACATACTTCATGATTTTCCTTCCCTATATTTTCCTGTGTCATCATATTATTACTTTGAGAAATCACCTCAGTGTTTACATTATTATAAAGATATAATAGTATCCAGTGCTGAGCCAAATAGCAAGTCATACTTTGCTTTGTAAAAAAGATTTGTTTCTGTTTATATGTATAGTGTGTATGTGTATGCACATGTGTGTGCAGGTACCCTTGGAGGCCAGAAGAGGGCGATGAATCCTTGGAACAGAGTTACAAGTGGTTCTGAGTCTCTTTATGTACATACTAGAAACTGAACTCAGGTCCTCTGCAAGAGCAGCCAGAATTTGGTCTTTAAGTAATGTATGCCATTTTTATTCTCAATTTATATATTTTATCTATTTTCCTACCAAGTATTTAGAGGCTCTTTGATGTTTCTAGGTTTTTTTTAAAATTTTTTTTTAAACTTTATTTATTTATTTGCCTTGGTGTTTGCCTGGAACTGGAACTACAGACAGCCGTTAGCTGCCATGTGGGTGCTGGGAATCGAACCCGGGTCCTCTGGAAGAGCAGATGTTGCTCTTAACCGCTGAGCCATCTCTCCAGCCCCATGTTTCTAGTTTTTAAGATTTTGTCTGGCATAGTTATACCTGTACCTTTATTCTTAGCACTTGGAGGTGGAGGCAGGTGGGATCTCTGTGAGTTCAAGGCGAGCCTAATCTAGAAAGTGAGTTCCAGGCTGGCCAGGACTACAGAGTAAGACCCTGTCTCAGAAGATAAAATATACTAAAAACTTATGGTGTTGTTCCTTGCTGGGTTTTTTTTAATTAATTATACAGAATAGATTTGGGGTAAAATGGGGAGAGGGTCTCACTGGAAAGATGAGGTGGGCCTCAAACTCATAATCTTCTTGCTCTGCTTCTCTATTAAATCTCATAGGCATTATCAGCTGTCCTTGCTTTGGCACATACTCTCATTCTGGAAATTTTGATTCTTTGGGGAAAAACTTGAATTATTTGGTAGTGTCTGAGTTATTGATCTATTGCTTTAAAGAAACATCATGACCATGTTTGGGACTGGCTTACCGGTAGTTTTAGAGGTTTAGTCTATTGTCATTGTGGTAGGGAGCATGGTGGCACACAGGCAGACAGTGGTGGGCAGCAGAGAGAAAGTGATAGTAGGCCTGCTTGGGTTTTTGAAACCTCAAAGCCCACCCCCAGTCACACACCTCCTCCAGCAAGGCCACGCCTCCTCATCCTTCTTAAGTTGTGCCACTCCTTGAGGCTATACATTTAAATATAAGTGTAGCTGTTTAGTTGAGTGGGTTTTTTTCTCTTTGGTGGTCCACCACCCAACACCCAAATAAATACACAGAAACTTATTCTTACTTATGAATGCCAGGACTTAGCTTGGCTTATTTCTAGCCAGCTTTTCTAACTTAACTTGTCTTGTTTCTCTTTTGCTTCATAATGCCTTTGGGCTTTTTATCTATTTTTATTCTATTATCTTTCTTTTCTTACTTGATGGCTGGCTGGGTGGCTGGCCCTGGCGTACTCCTCTTCTCCTTTGCCCCTCCTCACCCCTTTCTCCCTGGAGCCTCGACTTCTTCATTCTCTCTGCCCGCCAGCCCCAGCTCTCCTTTCTCTTGCCTTGCTGTTAGCTTTTCAGCTTTTTATTAGACCATCAGGTGTTTTAGGCAGGCAAAATAACGTGGCTTTATTAAAAAAAATGAAACATAAAAGAATGTAACACACCTTTGCAACATTCAACAAATATTCCACAGCATAAATGAACGTAACACATCTTAAACTAATAATCCACAATATATGGCCTTTGGGGGTCATTCTTATTCAGAGCACCACAGGCAATTTTCTTACCTCTGCTTCTTCACACCTCTAGAACCAACTTTATGTGAATATTGGACTGCCTACATTGACCCTGTCCATTTATTTATGTTTCTGGACTTTTGGTATTTGGTTACTTTTTCTTTTATTAGTGTTTTTGTTGTTGTTGTTATTATGTGTTTGTGCTGATGTCAGCACACACTCTGTATGTGTGTTTGAGTGTGAGGACCCATGTATGTGTGTGTGCTGATGTCAGCCTTTATCACTTTGAGACATAGACTCTCAGATAAAGCCAGAGCTCCCCAGTGTGGCTAGCCTAACCAGCCAACTTCACTGAGGATCCCCTGCTTCTGCCTTCTGAGGTTGGAATTACAGGCAGACTGCCACACCTACCAGGCCTTTATGTGGGGTTTGGAGAGCTGAACTTCTGTCCTTGAACGGCAAGCACTTTACCCAGTGAAGGAGGCGTTGATGGCAACAATATGCACTTAGAGTTGAAGGCAGTTGTGGTGACAGGTGTCCAGTACAGCCAAATGTCTCTCTGACCTTCACTGTCATGTCTGTGTTGACATGTCACAAGAAGATGTGCTATCTCTGGAATGTGGAGGCCCCAGAGCCTAGGCTTTGTTTTATTGTAGCTTTTGTCTCTGTTCACCTTTTGTTCATTAGTTCATTACTTTCTTCCATTTATTGAAAAGTGTGTGCCTGTAGGTTTTCAAGGTGTTCGGTTTGGGGGTAGCCTGTGCTCCTTTGGCTGTGCCTTGTCAATCCTCTCTCTCTACACCCCAGGGAGATACCCCACTGTCACTCTGAGGGCTGTCTCAATCTTCTATTTGATGATGATGATTTAGTTGTCAAGGCAGGGTTTCTCTGTGTAACCCTGGCTGTCCTGCGACTCTCTCTGTAGACCAGGCTCAGAGATCTGCCTGCCTCTGCTGGGATCAAAGGCACGTGCCACCACTACCCAGCCCTTGGTCATTATTTTTCAGACTACTCACTTTTCATTAGTCATAGAGAAGGGTGCATTTGACCTCACTGTACCAATTTTGTCATAGCTGGTGTTTGTGCCATGCTGGCCCTACCAACTGAAAACTTTCCGATGCAAAATAGCACTGGGGAAAATTTAAGTGGCTAAATGCAAATTGTATTCTGCACTGGATCCTGGAATAGAAAGGGAACATTGGGAAAACTGGTGGGATTTTAATATTGCCTGCAGTTTGGTTAATAGTATTGTCCTGATGTTAATGTCTTAATATTGCAAAAAAAATATTAAAGATTATGTAAGATGTTATTTTCCAGAAAGCTGAGTTCAGGGCAGATGGCAACTCTTGTGTTATCTTTGCAAGTTTTATACATCTCAAATTATTACTAAATAAAAAGGGAAATTTCTGTTTGGGATGTGTATGTGTGGCATGCACTTTGAGACAGGGTATCATGTAGCCCTGTTTGGCCTTAAACTTACTGTGTAGCCGAGGATGATTTCTTACTTGATCTTATGATTCTAGGCATGTGCCACACACCACACCTGGTTTTTGTGGGACTGGGCTCAAGGACTAGTTCATGCTGGGCAAGCATCTACCAACTGAGCTACATCCCCACCTCTCAAAAATAAAAGGTTTGCAGAAAATAAAACATTATCTTATGTATTTGCAAAATGTAGCACCTGTGCTACCTGGGTTATCAGCGAGTCAAGCACGGGCCTGGAGAGTAAAGACACAGAGACCTGGGTCATTCGTGCAAGGAGAAGGCTATTTATTGAGACTAGGGGTCAGATTTAAATACCCAGGGCAGAGCACAGTGGAAATTCTCCAGGCGGCTGGAAAATTATTAATTTGAGGCAAACAGCTTAACCCTCACAGGCAGGAAGCCAGAAACAGAACTGGGTGTGGAGCATAGTATGTACAACCAGCAACCACAGGCCTTGCCTCATGGCTCAGAGTGCAGGACCGTACAGCACTACTCACCTTTGAGCCTTCCTTGTGTCTGTTTGGGGAGGGAGGGGAGTAAAGTTCTTTAACAAGTCTATGTGGTAACTGGTGTTTTAGAGTTCTTGCCCTTTCTGGGGTCATCTTAAGATTATATATATATGTATATATATATACATATTTAATACTTCTCCTTGTCATCTGCTTGGTGGTGGCTCATGCCTTTGATCCCAGCACTCAGGAGGCAGAGGCAGGCAGATCTCTGTGAGTACAAAGCCAGCTTGGTCTACAGAGCTAGTTCCAGGACAGCCAGGGCTCCACAGAGAAACCCTGTCTTGGGAAAAAAATTGTCTTTGCCTCCAAGATTTTCTTGTGTGGTGTTTAACAGTGTAATTGCTTATGATTTGTTTTTATTTGCTTTGTATCCAATTTTATTTTTCCACTGTTGTATTTTTATTTTGTGTGGTTATTTAGTGGGGTATGATGAAATTACTTTGGTGAATTGAGACCAGTGTTTTTCAAAAGTGAAATGGATTAGACAATAGAAATATCAATACATATTGATTTATGAAACATTAATCATGAAGCATATCTCTTTTCTGGTGATCGACAACACCTATCAAAGCACAGATGCATGTAGCCTTTGACCTATCATCAGGGAATCTATCCAGATATATAATTGTATGTTTGCAAAAATGATGTATATAACTTATTGAGTATTGCTTATAAGAGCAGAAGACTGGCAATAACCCAAATGTCTATCAACAGAAGGCTACTTTTTAGATTACAGTACAGTCCATACAATGGACTAATCAATTGGCAGAAAGAATGAAGAATGATTCTGTGTGCTGATGTAGAAGGATATCAAGAGTATAAATTCCAAAGAGAAGAGAAACAAATCCTGATGCAGAGCAGTGCATATGTTGTGTTCTCTTTGCAGTGAAGGGAGGTGTAAGATCTCTCCGTCTGCTTGTCTAGGCACAGAGACACTCAGAAGCAGAGACTGGTGTCTGGACTCAAGGGCTGGGAGGAAGGGGCCACGTACTGTATACGTATTCCTTTTTTACCATGGTAAGAAGTCTTAAAGATTACCTTCTTAACCATTTTTTTAAAAAAAAACTTTATTTATTTATTTGCCTTGGTGTTTGCCTGGAACTGGAACTATAGACAGTTGTCAGCTGCCATGTGCGTGCTGGGGAATCAAACTCTGGAAGAGCAGATGGTACTCTTAACCGCTGAGCCATCTCTCCAGCCCCACCATTTTTTTTTCTAAGACAGGGTCTCATGTAACCCAGGTTGGCCTGAAACTTGCCACATAGTTGAAGATAAACCTTCTATTTCTGATCCCTCTGCCTCCATATCCTGAGTCCCAGGATTACAGAATTGCACCATCATGCCCAGTTTATGAGGTACTGGGAATTAAGCCCACGCTTTGTGGATGCTGAGCAAGCACTCCAGCACTGACTGCCTTCTCCCCATCTTGTCACACAGTTTTTAGCTCACAATACAAAAGTACAAATCTTGTTTTATAAGCTGGTATAGAATTATGCAGGTGAATTAGATATTTTAAAATTAGGTATAAAACACTGAGCAAAAACAGCACTCAGAATAGTATGTCAGTCTTGTGACCAAGGGTGCTGCCATGGGCTACAGTGCTGGCTGCTCTTCCAGAGGACTTCCCAATACTCAAGACCCCCATGGCAGCTCACAACCATCTGTAAGTTCAGGTCAAGTGGATTCGACACTGCCTTCTGGCCTCTATGGGCACAAAGGTGTGCGTATATTGTGTGTATAGAAAAGGGAGGCAAGACAGTCCTACAGATAATATGAAACAAATCTTAAAAAAAAAAAAAGAATTCTGTCATGTCAGGCATGATGGTGTATACCTGTCAATCCAGCACTTGGAGGCTGAGACAGGAGGTTCATGAGTTCAAAACTAGCCTGGGCACATAGAAAGATCTTATCTCAAACTAACAAAAACAAGCAAAAAAAAAAAAAAAAAAAAAACTCTGGAAAGACTACTGCCACGTGCTGGCAGGTCCTGGTGGCAAGTCAACAGTAAGACCTTAGTCTTTTAATTCAATTATCCTTATATGTGAGGTACAAAGGCATCTGTTCACTACAAGCCTGGACTCTTCAGGTGGGGGATGCCGAGATGTTTGCTCTGTGGACTGTGAAGATCTGAGCTAGAAGGAGAACTAGTTATTTCTTCAGAGGGTCTTCAGATGGTCGGGCAGAGAAAGCATCTCATAGATGTGGCAAAGTCTTCATAGCAGGTTTGGGTTCGTGTTGTAAGAATATTCTTCTTTCATTCATACCATTTAGGTAAATGGAAGAGCTGGAGAGCGGTTTATCCCAGACTCGGAAAGCACACAGAATAGAACAAATGGTGGCGAGATGGCTTCGACGCTCCCGGGACAGCTCAGCCCGGTAAGGCTCCTGGGCAGGCAGAGGGACATGTTCATAGAGGTTTGCTGCCCCATGGGAGATAGAGTCTGTTCTGAAAGGACTGGGGCTTGCTCTCTCCAGCTTGGCTTTGATTGTTGCCGTATACAGAGAGATGAGATAGGACAAGTAACGAGGCCAGCAGTTTGAAGGAAATGTCTTTCCTTATACCCCTGCCCCAACATGTATCCAGATATACAATCACACTCACCCCATACTCTCTCTCTCTCTCTCTCTCTCCCTCACACACACACACACACACACACACACACACACACACACACACGCATGCACGCGCGCGCACACACACACACACACACTCTCACACACACGAACACTCTCTCTCTCACACACACACACACTCTCTCTCTCACACACACACACACACACACACTCACACAGACATCATCATGCACACTTATCCACATGTGTACACACTTTCTGGGCGCTTGATGTAATAGTCTCTATTCTTTCATGCCCCCATTTCCAGCAGCTGTTCCTTTCCCACAGTCCCAATGTCTTTCCAACAAAGTAAGATGATATCAAGTGCAGATCTGAAATGGCTGCTGTAAAAAAACTTTAAAATAAAATTTCAAAGCCTTCGTTTTTTGTCTGGGATTTCCCATCTGGTCCTGCCAGAGTAGAAGTGACAGTGGCAGGTGTCATGAAGACTTGTTGCATGCTGCTGCATTGCCCTGCGCTGCCTGAGCTCAGGTCCCCTGAGCCTTGTTATGGAGGTGTGAAAAGGCCTGTAGAATTAGCTCCCTTTTACAGACAAAACAGCTCAGAATCAGAGAGTGACCCGGTTCCTTATATAAGTCAACTCTCAACCCCACTCAGAGATCTTTGATGGTCTTCGTTTTGTAAATGTATGGGTGTTTTGCCTACATGTATGTCTGTACCATGTGCGTGCAGTGCCCACAGGGGAAAGGGGCCTGGCTAGAATCTTGGAACTGGAGTCATAGATGGTTGTCAGCCACCATGTTGGTGTTAGAAATGAAAAAAACTAAGTCCTCCAGAAGAGCAGCTGGTGCTCTTAACTGCTAAGCCATCTCTTCAGCCGCTACCTGATAGCTTTTCAGAAAATGTTTTTATATTAAAAAAAAAAAAAAAAGCTAATTGTAGTGGCACAGGCCTTTAATCCCAGTTCTTAGGAGGCAGAAACAAGTGGATCTCTATGAGTTCAAGGCTATCTTTGTCTACTTAATGAGTTCCATCCAGGTCAGCCAGGGCTACATAGTATGATTTTATATAAAAGGACAGTTTTTATTAATGTATATTAACTGTACAGAACAATGAGTTTCATTATATGTTTTCATATATGCACATAATTGTTGTAAATGATTTCCGGACCTGTTTGGGCCAGAGGTTCTGACCTTGCTTGTGGCGGCTTTTATCCCTTAAAAGAATGACTCAGTGGTCTATATTAATTTCATGCTGTTTGACCTACATCTCAGGAACATTGCTAGCTAGCTCTTTCATCTTAATTCATTATTCTACTGGCCCGTGGCCGGGGCCCATGCCCCATACCTGTATTCCTACATGCTGCTCCTTTGATGGCCGGATGGAGACTGATCCGCCCTCCTTCTACCTGCCTCTACTCTGATTTCTCCACCCACTTCTACGGTGCTCTACACAGACCAAAACAGCTCTTTATTTACAGAATCGAATACAGAAAACAGTCCCACCACACATAATGTATTTGATTGTATTCCCACATGCTTTCCCTTCCATTCCCTTCCCACGGCCATTGGCTCCCTTTCTCCTCCCAGATACTCACATCTACTTACAATTTGAAGGTTCATTTTCATTTTTATTTATTCATGTGTGTATGTGTGTGTGTGTTCCATTGAGTTTCCCTAGGGTTGTTCACAGGAGTGTGGATGATCATTGTTTTTGAATGGGCCCCTTACCCGTAGCTACACAACTGAAGAAAATATTTCTCCCTTCTCCATCAAGCTTTAAGTACATCGATGTCCTTAGGGAGAGCCCCGAGAGTCCCTCCTATTGCTAAGACAGGGCGTAGCTTCCATTTCAGGTTCAACTTGGTGCCTCCCTCACAGGACAGAATTCATGCCTGAGACTGTGAATCAGGTCAGAAGCCTCTGGCTGGGGAGGTCATGGGCCCCTGTTGTTTTACAAGACAGACATGATCTGCCTGTCAAATTGCATGACTTTTTTTTTTAATAATGTTATTATTGTGTGTACGTGCATGCTTGCATGTGTGTGTGTGTGTGTGTGTGAGAGAGAGAGAGAGAGAGAGAGAATGAATGAATGAATGAATAATGAATGAGTGAATGAAAATGAGAATTCTGGGCATCAAACAAGAGTCCTCAGGTTTGGTAGCAGGTATCTTTAGCTGCTGAGCATCTCACTTACCTTTCTTTACTTTCTTTATTTGTTTTTTGAGGTAGAATCTCATTCTGTAGACCAGGCTGGCCTTGAACTCAGAGATCCACCTCCTTCTGCTTCCCAAGTACCAGGATTTTAATACCTTTAGGTGTGCATAATCATGCCTAGCATTTGCCATTAGCACTTTTTCCCTCCTTCCTTTCCTTCCTTCTTCCTTCCCTCCCCCTTCCTTCCTTTCTCTTCTGTTTTTTCTTATCTGTGTACCTCTGGCTGTCCTGGAACTCCCTTTGTAGATGAGACTGGCCTCAAACTCAGAGAGTTACAGACAGTTGTAAGCTGCCATATGGGTGTTAGGAAATGAGCCCAGGTCCTCTGGAAGAGCAGTCAATGCTCTTAATTGCTGAGCCATCTCTTCAGCCCAAATATTTTATTTTTTAATTTTATTTTACATGTAGGAGTGTTTTTCCTGCATCCATGTTGTGCAACATGTCTGGTGCCTGCAGAAGAGGATGTTGGATTCCTTAGACCTGGAGTTACAGATGGTTGTGAGCTGTCACATGGGTGCTGGGAACCGAACCTGAGTGGACAGTGGTTTTAAACAATAGGTCATGGATTTTTTTTTTTTTTTTTTAATTTTCATCCTTCTTCCAAGAGAATGTCCTGATGGCTTATAGTTTTAAAACCTTAGAGAAACTTAAATGAGAAATAGGGATGTTAAAAATACATTACAAATACAAGGTCAGGACTTAGCGTGTGAACACACACTCACATTAGCTCTGGGTTTCCTGGTGGCCAGGGCCAGCAGTGAAAGAAATTTCCAGATGTGTTTATTGTGGTCCAGGAAGCAGTTACCTGCAGTCACACCACCTTACATGCACATTCTCTGGGATTTTTTTCTTCAGATTTTCAAAAACCAAATAATTCCAGTCTTATATTCACTTTTACTTACAATTGACATTTTCTAAATAATATTTAAACCTTCCTTATGCTTGACTCAGAGTATATTACCTGGGAGAAAATAAGCTTAAAGGAGCTAAACATTATGAAATAATGGCTAACTTTATGCACCTGGCGTAGTGTCATGCTCCTGTAATTACAGCACCTTCAGCGTGTGTTTTCACGCTGAGTGTAAACTCTCAAAGGCACGCAGATTTCCTGAGTTTGAAATGAATTTTCATCAAGTGTTAAAGCTAACCCTAACCCTTGTCTACAGAGTGAATTCCAGGACAGACAGGGATATGTGGAGAGACTCCGCTTCAAAAACAAAACAAGATCAAACAAACAAGCTAATTCACAGGAGGGAGAGAGAGGCAGATCTATAGAAGTTCCAAATCAGCCAAGGCTATATAAATTTGTCTCACTGTGTCCCTAGTGCTGGGATTAAGGCATGTGCCACCACCCATGCGTCTATAACTCTAGCAATAGTGGGGTTTCTAAAGCTCATTGGCTGCCAGTTCACCTAATCACTGAGCTCCAGTTCAGTGAGAGATCCTATTTCAAAAAAATAAATTTTAAAAAGACTGTCTCAAAAAAGGAACAAAGGGATTTTTAATATTCTTGTGGAGAAGAAAGATAACTTACCTTGATTTGAATATCATATGATGTATATAGATGTATTGGTACCCCATAAATTTGTATAAATTTGTGTCATATATATGTAAAAAATAGTATCTCAAAAGGGAAAAAATTAGGTGGAATATGATTCAGGAGGGCACCCACATCAACCTTTGGTCTCCACACTCATACACACATGAAAAGAGTTTTTTTAATCTCAACCTAATGAAAGTTTAGTTTTTAAATCAGTATAGTTTAAGATATTCTATTATTCTATATTTAGTTCTTCAATGTGGAACTTATTTTAATATAACCTAGGAAATAAAGATATGGCTTAGTTTTCTTTTCCTAAAATAGTAAGTAGTTGTGAGTCACCATCATTGTGTCTTTTCCTACTTATGTGACGGGACTGTTGCAACATCCTGAAGTGGGTGATGGGATCCGTTTCTGTGATGTTGATCTTACTGCCTGCTTTATATAGCTGTGTTAAAATTACTTATATTAATTGTATCATACATCTCATTTCCTGCTAAAGCAGGCTCTTCCCAGGCTTCATTTTCAGTGCTTTTGTGCTCAGTTGCCATTTCTGCCATACAGAATAATTTCACTTAGTTATTAAAACAAGCATGAAATTGACTGGATTTTCTAATTTTTGGAGATGAGAGCTTTACACAGCAAAGTTGGTTTTAACTTTAAGCTCAAGAAATATTTCTTTCAACCTATCTTGATTCTTAGAATTGAATTATTGAATATATGTGTACACACATAAACACATATGGCATCTCAGTAGTCATAAGCCTCTACTGATTTTTTCCAGATTTATTTGTTCATCCCCATTATAAATAATCTACTTACCATAAAACAGAGGCAACTTTGTCCTTTGTAATATTTTTAATGATAAATATCCTTTCAGGTACTAGATTTTTTTTTTTTAATTGCTTCTTGACCTGTGAGTAAAAGTTTGAAAGATTTGAGAACAGTCTAGGAGGCTTCTGAATTAAATCTGCAAATTACATTTTATCTACACTATTTCCTAAACTCTGCTTGAATTTTTTGTGATTCATTATCAGGCTGGCTGTGAACTCATTGTGTTGTCCAGGTTGGCTGAAAACTTGGGATCTTCTGCCCCAACCTCCCAAGTGTTGGGATTGCAAGCTTGTCCACCATATTGGCCTCTGAATCATGCATTTAAAGTAATAAGAAGCCTAGAGATGTAATATAGTAATAGATCACTTTCCCAGGATGTGTAAGGCTGTCGGTTACATCCCTCATACAATAATAATAATAATAATAATAATAATAATAATAATAATAATAATAATAGAAGTTCTCTCTTCAATTTTGGGGGGTGCTACTCACACTATCTACATTTACTACTCACCCCACCACCCCACCACCTCCCCCATACTGTCATAGCACAGGAATATTCCTCCGACTGTGACAACATGCTAATTTCCTTTCTGATGTAGACTTGCCTCTATTCTAGCCTTTTCTGAATACATTTTAAATTACAAAATCTGGTTTATACCAGATTCAGCTTTTAAAATCACTCAAGCTAAACATAATAAGGTGTTTAAACATAGATTTAAACCGTTTCTCCAAAAGCTGCTAGAAAGTGAGAGTGATTGACATAGAGGTAAACTGCCCTTCCAGGGTTTCAGAGAACAGAGAAAAGGCCAGAGGGTATTTGAAGAAGAATCTGTTTTCACCAGGCATTTTTTTCTTTTTTGGTGTTATTGATTAGCTCAGCATCAACTTAGGACCCGTAAGATTTAGCATTAGCCTCTACAAACTATTTGTGATAAATTGAATGGGTTTTCTGCTCCTACCTTAGGAGTAAATCCAGTTATCTGATGGGAATTTCATTAGTATAACGATGTCTCTTCTGCTCTTTGGGTGGAAGCCCACAGAAATGACCTCAGATTTATGGTTGGGGTGTACCAGGCATTACCACAGTGGTAGACAGATATTTTTGGATCACTTAGTTTTCTATTTAAAAGATGTCCCAGAAGAGGATATTTTGTTATGGAAGCCATTGCTTTTTAACCACTGTCAAATATTAAATGTTCCCTGTGAGAGAGGCCGGTTTGGTCGTGTACTTAGATAATCCTTTTCCAAGCAAAAGCTAGATGTGACCTTTGGGGAAAATGTCAACTTCAGACTTGGAGCCAAAGTCACTGACGATATCCAGGGATTAATGAACACAGTGGGGCCCTGTTTATCCACCATTGTTAAAGAGCACACTCTCCAAAGGGAAAGTATCAGGTAACTGAAGCCCACTCATTTAGAAAGACTGAAATGGATTCTGTGGAAACCTCGTGCTAAGAGGGCATGTTCTTTCTTTTATTCCCCAGACAGTGACTGAGACTCTAGCTGGCTCTGAGTTCCTCACACGGATTAAGAAAGGTTCAGCTCTTGAAATGCAAACTACAGTCTAGAGAGGCCTGCAGTTTGCATTGGCCATTACACATATGAGGTCTGTTTGAAAGAAGGATAGGAGCTGGGTGTGATGGTACAGGCCTGTAGTCCTTGCACTCAGGAGGTAGAGGCAGGAGGATCATGAGTTCGAGCCCATCCTCAGTTACATAGGGAGTTTGAAGCCAATCTGGATTTAAAGTTGTTCTATAAGACATGCTCGGGAAACAGGGGTACCCAGGAGGTGTCTCAGCGGGTAGAAGTGCCTGCTACACAGGCCTGGCCAGCTGAGCTCAATCCTTGGAACTCTGGGAAGAAGCCGAATGCAGTGGCACATGCCTGTCACCCAAAGACTCCTAGTATGAAACCAGAGGAAGCTTGAGAGCCAGCTGTCCTGAAGTGTGCAGCTTGGTGTCAGAAACAAGAAGAGAGAACCTAATTACCCCACGGCCTACACACACACACACACACACACACACACACACACACACACAATTAAAGATAAGGTAGGAGAGAGAGAGACTTCTGGCTCTTTGGGCATTCAGCAGATGGAGAGATTACCACTCAAATCATAAGACTGAATAGGAGTTGGACAGATAGAGTGCATGGTTGAATATATTGAGAAAGAGAACACTGTGTGTGCACACCCATGTGTGTGCACGCACATGTGATGTTTCCAGGCAAAAGAAAGAGCTTGCCTAAAGGCTAGCATGTTTGGAGAACTCAAAGGACACCAAAATACCAGAATGAGTGACTTGGTCTTGGAGGCTGGAGTGATGAGTAGGGCTATGTTGGGCCATATTTACACGATTGAATTAAGTCAATCAGGGAGACAGAGAAGGATGTAAAGTAGGGCAGCTGGTTAAGAGCCTGTTGGCAGAAGTCCACCACAGGACGGAAATAGAGTGGTCGCTGTGGAGATAGGGGAACATGGACTCTTTAGGGATCTTTTGATGTCAGGACTGATGTGATGTTAGGGGTAAAAGCAAAGCAATCTCAGCCAGGACTTGTGAATCAAGCCTGAGAAATTGCTGTCACCCCAAGGATACCATTGATTGAGCTCTGGGACACGACAAAGGTGAGTCCTGTCTAGAACCGTAGTCACAGAGCTGACACCCAAATTAAGCAAATGTAAAGGAAAATGAACATTTTGTGATCCAACATATTCACATTGCTAGTTACTAGTGGGTTTATATACATTTTCACTTCTTGTTTATTTATTGGCCTTATCAGATTGCCTTAAGGAATGCCACAACTAACTATTGAGCAGTATCATGCTGCATATCTATAGTATTTCGTTCATTTACACACCCAGTAAGCTCTGCCAGTTACATACCAGAGAAGCCTTGATGCTTCCTGTGAACTCATGTCAGTGGATTAGAGGCTACTATAAGGAATGATACTTGGGTTCAGTAGCTTTCAAAGGTTCAGGTGCTGTGGGGTCATAAGACGACAGGAGGAGGAGGGGGGGAGGAGGAGGAGGAGGACTTGGCTTGTCCTGATGACTTCATGTGGCAAAGGTGAAAGCTAGTGTGAAGGGCTGGAGTGAAGGTTTGGGAAGAGGCTAGGCCAGTGATCCAGCAGCCCCTGAAGACCGGGGAGGGGGACATGGGGACAAAGCTCACTTGTGTTCTGTGAGTGGTTGAGAGATCTGGCATGCGGGGTATGTGTGCAAAGCAACGGCCAGCTCATCCTTAGGAAGGGAGTTCCAGCCATAACTTAGAGGTCATCCATCTCTTTTTAAAAGCTAAAGTACCTCGTGTGTTTATTATGAGGGCTAAGCGAATAAGTTACATACAATAATACCTTCCAGTACTGCTTTATTGATGGTTATGCTCCTGCAGTTATTACTAGTGTTATTATTGTTCTAATTAACTAACACATTTTGTCTTCTTTTGGATTTTTGAGACAGTCTCAGGTAACCCAAGCCAGCTTCAGATTCACTATGTGGCTGAGGATGACCTTGAACTCTTGATCGATTGCTCTTTACTTCCCTAGTGCTTGGAATTACAGACATGTGCCACCCATGCCTGGATTTAATTTTCTAAATTTATGTTTTAATCTGAGAGAATTTCTAAGCCATAGGACATTAAATTTACGTTTTTACTGAGCTCTTTGGTTTTTCCACATTTAATCCTCAACCTCCACCCCAGGAAACAAGTCTGACTTGTGCAGGATTTGCCTTCTGTCACAGCTTCAGTGACAGCTTCGTCATCCCCCTTAAATAAATCTCCCTGACCCGAGTTAATGAATACACACCGCTGGTTTCCCGAGTTGAATTCTCTAACCACTTAGCATTAGTTCATTAAAAATGCTTGACACCAAGTGTCCCTTCAGCTAATCTGTTTATAATGAGTTGTTAGAGTCCTTCTGTGGCTGTTTTGTTTTATCCTGCAGCTGCGCTGATTTCTTTCGTATCCCTGGAAAAAGCTGGAGGTGGGGGGTGATTGCTGTGCAAAGCTTGCAGCTGGACTTCAGTCCTCAGAACTGAGTATAGATGGAAGAAGAGAACTGACCCCCAAAAGCTGCCTCCTAACCTCCATGTGAATGCAGTGAATGAGCACACACCCATGCGCACACACACACCCCAAATAAAATTAAATGAAAGTGAAGAAAGGTGATACTTGCCCGTTTTCTGTTTTTTTCTTTTATTTTTTTGTTTTGTTTTGTTTTGTTTTGTTTTGTTTTTTATTTATTTATTTATTTTTAAGATTTATTTATTTATTATGCATACAGTTTTACAGAAGAGGGCACCTGACCTCATCATAGATGGTTGTGAACCACCATGTGGATGCTGGGAATTGAACTCAGGTCCTCTGGAAGAACAGTCAGTGCTCTTAACCTCTGAGCCATCTCTCCAGCCCCCTCTTTTATTTTCATTCCCAATTAAATGTTTTAAACTTTCTTTTGTAACATTAAATAGGCTTTTATAAAAACACAGATTTTTTTTATTAAAGATTATTTTATTTGTATGACTGTTTTGCCTGCAAGTATGTATATAATGTTTTCTGTGTGTGTGTCTGGGATCAGCATAGGCCAGAGGGCATCACATTCCCTGCAGCTGAAGTCATAGACAATTGTGAGCTGCCTTGTGGGTGTTAGGAACTGAATATGAGTCCTCTGCAAAAGCAGCCAGTGCTCTTAACTGCTGAGCCATCTCAATAGCTTCGAATGTTGAGAGCTTTGTGTGTTTGTGCATGCATGTGTGTGTTTGCATGGGTGCATGTTGGGTACAGAGGTTGACATCTGGTGTCGTTTTTGCTATTTATTGTATTTGTTGATTCTATCTCTCACTAAACCTTTGCCTAGACTGGCTGGCCAGCTAGTCCTGGGGACCTGCTTCTCTCCACCTCTCTAGTTGTTGGGTTGAAGAATTTATAGGGGCTTATGCTGCCTGGCTTTATACAGGTTCCGGGGCTCCGAACTCAGGCCCTCATGCTTTTCCCACTGAGCCATCTCTTCGGCCCTCAAATATGAATTTTTACTTTCAGTGTAAGGTATGTGACCTATATTTACAAGGACCTTTTATTGTATGTGTGTGTCTGTCTGTCTGTGTCTGTGTGTTTGTGCGAGCATGTGTGTGTGATGCCTTCCTGTGTTGCTCATGCTGGCCTTGAACTCCTCGGCTCCACTCTTCCTGTCTCAGCCTTCCAGAAGAAAACAACAGATGTGTCCTGAAGTAATTCTACAGCTTGAAAGCCTGGAGAGAGGGCTCAATGGTTAAGAACACTTTATGTTCTTTTGGTAGACTGGAGTCTGGTTCTCAGCACTCACATTTGGGTGGCTCCAGGGGATCCAGCTCCCTCTTCTGACATCAAGGGCACTTGAAGGTGTCTGTGCATACACACAGATATGCACATGGCACTTGAAGGTGTCTGTGCATACACACAGATATGCACATCGGGACACATGCATTTACATTTTCATATTGTTGGTTGTATTGTTTTTCTGAAAAGTCTGATGTAGCCCACTGTGGTCTTGAACTCCTGATCCTCCTGTCTCTACCTATCAGATGATGGCATTGCAGGCATGGGTTGCTACTCCTGGTATTTTGTTTTTGTTTTGAAGTAGGGTGGTCTTATATATCTCAGACTGTATGTTACCTTGAGCACTTCCTGCCTCAGCTTCCTGAGAGCTGGCATTACAGATGTACTCATTACATTTGTCTTAAAGTTTGAATTTTAAAATCCAGAGTGGCTGTAGATTTAAGACATGTACATTTTCGGGATTTCTTGTGTTACGGTCTCTCTTTTGCTAGGTCTGTCTGTTTGCTAATCCTTCCTTGTGGTAACTCATTGGCTTCCTGGAGGAAGGGCCCTGCCTCTAAGCAGTGCAGCCTGGGTCATTGCTCCAGAGTCATGCTGTGCTCGTCCATTAGTGCACTCCTGGACAGAATGCACGGGGGACAGTATTTAATACTTGCTGATTCTTGGTGGGACTTTGGGGTCATTATAACTGAAAGTTCGATAGGTAAGGCCCCATTGCATCAGGCCGAGTTCCTGACAGTGTTTAGTAAATAGATGAGAATCAATTATAGACGGTCAGTGCAAAGGCCTGAGGGGGCTGTTACTTCTCCACAGTCCTCTTGTTTACTGTACAGATAAACACCTCTGCTCGTCACTCTTTGCCCTTCTCAGAATGAGCCGCTGAATGTTAGGGCAGAAAAACTTTTGCTGCAGATAGATGAAAAATATTTTGGGATTTGCTTTGTGGTTTTAAGGGATAGTAAACAGAGCTTTCAGCTTCCCTGCCTTTAGGTACAGAGAGTATGTATGTATTTAGAGATTAATTCTGACATTTCATATAGAAATCCTCACAGTCACACAGCTTAGCAGAAAAAAAAAATGCATTATAAAGCTAAACAGATAGAGCACCTAAGGAACATTCCTCTATAAAATAAGTCATTATCAAACATCTAAGCATAGTACCTCCGGGGCCAGAGAGACAGCTCAGCACTGGCTGCTCTGGCAAAGGACCAGAGTTTTGTTTCCAGCATTCATGCTGGGTAACTTACAGCCTTCTGGAATTCCAGCTCCAGGCAATCAAGTACCCTCTTCTGGCCTCCAGTCTCCATATGCGTGTACACACACACACACACATACACACACAGACATACACACACACACATACACACATACACACACATAAATCAAGATGAACTCTTTGAACAGAGTACCACTTGCACCCGTGTTTTCTGTAGTTTCTTTCTCTGCTCAAGCTGTGCTCCTCCTGAAATGCCTGTCAGCCCGTCTGTCCTTCTAGTCATTGATTCTCCTTGTAGTCTGGAACCTGGGCTCTGTTTCTCTGAGTGCAACCTAAGCCCTCCCTCTTCCAGGTGGGATTCCAGTCTTCATCCCTACAAGATGAAAAGTGTTCTTCCCCTCCCGGGTGCCCGTCACATCTCATGACATTACTTCTAAAGAATGGTGCATCTCATGACCTCACTTCCAGAGAGGGATACATCTCATGGCCTCACTTCCAGAACATGGCACATCCCATGACCTCCCTTATAGAACATGGCACATCCCATGACCTCCCTTCCAGAACATGGCACATCTCATGACCTCCCTTCCAGAACATGGCACATCCCATGACCTCCCTTCCAGAACATGGCACATCCCATGACCTCCCTTCCAGAACATGGCACATCCCATGACCTCCCTTCCAGAACATGGCACATCTCATGACCTCCCTTCCAGAACATGGCACATCTCATGACCTCCCTTCCAGAACATGGCACATCTCATGACCTCCCTTCCAGAACATGGCACATCCCATGACCTCCCTTCCAGAACATGGCACATCCCATGACCTCCCTTCCAGAACATGGCACATCCCATGACCTCCCTTCCAGAACATGGCACATCCCATGACCTCCCTTCCAGAACATGGCACATTCCATGACCTCCCTTCCAGAACATGGCGCACCCCATGACTTCACTTCCAGAGAAGGATGCATCTAAGTCCTGCCTAGTGTTGTCACCAGCATTGTGTTTCATCTCTGTCAACTTGGAAGACAGGGGAAAAGATAACAAGTTTGAGGCCAGCCTGGGCTGTATAGCCATTTCTTATATCCCAAATCAAGCACTGAAGATTTAGTTTGGGGTCCCAACTCTTGCTTACCATGGGCAAGGCCCTGGTTCAAGCCTCAGCACTGAAAGAAAAGGATTGGGTTCTACTTAGCCTCATATTTTTCTCATCACCCCTGATCTGTTTTTTGGAGTTCTGTTTTGGGGTTTTGTTTTTAAAACCTACTCCTTCTCTTCTAGGGCTAAAGTTGCTGCAGCTGATGGGCCACCTGGGAACCCAGCCCAGACTCTCACAACAGTGAAGCACACAGTAACACTAGACAAAGATGTCCTCCTCCAGAACTATGGATTTCACATTTCTGAGACACTCCCTCTCACAGTGGTGGCTGTCACAGCAGGTAGGGGCTAATGGGGAAACAATCTTGGCCTCTTTGGGAAACTAGCTTCTCCTCCTCTTTCCCTCTCCGGCCTGTAAGAAAAGGCACAAAATGCTACCTGGGGGGCTGGAGAGTTGGCTCAGTGGTTAAGAACACCGTCTGCTCTTCCAGAGGACCCGGGTTCGATTCCCAGCACCCACATGGCAGCTAACAACTGTCTGTAGTTCCAGTTCCAGGCAAAAACACCAAGGCAAATAAATAAATAAATAAAGTTAAAATAAAAAAAAAAAGAAAAAGAAAAACCAAAACCAACCAAACAAAACCTAAAATAAAATAAAAATAAAAAAAAATTTAAAAAAATCTTGAAAAAAAAAATGCTACCTGGAAAGCTGGGAAATTCTGACCTCATTCTGTCTTGGGCTTCTCACCTGATTTTTGTGCCAGAATGGAGTAGCCTGGAAGCACTTGCTACTCTGAGCCCGAGCTTCCCACTAGCCTTGGCCCAGGGCTCTGTAATCCCATGGCTTCCAGGCCAGAGTCAGGGGCAGCGAAGGTATTGGGATAAGCTGGCCTTCCTCTTTGGATCCTGCATGTCCAGGCTGTCAAGCTTCTGGAGAGAAGCGGGGGCAGGGGAGGGAGAGAGAAATAGAAATAGAAACTATTGATTTGTTCTCACTTGAGTCTCTGTGAAATACGGGCTATGCCAGAAGAAGAGAGGACTGGAGAGCCCAGGGCTCATTACCATGCTTGAGCTATGTGTTAGATTTGAGGCTAGTTAAAATATATTAGTTTCCATTTATATACATACGAATGTACACATTCAGTTCCTTGGAGGGGGATAGACCTATCTTTTGGCCAGCCGTAATGGTCCAGGCACTTCTGTTGGCTTTCCTTTCTGTGGATGGTCTGCACCATCTCTTGACACTGATGGAGAATAGGTACCTCTCCCGTGTCTTCTAATGAGGAAAATTACACTCCATATGAGCCAGTGCGCAAGGGACCTAGGCTGCCATTCTGAGGTACGCTGTGACTTGGAGGAGGAGGGGTCTCAGCCTCTCTAGCCTGAGCAGTCACCTATTTTCTGTCCAACAGGCGGCTCCGCTCATGGCAAGCTTTTTCCTGGTGATCAGATTCTCCAAATGAACAACGAGCCAGCTGAAGACCTTTCCTGTGAGCGAGCAGTAGCTATTCTCAGGTACTCACCTGTCTTCCAGCATCCAGGGCTGCACAGGTGATGGGAGACCAAAGCTGGTCCTTAGGAGTGCTGTGGCTGGCCTGTGTTTAGGCAGACCCTGTCCCCTTTAAAGCACCAGGAATAGTGTTTAGCCACGGCTGTAGTTTGATCTGCTGTCTTTCACCTCTCTTCAAAACTTTGACAAGCATAGAATGCTTATTTATCAAACCTTCACTATGCCCAAGACTCCACGCTAAGCACTGTGGGGAGTGTACTGGTGGATACTACATTGGTCCTATCTTCTAAGGATTGATGGCAGCATATGCCAAAGCTTGAACTAAGCAGATGCCTCCTGTCACTGTCTTCTTGAGTTACAACCTGACTGCCATATATGACATTTCATCGGTGTGACACCTACATCTCTCTTTCTTGTGTCATTGTGATTTACATGAATCTCCCCTTTCTCCTGGACCTTCCCAAGAGCAAGGCAGATGTGCAGAGGGTACTCAGTAAGATGAGAGACTGTGTAGCACTGAGAATCAGCCACCGGATTTCAAGGTAGACAGTGATGAGGTGGAAGCCTAAGAGACATAGCATCAGGACATGCAAGCTTTGGCTTTTAAATTTCCCACTCAGCACTGTTTTGTGACTTTAATATTAATAGGAATGAGAAGCAGAGTTAAGTGAAAGTAGTATTGCCTTTTTGTGAGCTGGCTGGCCTGCCTTTGTGGGCATGCTCTTCCCTGAGCATATCCCGGGCGGCAGTGATGGTAACACGCACAGCCAAAGAGGAAGGGGAAGCTGGAGATGCAGAACCCCACATCTGCCCTCAGGAAGCATCTTCCTGTGGAGACAGACAGAGTTAAGATTCACTCAGTATTGCTTCAGGCGTGCCAGGGCCTTATTTGAGTCTGTGAAGCAGACGAGAAAGGATTCTATGATCTTAAGTAAATATAGAAACTTCAAAGTTTGCTTTCTAAGTCATTAGGCTCTTTTCACAAAGATCTCTCAACAGATCTTTCAGTGCCTCTAATACTTCTGTCAGTCTTAAACTATGAGGGATCAATGAATGTATTTGTAACTTTAAGCCACAGTCTAGTCTGGGTATTTAGGTAGCAGTTGGCCCCTGTCTGCTCACTGAGCATCTGGTCTGGGTCAGGAACTCTGGGAGGCAGAGGCAATCTGCTCCCTAGCCACTCAAGCCTGTGCAGGTCCTGTGTGTGTGCATCCTTCCTGGATGAGAATGAGCAGCATAAAGAGCAAGGCTGCAAACACCAGAGACACCCAGCTTAGGAGGAAGCTGTAAATTGATGAGGCAGAAAAGAGTCTAAAAATACCTCAGCTGTACCTTTTTCATTTTATTTATCTGTGTATTTGAGACCAAGTCTCCTGTAGCCCAGGCTGGCCTCAAGCTCACATGACCTTGAACTTTACATCTTCCTACCCCTACCTCTTCAGCGCTAGGAGACAGGTGTGTGTTACCTCATCCAGTTTATGGGATGTTGGGGATTGCCAAGGCTTTACGCACACTGGACAAGCACGTACCATCCTCTGGGGCAGGACCTTTCTTGCTGGGTAGAACTTGGGTGATGATCCAGGTAAAATAATAAACTTGGGCACTAGGTCAGGGAACAGGGCAGTGCTGAACATGCCCTTTGCCTCAAGAAATGTTCTGGAAGTAAAGCCAGGTTATGGAGGGTCCTGAGTGCCAAGTCAGCATGATGCAGTGTCATTCACCCTGAGAAGGACCACCACCTTGTTATAACTCTGCTCCCTGTGCACATGGGAATCCCAGCATAGACTACTGTTGTAGCTAGGTGTCCTGAGTCTGAAAGAAGTACCTATTTTTCATTCATTTTTATGAAAGGGTAAACATGCAAACAAACAAAAAACTAAAATAACCTGACAGTAACAGCACAAAATCTGTCTAATTTCTCCAAAGATCTTTGAGACCTAAATATTCTTTGTAGAGCACCAGGATCTTGGATTTTTGTGATTTACCTCTGAAAAGACCTGAGCTCACATGAACTGGAGCAGAGGCAACCCCCCCCCCAAGCCAACGGTGGGAATCCTCAGGTTGACATTAACCACTGGCCTAAATGTTTGTATTGAAGAAGTTAAATGAAAGTTTTCCAACTGCATCTTTTTGTAGGTAGGCATTGTAAGGGGGTGGGGTGGAGATCTGCCCTAGCTCCTTAGTCCTTTGTTAAGGAAAGTGGAGATGTGACAGTTACCTGTTAGATTGCTTTTGAAATCTCCAAGATAATTTGAGATAAAACTGTCCATTCAGTATGTTGATTATATGGTTAGGGCTTGGAACAGTGACTGTGTGTGCCGAAACACCACAAAAGAGTTGGCTTTTAGCTGATAGATGGTATCAGTGGAGGAATGTTCAGCCTATGTGTTTTAAAATAGTTAACCTGTGTCCTCACTGTGCTTTTAAAAATAAAATTATCTTTGCACATAAAACTAGCCGGTATCAACTTCTGAGTTCTCTACCTTATGAGACCAAAGGAGGAGCCTTAAAGTGGTGGCTGAGGAGTGTCCACATGGCAGAGGTGAACATCAGGTGGTAGCACTCCCAGGCCCTCCTTAGCTCTGCTGAGCCCAAGAAGCCTTTCTAAAGAGATGCTTTATCACAGTGTGCTACACACACATACATACACACATACAACATCACCCATCACATACACACACACTACACTCACACACACCATACACATACACACACATACATACACATACACCACACCACACACACACCACACACATATACCACACACACATACATATACACACACTACACACACACACACTACACTCACACACACCATACACATACACTCACATACATATACCGCCCCCGACCCCACACACACAATGACTGAATTTTTTTTATCCTTTTCTGTTTTTCAGGGAAACTGAAGATGCTCTTTCAATTACAGTTGTTCGCTGCACATCGGTAAATGTCTTTTTTTATTGTCCTATATGTGAGTTTCACTCTCCCTGACCCTAAGACTCTGACATTCCTTGAAGATATCCCTTACAAAATAGGGCAGAGGGTGGCAGCTGCAAGCAGTGGATAGCTACTTAGCCAGCATTACCTGGCCACGGGTGCTGTGGAGTAAACAGGTATGGTCCGGGTCTTGGGGGCTTGTATTTGGAGAGGAGACCATGTGTAATGCAGAGTGGGTTGATGGAGGAGCAGCAAACTGAGAGCCAAGACAGCTTTGGATGGGATGAGTCTGAACAAATCCCTCCTTCCAGTTTTCACTGGGTAAAATGGTGGGTGACAGTGACTGCCTGGTCTGTCTAATGGATCATCAGAAAAAAAAGAAAAACAAAGGAAGTGTCGGTCACCTGTGACAGTTTTATCAGCTGAGGCCCACCACAAGGTAGGATGTAGTTGGATGAATCAGAAAATGGCAGTCCTGGATCCCCAAAGGGGTCCTTGTTACTAGTCCAGGGAAGCTCCTAGGATCAAGTTGTAAGAGCAAACTGACCAGGGAGGAAACTGACAAAAATTCACAGTTTGAGAGAAACAAAGAGAATTTTAATAATGTATTTATTAATCTAATTGACTATATATTAGAATAACAAGATAATGCAGTAACACCCCTGTGTTGTGGGATATTAGTTGAAGATGTGTTACATTTGTTTATGTGGTGGAACGTTTGTTTAATGATGCAAAGATGTGCTGCATTCTTTTTAGGTTGCATTTGTTCAACCCTGTGAAGCTGTGTTACTATGACTGTCTAAAACACCTGATTGGTCTAATAAAGTGTTGAACGGCCAATAGCAAAGCAGGAGAAAGGATAGGCAGGGCTGCCAGACAGAGAGAATAAACAGAAGGAGAAATTTGGGAAGACAAGGTGGAAGAACGAGAGAAGAGACAGAAAGGATGTAGGTATCTGCATCCCAGATGGAAAGAGATCCTGGCAGTTTGGAACCCAGGCATACTGAGCACTGCAGCTCAAATGGAAAAGTATTTAGGCAGTCGGGAGTCAGTGAACATCACAGGCCACAGAAAGCGTAGGCATCAGTTCACAGCCCTGCTAAGGGAAAGGCTTCCCCAAGGTTAGCAGCTCTGCTCCCCAAGGGAGGGCCTCCTCCCCGGCAAAGTTGCTGCAGGCTTAGCTTCTCTGTACTTCAAGCTGCTCTCTGTTCAGGGAATGTAACACCTCAGCCCAGCCAGAGAAGGTCCCCTGGGCGGGGAGAGCGTTACAGCCTCGCTCCCTCAGCTGATCTCCATCCAGGCTCCGCTGCTGCTGCTCCAGGGAAAGAATGTCGTCACCCAAACCTCATTCAGGACATTTATTGGGAGGGAAGGTCCAGGAGAGGGTGGCTGCCTCAGCCCCGGGTGGGAGAAGACAGCAGGGAAAGGGCTTTGGGCTCAGGACTTATATTGGGCTTCTTATAGGTGTGTAGAGCTACCCTCAATGTTTTTAAGTAGTTGGAGTACAGGCAACCTTATCACATACCATTGTGATGTTATAGAATATATATTGCTGTCATCCCTGATGACCTGACTTCAAGGCCTGGGACCTAGATAGTGAAAGAAAAGAACAAATTCCTCCAAGTTGTTTTCTGACCTCTGTGTAGGCACTGTGGCATCACACACACACACACACGCACACGCACACACACATACACACACGCATGCATACACATGCGTACGCGCGCACACACACGTGCGCACACACACACGCACACACGCACACACGCATGCATACACATGCGTACGCGCACAAACATATATATGCACACACACTAAGTGTTAATTTTAAATAAATAAACATAAGATGTAAACAATGCAGATAATCGGACTGTCAGTCCATTAATTGGCTGTTGCAGAATTTCCTGTGCTTTTGCAGATAGGAAGAAACACAGTGAAAGAAATGGCCCTTCGATTGTGTGAAAATGTAACATTTTGCTAGTCAAAACATTCCGTAAATAGCTTGTCTCTTCTCCCTGTTCAACAAGTGTTTTCTTTTTATTTCTTGAGAACAGTAGGGTGGAAAGTCACCTAATTAAAATGTTTGCTATAAATATGGCAAGCTGAATGTTCTATGCACACTAAATGGAGCCATTTATTTCTATTCTAACCAGAGTTTGTCTATGATATAAACCCAATATAAAAATGAAGAAAGTTAATCAGTGTGAATAGCAGCACAGGTTGTAAGCCATTCTTTTTATTTAGCTTATTATTGTCTCAATGGGAAGCATCTCAGTCTTAATTAGGTGGGGCTTTCCCACAGCAATTCCATGAAATAGATGAAATAGGGCATTTGGTTTCTGTGAACAGCACATAGCTTTAGCCCTTAAAAATTGAAAAGTAGGGGGCTGGAGAGATGGCTCAGTGGTTAAGAGCACCGTCTGCTCTTCCAGAGGACCTGGGTTCGATTCCCAGCACCCACATGGCAGCTAACAACTGTTTGTAGTTCCAGTTCCAGGCAAACACCAAGGCAAATAAATAAATAAAGTTTAAAAAAAAAATTGAAAAGTAAAGACGGAGAAAAAAAATCTATGTTTCAATACCAAGCTTTGCAGGTAGAATGTGAGTACCACGCTCAGGACAATCTGTAGGCATGCTCATTTCTGGTTTCCAGGACCCCTGAGAAATGCCGTGTCCATAGGCTGAGCTCCTGGTCATCAGTAGTGTCCCTAAGCATTTTACAGACACATGAGTAGATACAGCTTGCTTCACCAGGGGCTTAACATTGCTATGGTCATGGTAGATTCTTAGAATCTTCATTAAAAATTCAAAGATACAACATTAATTACAGCTAGGACACATAATTTATGGAAAAATAAATTCTGTTGTAAAATTTGCATTTTAAAAAAATTATTGTGTATATGGGTATATGTCTGTGTGTGGGTTTATGTGTGTGAATGCAGTGTCCAAGGGAACAGGAAGATGGAATCAGGCATTTATGAGATACCTGATGTGGGTGCTAGGAATTGAACTCAGGTTCTCTGGAAGACTAGCATGAATTGTGGTGTTGTTTCTGAGTCAGGGTCTCACTGTGTAGCCCTGGATATCCTGGAACTCACTATGTAGAACAGGCTGGCCTTAAAGTCACAGAGATCCGCCTGCCTCTGTCTTCTAAGTGTTTGTACAGTACTACCAGGGTGGCACGGGCTCTTAACCACTGGGCCGTCTCCTTAGCCCCAAGTCTGAATTTTTATATTAATTACATTATTTTAGTATTAATACTAACAGTTAACATGTTACATAATTTTTACCAGAAGGAAAGCTTACAAAGCAGAATAGACTCATTATCACCCATTTTGCAGATATAGATGCTGTGGCCACACAAATCACTGTGTAACAACACCCAGAGTTCAGTGAGATGGGCTTACTTCTGGGGAGTTAGACTCCAGAGCCCACACTTACTAAGATGATGCTATTTGCCCTTCACACACTCTGCTGTTCTCAGAAAATAATATCAAATATCATTTCTCACCCTTGGTGAGGGTACTACAAAGGTATGAAGTAACTTCCAACTAGCCATTTTTAAGATTCTTTTCATAAAGGAACTCCAGAGTTCCCTTTGGAGTTCTTAGTTTTATTAATAAAATAAGAACGGACTCTGATGGAAGCACAAGAATAATTTTATTAGAGTTTAAAAGAAAAGCCCTGGGATAAACATGCTGTGACCCTCAGCAGCTGTCCTGAGGAGCCTGGTAAAGGGTTAGGGAAAATGATACCATTAAAGCCAGCTTGGGGCTCAGGCACATGGCAGGGAGGGAGGCTTTAGAGAGTCAGGGAACCCAAATGGGGGAGGGGAGCCCAAAATATTAAAGAAAGCATGCTTTATAAAGAAAAGGAAAGGAAACAGTGTTTCATGTCTTCAAGCCAAACAATTACTTCTCATAGGTGTGTTATTGCAACTTCTCACTCTGTTGATGGTTTTCTGGATGGATTACAATTTTGTAGTAATTCTTGTTGTGGTGTTATGAACGTAATTGTCCCTTATAAGCTAATGGGGAGTGCCACTATTAGGAGTTGTGGTTTTGCTAGAGTAGGTATGGCCTTGTTGGAGGAAGTGTGTCGCTGTGGGGGGCTGGCTTTGATGTGTCCTTTGCTCAAGCTTGACTCATTCACTTCCTGTTGCCTGTGGATTGAGATGTAGGACTCTCAGCTCCTTCTGCACTGTGTTACTCCATGATGATATTGGACTAAATCTCTGAAAACATAAGTCACCCTAATTAAACATTTTTCCTTTATAAGAGTTGCCATGGTCATGGTGTTAGTTCCGCGCGTAAAAGCAAGCACACACTAGCAAGGCCACACATGGTGTTTATTTAAGAGAAGAGTCCCAGGCGGGTAGAGAAACAGAGGAGCGAGAAAGAAGTCAGGAGACAGAGAAGGAAAGGACTGAGCACGCGCTTGCAGCAGCTTTTAAGGGAAGGGGCGTGCACGGGTATGCATCATGAGTCCAGGGAGGTGCTTCCTTACGCAGTGCTGCAGGGTTTACGCAGCCATGCCCAGGAGTATGCCCAGTACAAGATGCATCCCACCTGGGCCAGCTACGTGGAATGCCAGGAATCCTTACACATGGTGTCTCTTCACAGCAATAGAAACCCTAAGACACCTGCAAATAATGTCATCCAGAAAGGCCCATGGTTCCACCAACAGCCAATGAGTGGGGATGAAGGGTCACTTCTGATGTGTCCCAAGAATGCTAGCAAAGCTTGGGAATGGATTAATGCTTGGCAAGGCCAGGCACACTGTTGGCTTGGGTGAAATTTGTGGTCGGTAAAATACTGAGCTGGCTTTCAAATGAATAGCTTCTAAGCCAAGTCCACCATCCCGTGCTTGTCCATTTATCCCCCCCCCCCAGAGTCACTCTTCCTATTAATCTCTGTCAGGTCATGTTGCCTTGGCGGGTGTTTTGGCCTACTGTGCTTTCATAGTCCTGAGGCTAAAAGGCTTATTTGTATAGTTGCCAGCTATAATTATTGTCCATTCTTGTCAAGGAACCTTCTCTTCTGAGGTCTCTTTAGTTCTTAGCCAGCTAATTTTCTTTAACATGTTCCAGCTCTGGGCCTAACTCTTAAGAGGTTGCCCTCCCTGGCCTGAGAACCGGTGATTGCCTCCTGGAGATCCCTGTTCTTTCTCCCCCTTTCTTTGGCTGGGTCCCTGCTTACTCCGTCTTTTGAGTCTGTGGTTTCTATGATTTCTTGATGCTTTGAACACTCACTGTTGACAGCCCTGTCCCTCTGTGTCTTCCTACACTTGCTCTTGGGTTTTCCTAGCCTTTGGCTCATAGCGTCTCCTGATTCTCATGGATCTCATTCAATTTCTGTTACTTGAGAGCTGATGACCTTTTACAGTTGTACATTCATAAACTCTCTGCCTTCATCCAAGACATTGCTAGACATCAACCCAAAGGGAGCCTGAGTTACTCAGATGTAAATCAGGACCCCTTCTAACAGGAGCAAGGCCCTGGGCTTGATCCCCAGCACATAAAAAGAAGGAAAAAGGAAAAAAAGAAACCAGAATGATTTAGAGTACTGATAAACCATTGCTGAATCCACCTAATGGCTCTGCATCCTGCCTTCTCTGAAACAGGGTTGTGGGAGAGATTAAATGCTTTGCAAGAAGTAAGGAATTCTGTCATATCCACAGAACCCAGGCCTGTTGATCTGGAATTTCTCTTCTAAAGAAAAATGAACTTAGTTGGCTCTGACTTGTTTTTGGTAACTCCTTAGTCATCAGTGATCAGCATCCAAGGCTCCCTTAACATCTATTAGATTTTTTTTAACCAAGAATTACCAACAGGCTGTCCTGTGTATGCTTTTCCAAATCTTCTGTGTTTATTGGCTGTCTATAGTCCTTAAGTATGTCCTCCTACTCTGCTGTTGGGCAATGCCAACTGGCATATTCTGGTTCCGCGTGCATCTACATTCACTTAAACTTGTCACTTCAGCACCAGCTCTGGATTTCAACTTTTTCTTTCCTTATTTTATCTTTTCTTTTGGGTTGGAAAACCAAGCTTTTCTACATGTGTTTCTTCCTGGGAACAGAGTTGTGCTCCCTCCTGTGCTCAAGGTTTTGTTACGGTGGTGATCTGAAATCGAGCTTTGTCTCTGAGATGCTGGATCACAGCTACATGTCCTATCATATTGAATAAAATCACAGCTATCTTCTTACTACAATTTCAGGGCCATTTGTTCATTTCATGTACTTCATGTATTGGTGTGTTGATATTTAAGTCCATGACTCTGCTTCTAATAAATGCACTATTGCTGTTACATAACTCTTCTCTTGGCTACATAGAACATGGCCCAGAGTGCCATCTTGGGACTCTTATACACCACAGACATTCTTTTTTTTTTAAATTTATTTATTTTTATTATGCATACTATATACAGAAGAGGGTACCAGATGTCATTATAGATGGTTGCAAGCCACCATGTGGTTGCTGGGAATTGAACTCAGGATCTCTGGAAGAACAGTCAGTGCTCTTAACCTCTGAGCCATCTCTCCAGCCCCTCACTACAGACATTCTTAAGGTGGGCCTAAAAGACCTTCTAGAGTGTTGAAGGGAATGTGGAATGTGAGCTGGGAATACTGCATTGAGCAGGAAGAGCATGTCCTCTCAGTCTGATTCATATAAGACACTGTTCACACATCACAGTTTGACCTGATGAGATCTGTGTAAGAGTTTGCCATTTATCATACACTAATGGGAGTCTGTCTACTTCTGGACAAAGAGAGTGCCAGTCACATGTCACACAGCCAGAGCATCAGGGAACAATGTCCAGCTTCTATATGTATGCATGGAAAGACTGAAATTCAGAGAAGGCCAAAGACAGCCCAAATCATCCACTTATTTATGTGTATGTATCTCTCTATCTGGTGTGTGTGTGCATGTGTGCACATAGAGAGAGAAAGGCTTGGGATCAGGCTTTGTTACCAAGACCTAGTACCTGAACTCCAGTCCTGATAATTTCATGATTACACAGCACACTTCCACTCATAGGAATTTGTATTTGATGTTGTCATGACCCCAGGTCTCCCCTTCTGGTCCTCTTTGTCTTTTCTGTGTCACCACCAGTGTGCTGCCATTGGGAATTTCCAGCCGTTCAGACACAAGAGTATTGTCTAGGTTAGATTCCTAAGATTCTAGGAAAAGAACTCTTTAAACTGGGTACCCTCTTTTCCTGTGGGCTTGAATGAATCTATAGCATCCATTGAGGCTGTTTGTTGTTGTTGTTTTGAGAAATGAGAAGATGTAAATGGTTTTATGATTGTGCTGTTCCAAAGTGTGTCATGTTAATATTTTTCAGGGAGTTCCCAAGTCATCCTTCTTGACTGAAGAGAAGAGGGCCCGCCTGAAGACCAACCCTGTGAAGGTACACTTTGCTGAGGAAGTGCTGGTCAGTGGGCACAGCCAGGTGGGTCACTGCTGAGGGCTGGGAGTGCTTACTCAAGTGGACAAACTGTCTTCTGGCATGTGACTTCCCATAACTCTGAACTCTTCAGAAAGCAGAGGAGGAGCATCGAGCATGTGCTGGAGGCTTAGCATACTTCCTCCACGAGGTGTCTGTCTGCAGACCAGGACAGGGGAAGCTGGTGGGCCCTGGGCTGTGGGTGGGATGAGGAGCAAGCTCTGGGTGTGGCTGCTGCTACTCACTAGCTCTCCTGCTGATATTCCTACAGATTACAGTTCTCATAAATGAGCTTACTAGTCCCTTGAAGAAAATATGAATATACTACTAATAATGATGATGGATGCCAGGATTGCTGTTTTGATTGTAGCCCGGCATCTCATCAAACCTCTGTAAACCTTTTCTGTGCCTAATCCTTAGTCATCCCCACATCCTGCAAAGGAGGAATTATAACAAAAGCAGAAAATGAGGCTTAGAGAATTAACTGCTGCATCTCACAGTAAGAAAAGACAGGAGCCTGGGTCTATGCGACTTCACTTTTTTTCCTAGACATGCTCTCTAGTCCTTTTTGATACAGAGAGATCCAAGGTTGATGGAGAAGGCTAGGAGTATGGTGTCAAACAATATGTTTGTTAAAGGAAATTTGGGTCTTTGTATTGATTACTTTAAGATTTATTTTTATCTTTTATTTATGTGTATCTGTGTCTGTATACTCTGTGTGTGTGCATCTATGTGTGCATGTATCTGTCTGTCTGTCTGTTTCTGTGTGTAGCCAAAAGAGGGTAGTGGATCCCCTGAAGCCAGAGTTACAGTTGGGAGCACCCTGTGGGTTCTGAGAACTAAATTCAGGTCCTCTGCAAAGAGCAGCAAATGTTAACCACAGAGCCATTTCCCAGCCTGAGATTGATATTTTTAATGTGAATTTATTGATTAAAGGCACATTTACTCATAGTTTATAAAATTCCTGGTAACTATTGCCATTTTGAATTTCAGCAATCAGTATAAGATTTTAAAAATTTCAAGTGAAAATTTTTTTACACCCAGAGAAATTGAAGAAATGAGATCAATGGCCATTTAAACAAAGGATCCAATTGACCTGGTCCACATATATTCTCTTTATTTTCTCTCTGCCCTGCTATATGACAGAAATCTTCTGAGAGAAGAAGAAATCTTCTTTTCTGAGAGAAAAAGAAATGCTTGTTTAGGAAGAGCCAGTTGAGGCCTAAAACATCAATCAATAGCCCTGGCTTGCTGCCTCTCAGCAATGATTTGAATCTCGGTGTGTCAACTCTTGTGAAAATGGATTGAACCTCTCTGAAGATTAAATTTAGATTCAACATGTGCATTCACTTAATCTTCTCCAAAAGGCCAAAAGGGGACTGACTTGAGAACTGCTAAGTAGTGTACATGATGAGTAGTGGAAATAAGAAACAGCCCAGGCCAGAGGGAATGGAAGCACCACAGATGTGGACCAGCTAACCTGGACTGTCACTTTTAACATGGCTATCATCCCTCAGCCTCTGATGTCAGTTCTGAAAACGCAAGAGGACAAGTTTTGAGACCCAGACAGACTCTTGAACTGGTTAAGGGTTTGGTGGGGATAGGCAGTTTAGAGGACCAGTGCTCTCCAGACGTGTCTCTAGGCAGCTTGCAGGTTGGGACTCCAAGAGCCGTTTATAGGCTGCACCCGCTGTCACATGGATGAAGCCAGTGAATACTCATCACTATGGCTCGTCTCTCCTTCCTCACAAGCATTTAGAAGCTGGTAACACTGATTCAGCTTCCCCTGGGAAATGAGAAGACAGCTCTAAGGGTGCACATCATTCCAGAGCAGTGGTTCTCAACCTTCCAATGTTGCATCCCTTTAATACTGTTCCTCGTGTTCTGATGACCCACCACCACCATAAATTACTTTGCTGCTACATTATAACTGTCATTTTACTACTATTAGGAGTCATAAATATCTGATATGCAGGATATCTGATATTAGACTCCTGTGAAAGGGCCATTTCACTCCGAAGAGGTTGCAGCTCACAGGCTGAGAACCACCGCTCTAGATTGTTCTAGAGTACAGCCCAGCTTTGGGAATGGGTCTGGCTTGGCTCACAGCCCAGCTTTGGGAATGGGTCTGGCTTGGCTCACAGTTACAGAGACAGAACGGAAACTGTGATAAAGTGATGAAGCTGGTGAGCTGCCAACTCATCAGTAGATGAGCACAGATCAGAAAAGATGTCAGTCTGCATGCTAAGAAAAGAGTTACAACTGTGCACCCACCGGGGGCTTTGTGAAATAGTTTATAAACTATGGAGGAGGTGGAAAAATGTCTGCTGTGAAATATGGCCAAGACATCTCACTTCTATAAATTTAGAATATAAGGAAATTCAAATACAAGAAATGCATATACAAAAAGATAGTTATCGTATCAGTATTTTAAATAGCCCAAACCAGAAAGATGCTGTGTGTGTAGAACAGAGAGATGATTATGTCAATTCTGATATTTCAGTTCCTTAGAATATTTTAAAGCCTTTGCAAAAATAAATAGAAAGCCTTCACACAAATTACATATAAAATGTTGAGTAAGAATAAAAGAATGTAGAATGGTGCATAGTCTGTTTTTTCAGATCTCTAAAAATCTATGTACAGGGGCTGGAGAGATGGCTCAGCGGTTGAGAGTACCGTCTGCTCTTCCAGAGGACCCGGGTTTGATTCCCAGCACCCACATGGCAGCTAACGGCTGTCTGTGGTTCCAGTTCCAGGCAAACACCAAGGCAAATAAATAAATAAATAAATAAAAGTTTTTTTAAAAAAAAAATCTATGTACAAATTTAGACAAAAATTGAAAGAAGCTCAAAAAAATGGTGGGAGCTATATGATGTTAGGGCTGTATTTTTTTTTCTTTTTGTAAGCCTGTAAATCACAAATTTTAATGTGCCAAGGAGAAAAGCCTCCAAGTGGGAAATCCAAAATGAGATTTCTACACCCAGAGCCAGAAATGCAAAATGACAGCGAGGGGCTACTTGAAATCCTGCGTCTTGGCTGGGTGTGGTTTGTATTGGAGCCTTAGCTAGGGTTTCTGTTGTTTCGATTAAAACCATGACCAAGAGCAGCTAGGAGAAGAAAGGGTTGCTTCAGCTTACAGCTCCATCACTGAGGAGGTCAGGGGAGAACCCAGGGCAGGAATCCGGAGGCTGGAGCTGAAGCAGAGGCCATGAGGAAGGCTGCTAACTGTCAAGTTCCTTCCTCATTTCCGAGCCTGCTCCTTATACACATCAGGGGAGGGATGGGCTGGGCCCGCTCACATCAGTCATTAATCAAGAAAGTGTACTACAGACTTGTCTACAGTCAGCTGATGGAGGTGTTTTCTCAGTTGAGTTCCTCTGTCTGGACAACTGTAGCTTGTAGACAAAACACAAAAGGACAGAGTGTAATATCCTTACCTTCACAAACACAAACACTGTATCCCTCAAATTTAACTGAGCTATGATATTTCATACTAAAAGACTCTAGATTCTCCTGGGGGAAATTCTGTCAGGTGTTTTTTTGTTTTGTTTTGGGGGTGCCTTCCTTGCCCAGTTGGGATTTCTACCAAGATTCTCCATAGAGACATATAAATACCCCCATAGTAGTCCTTGTTCAAATCCTGGGAACTCCAGAATTTCTCACTGGTTCTCAGTTTCTGTTCAACTCAGAGGTCATTTATATCCCCCAAATGCTGCCCTGCTCCCCAGAGTCCTGACTGGCATAGATTTTCTAAAGACTATATCTCCTACTCCCAAAGCCCTGTAGGAGTGGCAGGGTCCTTTGGGGAGGTGATGGTTGAGGTCAGTGGAGGTCCAGGGTATCTCTGCCCCTTGCTCATGTTTCACTGCAGAGCCCCAGCAGTAGGATGGAATCTCAGAAAGGCCCCATGTGAAGAGTACAGAAGATGACAGATAGCAGTCATTATTTTTCAAATTGTGTCCCTTAAGAGTGGCAACCAGTAGATACACATCCATGAACGAAGCACTGACAGGCTCCTGCAGAGCTGACAGGCGAGACTCACCTTTCCTTCTGCACTGTCCATCACACTGAGCGGCTCTCATGCATGTTCCTGGATGAAGCAAATCTATCCTCCCTGGAGAAATTCCCAAATGCTAACCAGCAGCAATCTGCTCTCCAAAACTGGCGATGCTGGGCATCTGGGAATTGGTGCGCTAGGAGACAGTGGAGTGTGTCAGCGACATAATGCCACTCTTGTGTTTTCCAGGGGAACTCTCTGCTCTGTATGCCCAATGTGCTCAAGGTGTACCTGGAGAATGGACAGACCAAAGCTTTCAAGTTTGAGGCAAACACAACTGTGAAGGTATTGAGAGGAAACAGGACCTTTCTTCTTTAGAGAAGTTGCTGGTTTAGTGGACGGCCAGACAGCTTGCCCTGTTAATGGTCTGCCTTATGATCTGCACACTGCAGTCTAGTGCCTGTGACAAGATATGACCTGTCTATGTTATTTGGTTCCACAGCCACCCAGTAAGATGGTGTTTTTGTCACTTCCTACAGGGAAGGGACACGGGATTCCGAGAGGCAAAATGGCTTGTCCAAAGTCATATCACATCTTCTATGCCTTCGTCCTTAACCATGAGGCTTCCCTGCCTCTTCTCTCTGCCTCCACCTGCTACCCAAACACCAAATTAGCTAAACATCAAGGCGAGATGTGAGAACAAGTCCCCTGTATGCTGTTTGACATAATAAACTCCCCCACTTGAGAGTCTCTGAGATGGGTTACTGAGCCTGGTACAGGACTGCAGGAGATTTCAGTCACGTCTGGAGAGAGTGGGCATCCCAGAAAGTCCAGTCGTCCAAGCAGGGTAAAATGAAGCTGCAAGAGGTGGGATAGGGAGCCGTGCTTGTGCCAGGGTATGTCAGCACCACGTCAGCCCAGGCAGGGAAACGGAAGTGCTCTTGAGCAGCTCTGAAGGGCACCCAGATTTCCACAGGGCAGATGAGGGGTGATGTGCACACCAGAAAAATGGACATCATCAAGCGATGCACACGGTGGGAACCCAGGCTGTTCTGTTAGGGAAGGGAGGGGTAGCCATGGGGGTCCTCCAGTGCCAGCCAGCACTGTCCAGAGATCCGGGAAATGGCTCTAGGTCTTCCTGAGCACGGAAGGAAGGGTGTCAGAGAGAGACTGCAGAAAGGAAGCAAACTATTTGGCTGTTTTAGAACATTAAAAGCCATAAGAGCTGAGTGTGGTGGCACACGCCTTTAATTCCAGCACTTAGGAAGCAGAGGCAGGAACTAGGCTGTGAGTTCTAGACCAACATAGTCATATAGTAAGTTCCAGAACATCCTGGATACATAGCTACCTTACACAAACAAACACAAGCAAAAAGACCAGAACACACAAATATCCCACAAAAGTGGGATATTAAATAAGCCTAGCTCTGTAGTGGCTGGAGAACAGGCAGAGGAGGCGGGATGGCACAGTTGTAGGTTGTAGACAGCAACCAAGACACACACACACACACACACACACACACACACGCACGCTCACTTACCTAGGAACACACCTAATATTTCACTCTGGTACCTTCCTTTGACAATTTCCCAAGATATTCCAAATTCCCATCTGTTTCTACCTGAGTGTAACTTAGAAGATAGCAAATGCCCTTTGGAACCCAGGAAGCTCCGCCATTGGAGCAAAAAGAGGGAGAAATGGATGCATTTCGGTCATGCCAGCCACTCTGCTGGGCACCTTCCTCATGTACTAGCTAATTTAACGTCTGACCGACCTCGGGAGATGACTGACTGGGGCTGTCCCCTCTTTGTAGTGAGGAAAACGGGCCCACAGGTTCCCCACTTGTCTCGATCCTCTGGCCTATGACTGACATCCAGCTTGTTCTGCTGCTGAGCTCTGGGCTGGCCTGGCCTCCCCCCATTATTCTGCTTCCAAAGGGAAGCTTTGTGAGTGAATTCAGCAGGGGTTTTACTTCTATCATCTTCAATCAGAGTGTCGTGGATGGAGGCAAGCAAGCCCTCAGCAGCAGCCAGAAATGCCTCAAGGGATTTACAATAAAAGTTCATATCACAGAGGAACTGAGAAGTGGCAGTGGACAAAGCCGAGCCATTATTATACTGGCTAATCTTACTTGCAGTAGCCAAGGTTTATAAAGCAAGTGTTTTAGTAGTGGCTATAGGCAGGTCCTAGCAGTGAAAAAAGGAACCTCATTGGGCCTTCTCCTACCCACTCCCTTACCAAGGGAAGAAAATTCTTAAATCAAAAAACTTCCTTCCTGGGACCAGAGATAGAGCTCAGTTGGTAGAATTTTTGCCTGGCTGACATGAATCCAGAGGTCTAGCCTCTAGGGCATTGTTTCTCAACCTGTGGGCCATGACCTCTTTAAGGGTGAAATGGCTCTTTCACAGGAGTCAAATATCAGATATCCTGCATATCAGATATTTATACTACAACTTCTAACAGTATCAAAATTACAATTATGAAGTAGCAACAAGAATAATCTTGTGGTTGGGGGTCACCACAGTGTGAACTGTATTAAGGGGTTGCAACATGAGGAAGATCGAGATCCACTGCCTATATCTACACAGAAAGACCAGACAATAAATGTTTTAGGTTTTAAGGGCCATCTGGTCACTTACTCAACTATCCTATCATAGTAATTGGTATGACTTTGTTCTCATGAATTTTAACAACAAAGTCGGCAGTGAGCTGGGCCTGTTCCATGGCTGTCCTGTGATGTCTCCTCTCTGAATAAGAGGTGGAGGAATACTAGGTGGCAGGAGGGCCCAATGGATAGCACATTGCCAAGACAGGAAATATGTCTGGGCTTTCCAGGCAAAGGAAGGATGGGGACAGAGTCAAAGGCAGGCTTACCAGCCAGTCAAAAAGCAATAGTAGGGGCCAGTGAAAGGCCTCAGCCAGGAAAAGCATTTGCCACCAAGCCTGACAGGCTGAGTTTGAGCCTCAGAACCCACAATGGTAGAAGGGAGAACAGACCCCTGCAAACTGTCCTCCGATCTCCACATACACACTGTGGCACAACTACACCCATGCACAGAGAATGAGTAAAGGAAATGTAGCAAAATAATATTTTGCATAAATTGAGCAGTCTGCAATGCCAACAGTATATATGTCCATGTTTTATAATAGTTGTATAGCTAAGAAAGTGATAGGGCTTTCTGTTGTGGTAAGCACAGTGCCTGGTACACAGTAGGTGCCGAATTAATGCAATGGAATTGCAGAAGCTGATGCCCTCTTTAGGACTTAGTCACTGGGTTAACTGTGGAGGGTAATGTACGATAGTGAGGGGACTGGAAATCAGGAGTCACAGAGAGCCAGCAGCACTTAATGGTTTGGAGCTTACTAAATCTGAGATTCTGGTGGGAGCTCTATAGTGCATCCACACTGGTCACTCATGGGTGGCATTTTGCTGAGCATCCTCTAGGCCCCAAGCATTGGCGTATAACAGACCCCAACTGTACTGGGTCATCTTATGTCAGCTTGACATAGGCTAGAGTCATCTGAGAGGAGAGAACCTCAATGAAAGAGCCAACTGTAGGGCATTTTCTTAAGTAGTAATTGATGGGGGAGGCCCTGCCCATAGTGGGTGGTACCATCCCTGGGCTGGTGGTCCTGGATGCTATAAGAAAGCAGGCTGAGCAAGCCATGGGGAACAAGCCAGTAAGCAGCACTCCTCAATGGCTTCTGCATCAGCTCCTGCCTCCAGATTCCTGCCCTATGTGAGCTCCTGTCCTGACTTCCTTTGATGGATGAACTGTGATGTAGAAGTGTAAGCTGAATAAACCCTTTCCTCCCTAGTTTGCTTTTGATCATGGTGTTTATCACAACTTTCGAAACTCTGACTAAGACTCTAACATTGGTGAGGTGTTCACTGTCAGCAAGTTGCTGTCTATTAGGGTAAAAGACAGTGAACAAGAAAACAAATGCTAGAAGTGAGCATGTGTAGAGCCCTGGCTGTCAGGGAGAGTCCTAAGTGCCTTCTATGGGAAGCACATGCACAGAGGTCCTGTTGGTAGGTGTTGATGCTCTGCTAATACTTCTCAATGTTTTTATCTAATGCACAAAGCTGAGCCACAGAGAGAACAGGAAGTGAGAAAGAGCAGTCTCGATCCAGAACCCTTTCATGTACCTGCTATACTGCCTTTTACAAAAACAAGAAAAACAAGGTAGACTGGTGCTGTGTGGTGCAGGCCGTAAAGGTCCAGCATGGGAGCTGGGTCCCTGCCTGTGTTAGCAGTAGACACCAGCACCAGCTTCTCCCTCTCAATGTTCTGGGGAAGCTGTGAGAAGGCCCGGGAAGATTTCCCACTTCCCAGACCCTGTTCCCTATGCTTCCAGGACATCATCCTCACAGTCAAGGAGAAGCTGTCCATCCGAAGTATTGAGTACTTTGCACTAGCCTTGGAGGAGCAGTACAGCATCTCCCGTCTACACCTGTTACATGAAGAGGAGCTCATCCAGCAGGTAGGAAGACCCACCCTGCCATGGGCAGGCCAAGCTCCTCACCTCACTCAGCCTCGGATGGCAGGGCAAGATGCAGGCCTGGTTTGCATCTGTTCCTATGAGGTAGGTAGGGCACTGCCCAGGACACCCATCTTACAGATGTGGAGATAGAGGCTTACATGCGTATGGTGGTTTTCCCCAGTCACATATCTGATAATGCCTTTTGCTTCCAGCTCTGATGATCTTTCCTGGAAAGGTCAGTAGACATTCTATGGTTGGGAAAGGGAAGGGCTTCTTCAGCACGAGAATGGAATGGGGAAGCCTTGACCTTGGAAGTCACTCAGCCATCCTCATTGCAAGTGCACTATGATCCAGTCACCACTCACCTCCCTCTGCAACCCCTCCCCAACACACAATGCATTTGCAATGAGAAAGAAAATCAGACTAAATCCCCAGAATAGTTTAAGTGGGGGAGAGGGAAGCAGGGAGAGTACGGTGCAGAGTGGTACAAGCTGTATCTTTGCTTGTGGAAACTGACTCTCACATGCATTCCTTTTCTCTTGGCTGTGATAAAATTCCTGGCAGAAGCAACTTAGGAGGAAAGAAAGGTTTATTTTACCCCAGACTGTTGTATTAGGTCTCTGGTCCGGACTTTTGGGCCTACACCAGAGGTTTGACCAGCTGTCCGGCAGTCCAGCAGTCCCACAGAATCCCACAGACGCTTATATTCATTTCATGCTGATCAGCCTAGGGCCCTGGGATATTGCTAGCTAGCTCTTGCTCTTCAACTAACCCATAATTCTTATCTTGTTCAGCTATGTGGCTTACTACCTTTTCTCAGAGCATCATTTCAGCTTCTTTCCTCTGTATCTCCTGTCATCTCTGCAGTGTCTCTACTGCCCTGCTCTGAGATGTTCCCAGAGTTTTCTTAGTCTGGTAGCCCCACCCACACTTCCTGTCTGCCTCTAGCCAATCAGCTTTTTATTAAGCCGATAGGAGGGACAAAGATTTATAACATGCTATAATCCCACTACATCAGAGTTTAGGAGTTGCAGCACATCATCCCTGGAGAAGACATGGCAGCAGGAACTGTTCTTGTCCCTGGTAGCGGAGGCTTGTGGGAGCCGGTCACATTGTGTGGCAGAGAGCAAACAGATTGTAGGCAGAGGGGAGACCTAAGATATACTCTAGAGTTTTGCACTCCTGCCTCTGAGACCCACTCTCCAACCAGACCCCACCCCCTAAAAGCTCCACAGTCTCCCAATACAGACCTGCCAACTGAGTTGACCAAGTGTTTAAACATATGCTGGGGATGTAGGGGGCGGTTCACATTCAGACTGCAAATGGAGGAATCCTAGACTGTCTCTGGGAGGGTATTGCCATGGCCCTTTTGAATCTTAGACCATAGGAAAGAATCAGGCTAAGAAGGCTGCACTGAGGAAGGACTGAAATAGAACAGGGCTCGCGTTCTCTCTGTTTCATAGAGGGCCGGCCCCAGGTCACAGCGTGTTCTTTACCCTGGGCAGGTGGTGGAGAGGGAAGACGCGCAGGACTCCCGCTGCCTCTTCCGAGTGTGCTTTGTTCCCAAGGACCCCCTGGACCTGCTGAAAGAAGACCCCGTGGCTTTTGAGTATCTCTACCTACAGGTGACTGGGCTGAGCTACCTGCTGTGACACTGTTCTCAAAGATGCATTGAGTTATTCTGGGTTTGTGGCCAGTAAACATCTCTCCCAGAGGGAGCCTGTGGGTCCCATTATCCCTCCCAGTCTTCCTGCTCTGAGTTGCTGTAATGGGAGATTTGTAATAGACTAATCAACTTTAGGCTTAGTCCTCAGTGTAGATGATACATTTTTCCTAATATTATTAAGCGCTTTTATTCTTTCCATTTTTATGGCGGAATGGGGCTTTAGTGCTTCGGAAACTCATGTTAGAGATGATGTAGCTAGGTCTTAGAAGGAGCGTATGTCTGAGGTCCTCATGTAGTAATTGAGCCGTACCTTGTTGGTTTGTTGGCTTTCTCTCTCTCTCCTTCCCTCTCTTTTTTCCTTTCTTTGTTTTTGTTTTTTGAGGCAGTGTTTCTTCTGTGTGGAACTCGCTCTGTAGACCAGGCTGGCCTCAAACTCAGAGATCCACCTGCCTCTGCCTCCTGAGTGCTGAGATTAAAGGCGTGAGCCGCCATGCCCAGCTAGAAACCTAGTTCCTTGACTCCCAACCTGAACCTGCTCTCTGTTGCCCGGGCTGAGATTATTTTTTCTGAGTTTTATTTGCACAGAAAGTGTCATCTGAGAGGGATCACCAGGTTACAGAAGAGGCAATTCTGTGTGGTGGGTTGACTGGCACAAGTCTTACATAAATGGCGAAATAATAACACCAGCAGCCACAACACCACCAATGCGTTATATTCACATTTATATAATACTGTGTATGTTATGGTTGCATTCCTGCTTATTGTCTTTTCTATTCAATGTACATTGGTGTGAGGATGTCAAATCCCCTGGAACTAGAATTACAGACAGTTGTAAGCTGCTATGTAGGTGCTGAGAATTGAACTTGGATCCTCAGGAAAAAGTCAATGCTCTTAACCCTTGAACCATTTCTCCAGCCCATATTGTCTTTTCTAAACCCCACAGAAATCAAGCAAGATAGATCAGATAGTATGTGTTTAACAATGGAAGGTATCACCCTCAGAGATCATTAATAATGTAACTAAGGTCACACAACAACTGTCAGAGCCAGACCTCAAAGCTGACTGCTGGTCCTGCGCCTTTGACCTGAGAGAGCAGGGGGCATGGTGTGCATTCTCTTTTTGCTCAGCTGCTGTGTGATCTCTTGCAGAGTTGCAGTGATGTACTTCAGGAGCGCTTTGCTGTGGAGATGAAGTGCAACTCTGCTCTCCGGCTTGCAGCCCTGCACATCCAGGAACGGATTTATGCCTGTGCCCAGCCACAAAAGATCTCACTCAAGTACATAGAGTGAGTGGCAGGGGGCGGCAGCTGGGTCACGTTTGTGACTGCTGGCTCCTAGCCAGGATGGCCAGACTCCACAGAAAGCTGATAGTCACCCATCTGCCTTTGTCTTTCCATCCATTTCCCTTTACCCAGGCTGGCTCCCCGATCTGGGTAGAAGCCACTTCCACATGCAATGACACAGGATCCCTTTGGAAATTTCCAGTCCCTAAGGAAGTCTAGGGTAGTCAGTTGACAACTTCTAAGGGCAGGGATGCCTTAGAAATAAATTCTTACAGCAGGTGTGAACCAATTGCTATTGCATTATGTCCCCCTCCCCCAAGTGGGGGAGGTTTCAAGTCCTAAGATCCATGTACTTTTTGATTCTTAGCTCTGAGAGCTAACACTCTGTATTGGGAAGCCCCTCCCCTCCCCAGTTCTCTGCTCTGGCTCATCTTGATATCAAAATCATACGGAGAAATCAGATTTTAAGAATAGAACAGATCCCATGGTGTAATGAGTCAAGGAGCCACCTTACGGGGCATTCTGAGCCTTCTAGGTGAATTACACTCTAAAGTTTAGCCTTGTTGATTGACAGGCGCTCTCAGTTGCAAGAGCCTTTGGCCAATGAGCATAGCTAGTGGTAGAACACTTGTCTAGCATATGCAAGACCCTGGGTTTGTTCCCTGCAGAGGATGGGAAAATGTTCTTACATATGGAAGGTTGTGCCATATATTTTATTATTAAAAAGACTGAGACCGGGCCTGTGGGGTGGCTCAGCAGGTAGAGATACCTGCTGTCAAGCCTGACTGTCTGAGGTCAATCCCTAGGACCCACATGGCATAAGAAGAAAACTGATTGCCACAAGCTGTCCTCTGATCACTAAACATGGATATACTTGCTAAAACATAACATCTCAGATTCTTCTTAGACGTTTGACCCAGCACAGGCACACAATTAAAAAAGTTAAGAAGATGGAGAACTTCTGCTTTGATTCATGTAGTAGCACCTTACACTACAGAGACCAATTTAACTCTAGGTTAGTCAGGAGGTCCTAAATGCTGAATATGTATAATGCCTATTGTGTGCCTATAGAGAGAACCTCCTCCCTCTCTCACTGTCATTTATAGAGAAATATTCACGTACAGATAAATATAGATATAGACAGATAGCCTCTTCCGGTATCTATATCTCTGTCTCTCTGCCTGCCTGTGTTCCTCCCACTGGAGAAAGGTGCTCATAACTGCTGGGTGTTGGGAACTCTAGATCTGAATTACATGTCATTTGCTCTTCGTTAGAACCAAATGCACTGTAAACATGGGCTCCTTGTCTCCAATGTCTCATGGCAGGAAAGACTGGGGAATAGAGAATTTTATATCTCCAACTTTACTCCGAAATATGAAAGGCAAAGACATCAAGAAAGCCATTAGTTTCCATATGAAGAGGAACCAGAATTTGCTGGAACCCCGACAGAAGGTAAGGCAACCATAACCTCTGCTGACCCCGGGTTGGCTGTCATGAAGCCGTGGGGGAAATTTTCAACATTGCTTGAATAACTCTAGTTTTAACACTCTTTTTTTTCTTTTCTTTTCCTCTCTTACTTCCTCTCTTTTGTCTGTTAAAGCAACTTATTTCTGCTGCTCAGCTACGTTTAAATTATCTTCAGATCCTTGGGGAACTCAAGACGTATGGCGGGAAAGTCTTTAATGCTACCCTGATGGTATGTACCGGACCACCATGGCCTCTCTTTGCTCAGAACCTTGAATATTTACAGATTGGCAGATATTCCTCAGGCTCTGGCTTGGTGTTAGCCCCGTGGAAGATGCTAGAGGAAGCAGAGCTGAATTCATTATGATTTCTGCCATTAAGGATGAAATAAGATACCCCACAAGATAAGGCCATGAGGCAGGCTATGGCTACTGTGGCAGAGCAGGAAGATAGATGACATCATTGCTGACTTCGTCTGGGTCCAAGAAGGGGAAGGCTTTCAGATGATTGGACGAGGCCTAGCTAGAAAACGGGAGGAAAGCACTGGGGTGGAGTCTGTTGTAAGCAGCACCTTGGGAGTTTTGGGACATAAGGGCAGCAGGGAAAATGGAGAGTGATAGATGAGAATGTTGGACTGGCTGCCAGGCTAGGCCCTGATGGTGCAGAAAGACAAACTGAGTTGTGGGCCTGAGACAAGAGAAGAGCCCGATACCCCCGAGCCCATCCCTCCTGCTTCCTTGGTGGAGCCTCAGCCCAGCACATGTGCTTTGCAGCCATCGGTGCTCACAGTGTGGCTTAAGGGACTCTGTGGCATCATGCCACCAGCCCCAGAACTATCCAGCTCAGAGCCAACTGGCCAGTCATAAGGAGGAAAGAGAGAAATCAGAGGTTTTATGTATTTTCTTAGCTTCAGTGATAGGACAATCCAATAGACTGCTGGCCTCACAGTACGGTCAGAGGGAAGTGGGCAGTTACAGGGCTGGGAAAAATGGACAGAATCTATGTAGAAAGATGGGGCTGGAGATGTGGCTCAGCGGTTAAGAGCACTGGCTGCTCTTCCAGAGGACCCGGGTTCGATTCCCAACACCCACATGGCAGCTAACAACTGCCTAAACTCCAGTTCCAAGGGACCGGACACTCTCACACCAATGCACATAAAAATTAAAAAAAAAAAAATTAACTCTATGTAGGAAGACAAGGTCCCAAAGGTAAGAAAGAGACCAGGTTTCAGAACAGAGGGATTTGAAGGGTCTAGGAAAGCTTCTAGTGTTCCCACAGGCTCTACCTAGACACCCTACCCCACGCCTGCCTTTACTTTTCCTGTCTCAGGAAAGGATTGGTCCGAGGAAAGGGCAGCCAGCTATACCGGACTGTCCCGGGGCCTGACACAAATGGAATCACAGAGGCCCTATGGTCAGATATGAAGTCTGAGTTTAAGTAATTGAAATAAGGAAGATGCACTCAGTTTTCTCAGAGACATACAGAAGTGTCGTGGTGTCCCTGTGGAGGAGAGGAGCTGTTGGGAATGAGGAGGCTGAGGCTTTCCCTAGGCATAAGACGTTGTTTGCTTATTTTGCTTTGTTAAGACAGGATCTCATGTAGCCCAAGGTGCCTCGGATTTGCTGTATACCAGGGATGACCTGGAGCCCATCCTCCTGCCTCTGTCTTTTAAGTGCTGGGATTACAGGTTTGCTGCTAATGCTGGGTGGCAGTGGGTATTGGTGGGAGCACTTAAATATCAGTCAGGATTTATGTCCCAAGAGAGGGATAAGATGTTACAGTCCCCTGGTGAAAGACTTACAAAGGGGTCTGAGGAAATGGTTTGGGGCTCACTGCATGTACCGCTTTTGCAGACAGCTCCCAGTACAGGTGCCTGTAACTCTGGTTTCAGGGAATTCGGCGCCCTCTTCTGGCCTCCACTTGTACTGAACTCATGTACACAAAGACACACATATACACGTTAATTTTAAAATAGTAACAAATAAAGAGTTCTTTTAATTCATCTTTGGCTGGGCCCATGCTGAGGCATCGCCTCAGGAAATGATGGTGAGGGGCTAACGTAGGAACAGGCTTGGCAGAGAGAGGAGCCGGGCATGGCACACACTTTAATCCCAGCACTCAGGAGACTGTAGCAGGAGGACCATCAGTTTGAGGCCAGCCTGTTACACAGGAAAACCATTTCCAAAAACAACAAAGACTTTGTAGAGATCACATGCAGTGTGTTTGTACAAGGTTGCAAATAGAAGTTGATTTCCTTCCACTCTGCAGCTGCAGGACAGAGAATCCTACATTGCCCTTCTAGTTGGAGCCAAGTATGGCATCAGTCAGATTATCAATAGCAAACTCAACATCATGTCCACACTGGCCGAGTTTGCCAACATCAGTCGTGTGGAGCTGACGGAAGAGTCTGAAAAAGTGAGCATGGTCAAGGTGTATCTTCAGGATGTTAAGGTAATACAGAAGAAGAGATTCTGAACTTGGACTCTGGAATTTGCTGTGAAATTATTCTGGAGTAGTTTATATGAGCTTTGAGTGATAATAAAGTACACTGTGTCTGGCTAAAAGGGGTCTGCCTCCTCCAGTGGAACAGGGCAAATGGGATACGTTATCCTGGGAGACTCCTAAAAAAGTTTTGTTTTATTTGTTGGGCTGCGTGTTTTATTGGTAAAAAATTCTGGACCCAGAGTTTGTTGGGTGGAAGTGAAAATGGATAAATAGTTTAGGGTACCTCCTGTGCGTGCCTTCCTGGAAGGGTCTTCATTCACTGTTACTTTCTTTGATTTTATCCAGTTTGCTCAGAATGGCCCTGTGTTTTCTACTCATCCTTTGTCCTTTTCCTGTGATAGGTCAGGGCTTTAGGGAACTAGTATTTAGATTAGAAATGAGAGACCCACAGTGTGATGGGGTAGGCATGTGTGTTTATGTGCACCTACACGCTTGCTCATTTAGATTTAGCTCCTCAATGTGAATCTATGGGCCACTCGGGGCCAGTCTATGCACCAGGGTTGAATAAAGTTAATATCTCTCCTTGGCCCTGTAGGTCTTATTGTGTCCTGACATTCTACAAACAGAAAAGTTCTGTTTCCTTCACAGGTTCTAACTTTGTTGCTGGAATCCAACAGTGCGAAAGACCTGGCGTGCTTGATTTCTGGGTACTACAGGCTGTTTGTGGACCAGGCTAACTCCATTTTCCTCTGGTCTGGAAACCGACAGCAGATTCACCGTGTGTCTGCTGAAGAAGGTGAGGGGCTGAGTGTTCCCCCAGTAAGGACAGGCCTATTTATTTCCACCAATCAGTTGATCTTTCTTAAATATTAGAAGTGCTTTCTTCACCTTTGGAAATTCTCCTAAATGCCAGGGGATGCTAGAAGGTTTCTGATTCCCCCAGAGTCTCCCAAAGCCATCTCTAAAATCCAGTGTATGTTATTTCTCTGCAAAAGGAGGTGTCACTTTTTCAGAATATGGATGACCTGGTCTCGTTTGTGTCTTTGCACTCTTTCTCATTCTCTTGAATTGTAATAGAAATTCTCAGCCGCACATGTTTAGGAGAAAGGTGTGCCTGTGGACAAAAGAGACCTGAAATTATATCTTGTAAAGAATGAAAGGGGGTGGGGAGGGGAATATTAAAAAGCAGGAGAGAAAAACAGGTTTGCAGGCAGCTTCCACTCTGGCAGCTCTATTGATGTGGCTTTTCCGGGGAAGTCCTGATCAATGTTTACTATCTGCCCCTGTGGGAGAGGGGAATCCCCTGACCTGAAACAGTGGTCTAACACTCCTGCTATCACCACCATTTCAAGCTGCCAACATGATGTTAGACAGAGGTGCTCAGTGTCCTATCGTCACGCAGTGTTTCCTCCACATGAGCAGGACAGGCACAGGTCACCCCGGGAGAGCTGATGACTGGAAGGAAGATGCAGTCATCCACGTTGTCCGTGGTAGATTGATTCCACAACCCTCGATCCTTATTAAAATTTACACATGTTCAGTTCTTTGGGTGAAATGGTGCACATCCTTGCTTATACGTTAAATAAAACTCCAAATTCTCTATGCTGTTGTCAGTGTATGTATTTTATACAGAAAATGGTCCATGACAGCCATACTTTCAGTTTTGAGTGAGTTTATTAGTTTATAACAAGCAAAAGTAAAAGAACAAAATATCAAGCAACAAATATATAGGAGGACATCCGATTTGGTGCTTAAGTCATCCCCCAGGAGTGACTGGAAAAGCCTCTGGTTGGGCATGACGGCACACCTTTAATCTCGGCACTTGGGAGGCAGATCTCTATGAGTTGGAGGACAGCCAGGGCAGTCACATGGAATAACTCTGGCCTGAAAAAACAAAGGAACAAAAAGTCATCTAGGGATCCTGATGGATAAAGAGCATGTCAGGCAGTGTCTTCTTCATGGAGAAGCTTCTGGTCACTCGGTCCCGCTGCCCACGTTTTATGCCATGGGATAAACAATAGTGACTTTGGTTAGAAACAGTCCGCCTTCTTGATGTGCTCAAAGACCCAGATTTTCTAAGAGCCTTGGTGGTTTGCTGTTCACCTTTGTCCCTGTGACTTAGCCTGGGGCCAGCCCGACCCAGGAAAAGTAGTTCTGGGGGAAATTCAAAATAAACATGTTTGGGTGGGGCCATCTCTTGTTTTCTGAGGCAGCACTCAACGCAAATAAGTACAAGACAGTTTATTGACCTGATTTATATTACAGTCAGATGTCCTGCCACTGAGCTCTGCCCCATAATTTATATTATAATATTGCCATTGTTTTGTTTTTTTTTTAAACTTTATTTTATTTATTTATTTATTTGCCTTGGTGTTTTGCCTGGAACTGGAACTACAGACAGTTGTTAGCTGCCATGTGGGTGCTGGGAATCGAACCCGGGTCCTCTGGAAGAGCAGACGGTGCTCTTAACCGCTGAGCCATCTCTCCAGCCCCCTAGTATTGCCATTGTTATCCTGTGTTGTTGAAGGAGCCATCACAAGAAGAGAGGCTGAAGCATGTTCAACACAGATGCATTTTCCTTTAGATCTTTGGAAACTGTGGCTGGATGAATCCACACATATCAAACCTACAGATTTGGAAGACCAACTGTAGCTAGGAAGTGATGCGCTTTGTGGATGTTTCCTTTGCTTTGCCAAGCATTTGTGAGTGAGGACTAGCTCAGAACAGAACCTAGTCAGGAGAACAGCACAGAGTGGGAGCGGTGCTGTGGTGGGAAAGACTACCACCATGTTCAGAGACAGCGCTTTAGAAGGTTGGTCCCTGAAGAACACCTCAGAGCTAAGCAGATGAAAAGGGAGAGATATTTGAGAAGAGGGACATGTTGGCATGACATGAGAGAACAGGGTTGGAGGAGGCTGCAGAGGGCAGCCAAGTCTGCTGAGGTACAGACAGCTTCAGTCTGCTGGGCTCTAACGGCTGTAACAAAGGGGTCGGAGCCACATCGTGAGAATACTCCGTTTGTGTGTGTGTGTGATAGGAACAGCAAGGCCACACTCTGTGAATCTTCACCCCTCATGAAAGATCAGTTCTTCCTGTAGAGAGGGGAGCCAGGAAGAGGGGTACAGAGTGTGCAGAGAGATGATTTTAGGAAATCATTCCAGAGGCATGTTGGAGAAAAACAAGAAGCCCCATGTTGCTTCTGTCCATCGCTCAGTCTCCCCAGGTGCCTATAACTAGATACATCTCCACTGTCCTAAATGGCCGTCATAGCAAAGGACAGCTCCATTTCCTTACTGTCTGACTCTAGATCAAGGGTAGGCCAAGGATCTATTTTGCATTTTACATTTGGTTTCCCGTATGATTTTGATGTTCAGACAGGACAAAGGAGATATTTGAAGGAAAACTGAGTACCCAAGAAGAGACCCAAGTAAATATTCACCACTTTTCAACAATCAACTAGGTCTCTTGGAAGAAGGGATGGACTCATCCTGTCTCCTTAGGTGGCTCAGATGAATGGGGAATAGGTAACCCAATGGTGTGACATCCTCAGATCATGTATCAGTCAATCTAATGTGATATGGGTCAGTCAATTTCTGTATTTTTGCTTTAGCAGGATGACAGGAAGCAGGGCACACAGGTATCTGTCAGACCTGGATGTTGGTTTGTAAATCTCAACATCTCATTTGTTACAGGCTATGAGTCGAGGGCCTGCAGCGACTCAGAGGAGTCCTCTGAGGTGGACTGCATCCTGGAGCCCCTATCTGACCGACGCCTGGTGAAGCTGAGCCTCTGCAGATCATTTGTCAGAGAGGAGCAGCCCCCTGGAAACAGTCCCACGCCCGAGGTGAGCAGGAGAGGCCCAAGCACGTGCGGGGCCAGCAGCATGACGGACAGCGCTGAATCTGAGGCCTCCGACTCGGCCAACACTGAGAGCAGGGGCTGCAGGGCCAGCGGCTCCAGCGAGTCCATGGATGCCCTGGAAGAAGATGACCTGGACGCCTGCTCCTCCAGCGGGACCAGCTTCTTCCACTTTGACCCACTAGACTTCTCTAAGGGTCTTGATAACAGCAGCCAAGAGGAAAAAAACAGGGTAGAGACCAGTGGCTTCTTGTGTTTGCTGGACCTGGCCCAGAATGCCAACCCTCAGTGCCAGAAGAAAGAGTGTCCCCAGGCTCTAGCTCCGGGGGCCTGCAGCTGGGGACCAGAACTGAGCATGAGCAGGCTAGACCCCAGATTGTATGAGGGCAGCCGGACTGACTACTACAGCCTGTGTTCCAGCATCTCCCCTAGCAGCCACCTGAGTGATAGCTCAGAGAGTACAGCTTCCCGACAGGGAGCCGCACCGCCACCGCCACCGCCACCGCCACCATGGTGCCAGCAGGGCTGGATGGAGGCTCAGCCTGGCTCTATGCTGGAAACCCTGGCCCTGCACCCACTGCCACCACTGGCCTTTGAGGATGGCAGCTCAGATGAGGAATACTATGATGCAGCTGATAAACTCACACCCCCAGACATACTCTCAGGTAAGCCCCTACCCCCTATCCCACCAGCTTCCAGGGCCAGCTCGAGAGCAAGATACAAAGGCTTCCTCTACTCTGGAGGAGGCCATCCTGGATTCTATGGACCAAATTACAAGCATCATGGAGTTGAGTCAGGGCTGCAAGGGAGGTTTGGAGAATTGTGATCAAGGTTGGTCAGAGGAAGTCATCCCGCTGTGGGAACCAGGGAAGGCTTCCCAGAAAAGGTGTCAAGTAGGCTGGGCCTTGTCAGGTTGACAGAACATGCAATAAAGGGATGGAGTGCCCAGTAGAGAGACTAGCCATGCCAATGCAGATCCTAGGGGCAACAAGACAGGCCGTCAGTGGTGTCTGATGCCCTTTGGGGAGTCAGTGATCCCTGACATCAGAGGGTTGGGGATCAGGTGGCTAGGTCCTCATATATCTATCTTCTAAAAAGACTGTAAAAATTTATCCTATAATTCATGCTATGCCATCTCACACAGTGTAAAGTCTTTCCACACAGAAAGACTTCCCAAGCAAACCTGAAACTTTTTTTTAAGTCCCACACTCACACATACTCATACTCCATCTCCCTGCGCTGAGGTTAAAACCTGGCAGACATGGCAGTCTCAGCCTCAGCACGCTCCTGCGCTTCTCTCGTACTGCCCTCTCGTGGCTGCTCTTGAGAGAAAAGCCAGCTCAGCTCCTGAGGGCACCCTGTGGTGGCCTCTGCCTGCTTGCCTTCCCTCCCCTTTCCCTGTATCTCAGCAGATCTTTGTGTCTACTACTACGTCTGCCCTGATCCTCAGCTGCTGGTGCCCATCAACAGTCTAGTCTTAGCCGAGGGCTCCACTCTGCAGTGTGGAAAACCAGCCGCCCATCTCAGTCACAGGTTCTCCCAGCAGAGGCTGCTTTATGCCTGTCCCTGGGTACTGCCTGGAGATGTGCATTCACTTGTACAGTGGTGTAGAAGGCTCCTGGGTGTGCGCAGCTCCTGAGGCTGATTTTTGATTTTTTTTTTTTTTTTTGTTTTCCCTCTTGCTATCTCACTATGTCATCGTGGCTGTCCTGGAATTCACTGTGCGTCGTATCAAGTGTAGGTTCATGCGGGCCGTGGAAAAGAAGACAGGGCACTCTAAAGATGAATTTTAGCCTTTTCCAGCTGCAGGGGGATCAGTCTCTGGTGGACTGACTTAGTGCTCCTTTGCAAAGGGTCATAATAGACACAAAAGACAGATCAAAGCTAGGTGCTAACACTTTGGAGTCAAACCAGCTGCAGAAATCTATGAGAACTTCAACTATGTAGACGGCAGAAACAGTGCAGCAATGGGTATGCTGCACTACACCCACGAGAACCTGGCTAGCAGCTTCCCAGGCTCTGCCTGCTGAGCTAGCCCTTATACTAGGAGCAGGATGAAGGTTGTGGCTGAGACTAACAGACTCTTTTATGGGGACCTAGGTCTGTATGAGGCACCTTTTCGCAGGGAGGGGGTCAGTGTGCTAAGCAGAGCAGAACTGGAACTCTTGAAAAGCTGTGTTTCAGTCCAGCTCCTGACTCACCGTGAGCCACATCAAAGGGTATTAGTAGCCAAGTCAGACCTCCCAAACATAGGGGCACATCAGAATCACCTGAGGAACCTTGTTTAAAGTCTGTCAGCGTTAGCCTCAGCAGCTCTGAGTTTGGAGGTCTGAGGAGTGGCCTAGGATTGGGTAAGATTTTTTTCAGTACTATGAAAGCTGGCTGAGAATATGTGGTCTGAGTGACTAATATGCCTTCACATCCCTGCTAACATGCCATCCCGATTCCTTTTGCTCAAATCCCAAGACCTTTTCACACACTGCTTCTCCTGAGAAAGATCATCCTAGTGTGTGCAAACCCCTCATGACTGACTGTGGAGGGGTCAGTGTCCTTGTTTGCCCAAAGAAAGAACCCTCACTCCCATCACATGCAACATAGAAGCAGCAGCTATGGGCATAAGTTAACATCATGCCAAAAACAAAACAAACAAACAAACAAAAAACCTTGAAGAGCAAAGAATCTTCAGATTTCCCTCAAGACCAGAAAACTGGGTTCAGACATGGCTGGAACCCAGGACAGGACTCTCTGCATCAGAATTCCACAGCAGTACTGTCAGAGTATTGCGGCTGCACACATGATTTCTCATTATTATTAACAGTTATTGAGTTACAGTCCTGATATGTAGCCTAGGCTAGCTAGAAACTCAAATGTATAGCCTAGGCTGCCCTTCAACTTGTCAGGCCTCCTGAGTGATAAGATTATGGGCATGTACCATCATACATGATTTTAGGGTTTTTTCTTAATGTTTAAATTAGTTTTATGTGTATGTGTTTTCCCTGCATGTATATCCATGCACTGTGTGTGTTCAGTGCCTCTAGGGGCCAGAAAAGGGTGTCAGATAGCCTAGAACTAGAGTTACAGATGGTTGCGAGTAGCCGTGGGAATTCTGGGAATTGAACATTGAACCCAGGTCTTTTGGAAGAACAGCCAATGCTCTTAACTGCTGAACCATCTTTCTAGCACCCTTTTAAAGTGTGTGTGTGTGTGTGTGTGTGTGTGTGTGTGATTCTAGAGAATTCATAGCTCACTACCTGGGCTATGAATCTTATCACTTAAGTGTTGTAAATTAATATTTCTATGGTTTGAGAACATGAGTGTTAGAGTGCTTGCCCAGCATGCATAGCATCTGGGTTTGATCTCTAGCACCACCAGTCTTCACCAGAGTGCATGACATGTTATCTCCTGAAAAGAAGTTTGGGGGCCATGACTAAGGTAGTAAGTAAGTAAATGGGTCTTGGACAAGCAACATAAAAAAAAAAAAATGTCTACCACAATCATTATTCCCATTTTTCAGATGAGGAGACTCAGGGAATGAAACTGTAACTTGCCCAAGGTTTAGGACTTGAGTCCAGGCAACCCTACATGCTTGCCCAAGCATGGACAACCTCTCTGCTTCTCCGTACTTAATGTGATTTTCCTTGTCCTGACTTGCAGATCCCAAAGCTGCCAATCCTGGTGCTGAGAGATTGAAGAATCAGTCTAGGACCCATGGCTCTAAGGAAAGCCTGCTTCTGGGACCAGAGGGAGGAGAGCCAAGCAGGAGGGGAGGGGTAAAGAAGTATGCCAAGACTCTGAGGAAAAGAAGGTCTTTCCTACAGACTGACCACACCTCCCAGGTCTCCTTTCCCCTGGAGCCATCCACCTCCCAAGAGAGCATAGGTGATGTGTGCTACTATGACAGAGAGCCCTACCTGACGCTCACTGCCCCCTCCCCAACAGTGTCCTCCTTGCAGGACATGCAAGGTGAGCCCGGACTTCTGGAGACTAAGGCCTTGGGGTTGTTGGCTTCTCTGAGGGAGACCAAGAACAAAAATCCAGCCTCCAGGATCATGGAGATGGAGCCAGAGACCATGGAAACCAAGTCAGTCATTGACTCTCGGGTGTCTACTATTTCTGCCATTCGACTCCGAATTGACCCCAGCAATACAGAGAATCTTGAGGCCACCCCCTTGGCTGTCACCATTGACACCTCCTCAGCAAGCATCCCTCAGAACCCTCCCTATCCAAACCCAGGTTCTTCCAGCCCACAGGCTCCTCAGGTCAGACCTTTCCAGATCTTATCTCCATTTCAAGACCTAGATGGTACCACCCCCAAAGAACTCACCCCAGAACCTGGGGACAGCACCTTCCCTCTCTCTAGCACTAACCCTAATCTAGATGGCCCAGGGCCACATCATGTCCCTCAAGGAGACACATCAAAGCTGCAGGGAGTCCAGTCAGAAGTGGAATCAGGATCTTTGTTAGTAAATCATATAGAAGAAGTTAGCCCCAGATTCACAGGGTCCTTGTCCCCTGGAGAAGAGACAACACATGGTAGATGTGGAGTGGGTTTGGAAGGGGTTGCTGTCGCTTCTGAGGAGGGCCAACCAGGACAGCTGTCTTTGGAAAGTGGCAGTGAAGTCACACAAAAAGATGGAGCCAACTCATGCCAGGGGGAATTGGGGAAGGACTCAGATAGCGCTTCACAGGTTCTCGAGGCTAATGCTCCAGCTGGTGAGATAGTCAGCTCTCTCCCTTCAGAGGCCCCTGGAACATGGACAGAAGAGACCCTGCCATACCCCCTCAAAGACGCCCAAGGGGACCAGAGAGAAGCTGCAGGCCAGGCCTGCCAGGAACAGGAACTTTTGGCAGAATTGGACTTGGATCCTGATTTTTTATTTGGGGAGCATACCTTTCCTTCAGCCTTCCCTCCAGAGAAGGTCAAGGCAGAGCAGCTTAACCATGTGATAGGGGAAGACACAGCCCCTGTGGACACTCCTCAGCAAATCTGTGTCCATATAGTACCTTCCCTGCCAAAGCTTTCACCGTGTCAAGAGGAGCCCCGCTCAGCGGATTCAGGCCATGGCTCACCAGCAGAAGGCAAAGATGGCAGTCCTATCATTTGTCATCCTCCTGAGAGGTCCTTCCTGTGCTTTGCCCCAAAGAGCCATCCTGAAGGTCCCACCAGTCTCGGCAAGGCCACTTCCTTGGGTTTTGCTGGCATGAATGAAGTGATGCCTGCTGGGATTGGCATAGAGCATTGCAGATGTCAGCTCTCCTATGCCACGTGCTTCCGAGGCCTGCAGCCTGAGACAGAGGAGGAAGATGGGGACCTACAGACACACCCTGTTGCCCCCCTTACCTCACCACCCTCTGCAGGAAGCCAGGGGACTGTGCCCTGGAGGCCAGTCCGTGCCTACAGCTGCACCACACCTCTGTCCAGGAAAAGCCACATCTGGCCAGAGTACTGCTCCAGGGCTCTGAGACAGCTGAAGACTGCCCCTGCAAGTGCCCCCGAGGGCTTTGTCCAACTCACAGAGAGCTTGCTAGAGCTTCAGGACATTCTAGAAGCTTCTTGGGAGGTTGCAAACAAACACCCCACTGAGAAGTGTACTTGGCATTTTTCAGAAAGCCGGACCCGCCTATGCATGGGTTCCCAGAAGCTCCTATCCAGCTGTCAGCATGTGATCAGAATGGACCAGTCCCCCGAGGAAATGCAGTCTGCTGTGCGCGTCACCTTCCAGCACCTGCTCCAGCTGGCTGGACTCTGCTTCCAGTTCACAGACTGTAGTCGTTGCTCTACCCGACACAAGGAAGTGGCGGGGAACCTGAGGGACGTGGTCTATACCTACCACCAATTTGTGGAGGCCGCAAAACTGACCTGTGAGAGAGGTTACCATGACCTCAGTGTGAAACTCTTGGCTCGTCAATGCACAGCCCTCACAGCTGCTGTATTCTGTTTGACACAGAAGTTCCGGGCATCCACTGCTCTGTGAACAGGTCACCTACCCAAGGCCCCTTCATCCTGCCTGGAGAAGTCTCCGAGAGCCTCTTCGAATTCTCTGCCCACCTTCCTCAAATGTTTACTATACAGAGTATCTGAATAAACTGCTGCTTAATCTTAACCTGTCTTGTTCTGAGTGGTAATGAATTTGGATTAAAATGGTCACTCAAGTGAAGGTGCGCACCTTTAAGCCCAGCACTCAGGAGGCAGAGGCAGGCAGATCTCTGTGAGTTTGAGGCCAGGCTGTTCTACAGAGAGAGTTCCAGGACTACCCAGAGAAACTCTGTCTCAACTCCACACCCCCCACCTCCGTAAAACAAAAACAAAAACAAAAATAAAAAAGCTTTTTTCATTCAACAGACATTCACTTTCTTTGCACCAGGCCTGTACTAGAAACTTGAGTCGGGGGTGGAAACAGGCCTATGTTATAGCGTTTCTTCCCTGATTCAGAATGTTCTGGGAAATTGATGAATAGATAGATGTCCATTCAGCCAGGAGGTATCAGACAAAAAGAAGTCTCAGATTTTGTCCCAAGAACTCAGAAATTGCTGAAAAACAGTCTTGATTCTGCTACATTAATTTATCACTCACCTTTACAAACAGGTAGACACATGTGTTACTAGTAGACTCAACCTGCCAAATTGGCACCTGGACCAGAGAGACCTGGTATTTATTCTTGGCTGCTTCTGCTGCAAACACAGGTTGCCACTAGATGGCAGTAAATTCCCTGGCTGCTTGTTCACCCATGTGCAAGGGTAATCTCTGCTTTAACTGATACTGTACCCCGATTCTTGCACTCCGTTTCTGTGTTTAATATTATAACAAACATTAAATCCAGGAATCAAAGTTGCCATTATTGGACTAATATTAGGGCAGAAATATAATCAAAGCTTTCCTCACTGGTCCCTGCCCATCAAGTTAATCCTACTTACCCATCATGAATGTGGTGGACAAGTTGCTTAAATTTGTTTTAGGGTTTTTGTTTTGTACATGAGGAGATTTATTTTCCACTTGATAGGGCAGAAATCTAGGAAACAATATAGCAAATTGTAAGTTATTGATAACAGAATACTCTGTGCTTCTCCTAGTCTGAAATTGCACCCCTACCCCTCACATACTGTTTTTCCAACCCAGAAGACCCCTTTCAAGATTTCTTTGGACCCTTTTGTTCCCGCTTTTCTGGTCTGGTCAAATGTGGTTTGGTGGCTCACCCTGGGCCATCAGAGGTCATCAAAGAAGTCCTTTTCCCCTTCTGTTACTGACAAACTGTGAGGACATGTTCTGTCCCTGTTAGGTACCCTAATTCCTGGCTTTGCCCAGCAAAAGCAGGATCAGGGATGAGTTAGTCACAGCCTAGGCTCTCTCCAGGCAGAAGGGAAGTCATTCTTGGGCAATGAAAGGAAACATGTTTGTTCCCCCGTCTCCCTGCACTGACTTGTCACTAGTAACTGGTTAACCAGGGAGTGTGTCCGGAGAGGGTTCCTTTCCTTAGAACAGTGTTTCTTATTAAGTTTCAAGTACACTTTCACCCCTTGAATGCAACTTTGAAGTGATTTCATGACTGAAAAGTAACAGAGCACCAGGCTAGCAAACAGTTGGTAAGGATGTAACAGGAGTTCAAACTTTTGCTAAGAAGATCAAAAATCACTTATTTTCTGTGGACAGGATCTTCACATTCACCAGTGAGACTTCACTGAGGCTGGATTCTGACTGACCTGAACCATACATGTGGCCAATTAACTAGAACCTCTGGTGTGCCAGAAGCCTTATGTAGATAGCTTGAATATCTTGCAAAATATAACATTTTACATTGTTACACATTGAACAGCTTTCTGAGAAATAGTTAGGAAAGTGGGGGAGGGGATCTGCAGCTGAGGCATTCAGCAATGTGGCTCTGCCTTCCTTTGGTTGCTCGTCTTTTTCTCTGGTTCCCACGAGGAAGGGTAAAGTCCTGAAGTGACAGGAAGCTTTTGACTCTCATTGAGAAGCTACGGTGCAGGGAAGGCATTCTATCTAGTACTTTCTTTGATACATGTCACAGATAGGCAGACAAGATGAGAATCCATTTTTCAGGAGATCTTGATGGAGAGAATGTCATAGCTCTGGGTCACTGAAGAGAAGTCAGCATCTGTAAGGAGAAATAAACCACCGGAGACCAGTCATCAGAAAAGGCTTTCTGTAGGAGGCAGCACCAGTTAGGTCTGGGGTGCCAGCAAGTATTTGTTGAGTACCATGTGTCATGTCATGAGATTTTGAAGAGTTTAGATGTCAAGATAATTCTGTTAGCCAGAGGCTACTATGCAGGGATATCAGATAAAACACTGAGCACAGTGAGCATGCATGTTGTGGGACTATGTTCTTACACACTCTAAATATTTGTCATTCCTATTGGTTTAGTAAAATGCTGATTGGTCAAGTAGCTAGCAAGAATTAGAGGCGGGGCAAGCAGACTAGGAGAATTCTGGGAAGAGGAAGAGCAGAGCAACAGATGCCATCGAGGTGCAAAGGAAGGAAGATGAGAATGCTGCGCTGAATGAAGCAAAGGGACTAAGCCATGTGGCTAAACATAAATAGAATCATGGGTTAGTTTAAGAGTAAGAGTTAACAAGTAATAAAACTGAGTCATAGGACAAGTAGTTTATAATTAGTATAAGCCTTTGTGTGATTATTTGGGAGTAAGGGACTGTGGGTCCAGACCTTAGGGCTATACTGAGCCAGAAACTTCAGGCTACACATGGGCTCCTTTTATTCTTTTTTCATCATTATCATCATCATCATCATCATCATCATCATCATCATCATCGTTCTTGTAGAGAAAAGGGGCCAGCCAAAGAAATCCACCCTGGTCCTGAACCCAGAGCTAGTGAAAGAAACCCACTGGATCTTAGACCTGGGCCCATGAAAGAAACTCTTTAAAACCCAGATCCAGGGGCTGGAGAGATGGCTCAGCGGTTAAGAGCACCGTCTGCTCTTCCAGAGGACCCGGGTTCGATTCCCAGCACTCATATGGCAGCTAACAACTGTCTGTAGTTCCAGTTCCAGGCAAACACCAAGGCAAATAAATAGAAATAAATAAATAAAGCTTTTTTTTTAAAAAAAAAAAAAAAAAAAAAAAAAAAAAAAAAAAAAAAAAAAAAAAAAAAAAAAAAAAAAAAAAAACACAGATCCAAAGAAACATGCCTGACCCTGAAACCAGAGCCAACCACACACACACACACACACACACACACACACACACACACACACACTTTAGCCCTAGAATCAACCGGCGAAAGAAAAACACCCTGACCCTAAAATTAGGGCCAAAAAGCTAAAAAAAGTCCAGTGAAAGAAACACAGTTTGAGCCAAAAATCAAAGCCAGCTCTGCCCCTGAACAAAAGTAACCAGTCCCTGAGTATCCCTGGAGAAACCCCACCCCTAAGAAACCCTATATAGGCCTCTCTGCCTGTTCCTTTCCTCCCCTGGCAGAGGCAGCCAATCTCCTGGACTCCACCTTCCCAAATAAAGCTTTCTCAAAGGTTTCATTTGCCTGTGCAGAGCAGAAGAACCTTGCTAAGACTGAGCAAAGGCGAGCAGGAAAAAAGGAGCTTTTCCCCTGAGCTGGAGGAGATTACTACATTTCTGCAGAGTTCCCTTCCAGCGGAGCAACACTGAAGAAGCACCATCTTGGACCCGAGAGAAGCAGCAGAGCTTTGCGAGGAAGCCGCCTTAGGGGAAGCAAAGTTCAGCTGTAGTGCTCCTCTCTAGAGAGGAGCAGGATTGCTGTGTCCTGCAGGGAGACCATCCCCCACCACACCCCAGATTCAGGTGTCGCTTGACTTTCTAAACAGTCAGGATACCTTTTCCTCCAGAGCTGGGCCATCCCATGGCGGCTCCCGCCTCCAGAGCTGTCCTCTTGGGGCGCTAGGTGTAGCCTAGCTTCCAGACCAGTCAGATACCTTTCCCTCCAGAGCTGTAACACTTTATTATTATTATTATTATTATTATTATTATTATTATTATTTTACCATGTAGCTCTAGCTGTCCTGGAATTCACTTATGTAGATATTTAGGCCAAGGTGGCCTTGAACTTAAAGAGATTCATTTGACTCTGCCTCCTGAGTGCTGGGATTAAAGGCATTCAACACCACAACCAGTTCTTAAAGGGCTTCTAATAGAAAAGACAAAAATTACTGACATGGAGGCAACTTTTTAAAAAGATGCCAAGACAAATAAGATGAGCCAGCCTTACCTAATGTGACCAGAAAAGGCTGTTCTGAGTAGAGACTGTTTAAACTGAGGCTGAAAGGGTAAGAACCAGGGGCTGGAGAGATGGCTCTTGTGGTTAAGAGCATTTGCTGCTCTTGAAGAGGAACAGGTTTCATTCCCAGCACCTACATCAGGCAGTTTAGAACAGCCAGTTCTCTGGGATTGGTCACTCTCTTCTGACCTCCATGGGCGCTTTCATGTGGCACATAGAATAACAGGCACATAAGGTCACATAAATAAAAACAAAATTTTTAATTATCTTAAAAACCCACCTGTGAAAAAAAATAGGAGAGGGAACAGAGTGTGCAAATGTCATTGGTGTTTTTAAAGCATTGAGAGACCAGAGCAATTAGAATTGATAAGCTACAGCACAGGCAAGGCCTTGGGGATAGGGTTGAATTGTACTACACTTGGGTACCACTGAAAACTGCTGAGGCATCTTTGGTGGTGGCAGCAAATACAGAAGCAAAGACAGTCGGAAAGCAGCTAGGAGGCCCTTTTTATTTGTGGCAGAAGTGAAGAGACTCCAGAGCATGAAGATCGAGCCGCGTTCAGTATAGCTGACGTTGAGGCAGAGGTTGTGAGTTTGACTCTGAAAGCACCATGGAAGGCCGTTTGACCCACTTTTCAAGCTGCACCAAAGCACTCCCACAGACAGTGGGAAGCCAGAGCCAGCAGTGAACAGAGAAGACTTGGTAGAGCTGGGAATAGGAGAAAGGGATGTTGTGTTAGCCTTTAAAAATCTCGATGGGGCTGGAAAGATGGCTCAGAGGTTAAGAGCACTGGATGCTCTTACAAAGGTCTTGAACTCAATTCCCAGCAACCACATGGTGGCTCACATCTAATTACCGGTCTGTAATGAGATCTGGCGCCCTCTTCTGGCCTGCAGAGATACATGCAGGCAGAACACTGTATACAAGTTAATTAATCTTTTTTTAAGAGTTTTTTTTTAATTTTTTAATTTTTTTATGAATAAAGTCACATTTTCTATCCATGTGTATCCTTATTCAAGGTCCTTTCCCCCTAATTAATCTTTAAAAAAAAAAATCAAAGCACTGGCCTGGTGGAGTGCAACTGTAATCCTGCACTTGTAAGACTGAGGCAGGAGGATAGTTATGGTAGCATATTCAATACAAATAACCAAAATATTAGAGAGACAGGGAACAAACCACAGCCAGTTCCTCAGGCAGAACAGGATAGGTCCAGTCTCCACGATTCCTCACACTGACTGGGCTCATAAGCTAAAGGGAAGAACTTCTGGCTTCTCCCACCTTATATTTCTTTTCCTCACCCAGATATTTTATGTCAACATTCTGAGAGCTAGGATTAAAAGTGGGTTGTGTAATAAGACCCTGGTTTTTTGATTAGTTGTTTTTGTTTTTAATCAGATTGAAGTATGGATTCGGAAGAGTTGTGCAAAGAAAAGACCAGAGGAGAAAACAGTGCACCAAGAAGAAATGCAACCAGGCTTTGGGTTCATGAGAGGGAGAAAATTCAGACTCATTTGTTGTAGAGTCTTTAAAAATGCAGCTCCTAAGACTGCATGAGTTAATCTGAAAGAAGTAGATAGTCTATATCAACACAAGGCGGCGGGCTAGGGGCTGGAGAGATGGCTCAGCAGTTAAGAGCATTGGCTGCTCTAGCAGAGGACCTGGGCTTAGCTCACAGCACCCACATGACTGCTCATAACTCTCTGTAACTCCAGTTCGCAGGTGATCCAACACCCTCTTCTGGCTTCGCCAAGTACCAGGCACACAAGAGATAATCAGGTAAAACACCCATACACATGAGCAAAATTAAATCTTAGAACAGACAAGGCTAGGAAAGGTCATTTCGTGTTTGAGCCTGTTTCTAGATTGATATGTGAAGGGAGATACACCAAGCATAAAGCCAGCCGCTAGACTCTTGCCTACTAAATCTTGTCTAGGTTTTGAACTCAGACAGCCTGGCACTAACTTTGTGCTCAGGAAAGGGCTGTGTTAGCTCATGGTCCCTGTTGGTATTGAGGATATACAGAAAAACCATAAGACTTCATACTGACAGAAGGCAAGGTAGGTGGCTTAAAGCTTGGTTTAGCTCAGTTTTGCAGCTTCCACCTAGCCATTAAGCGACTGGCCACCTGTCTGAGCTGTATGAGGTGTGCGAGGAGCCGAATTGCCACCCTGAGCTAACTCATCGGTAACCCAGAGTACAGAAGCCCAGCTAGCCTGTACTGTATCCTCTAGTGCGTTGCCAGATGGAAAACTATAACTCCCAGAATGCTACTCGAAGCTGATCAGGAACCGGAAGTGGTTCGGGGGCGGGACCATGTGTGTGCCATCTCTTCTCAGCAAGGTGTGATTGTCAGGTACTTGGCGGGAGGGGGTGGGTGGATGGGGCATCACACTGGTTGTGAGGGGTGGCTGCAGACTACTGGGTCTCACCTTCAGGCCGCGGCACCCACAGTCTGGGTCTTGCCTCCCTTCGTTCGCGGGCCACCAGGACCCGTGTTCCCTGCCGCATGGACTCCAGGCAGGTGTTGTGGTGCGGAAGGTGTTAGCTTTGGGGCTCTACTGCCCAGAATCAGCAAACTGGTGACCTGTGCAAATAGAGAATGATTGGACGTTCAGGCACGACGTTTGTGTTCATCCGGTGGGACTTGGGCTATAAAGGTCTGAGGCGGACATGGTGGAGTTAATGCAAAACTATTTACTGAGAGTCCGAGTAAACAGAACATTTACTTGTAAGGGTTAGGGGAAATCAAACCAAAAAAAAAAAAAAAAAAAAAGTAGGTAGTGTTGGATGGTGAAAATATGCGTGCGCTGTGGGACGTGTAAGATTAAGGAAATAGCATTGTGGGCAGAGAGAACAATTTATGCAGAGATATCAGGACATTTAGTATGTTTGGGAAATAGGTAGACCAGAGAGAGCTAAAGAAATCTATGGAGGACGGGCTAGCAGGAACGCTTTAAGAGATTAGTTCTCAGCATCCAAGACTGGGCGACTCATGACTGTAACTTCAGCTCCAGGAGATCAGATAGGTCCTACTTCCGTGGGCATCTGTACTTACGTGCACATAGCCACGTACAAACATAAAATTTTGTTTTTTATTTTATTTAAAAATAAAATAAAATGTAAGCCTTTAATCCTAGCACTTGGAAGGCAGAGGTGAGGCGAATCTATGACTCGGAGACCAGTCTGGTTTACGTACCTGCTTAGTGAGACTCTATCAATCGATCAATCAATCAATCAGTCAATCAAATAAAAATAAAAGAAGCAAGTAAGGGAAAATTGAGGGAAGAGAATGCTCATAATGATCTGTGTAGATCCTGGGTTACTGTAAGTGAAATAGAAACACTCAACTATGCAACAGGGTGGTGTAGTTGAGATATAAACATTTAGATACTCATATCTGTTGCTATCTATCTATGAATATATATTTCATGAATTTATTTACTTATTTTGAGACAGGGTCTCCAGTAGTCCATACTAGCCTCAAACTTTATATGTAGCCAAGAATGACCTTGAATTTATAACCCTCTTGTTTTTACCTTCCTAGTGCTGTTGTTTAAACTGTCACAACCGGTTTATGTAGTACCAGGACTGAAACCAGGGCTTGGTGCATGGTAGGCAAGCACACTACTGTGTGACTCGACAGGTCCTAGGATTTGTTTTTGTTTTGTTTTTTCAAGACAGAGTTTCTCTATGTAACAGCATTGGCTGTCCTGGAACTCGATCTGCAGACCAGGCTGGCCTCAAACTCAAAGAGATTCACCTGTCTCTGCCTCCTGAGTGCTGGGATTAGAGGTGTGCACCACCACCAGTTGGCTTCTAGGATGCTCTTACTTACTGTGTGAGGTTCAGTACAAGTTCTGGGGTGCAGAGGTAAATGTTTATCTTCTTTCCTCGGAAGGATTTATTGTAGAGTAGGGAAACAGGAGGGACCTGTCAAAAATTGGAGCCTCACACCGATGGAATGAATATCACTTCCAAATCCCTAAGATACACCATTGTGTCAGGTATTTAGCAACTTTGCTCAGAAAGATATGTTGTTGATTTGAGATGGGATATAATCGATCACTCTGTAGGCTAGACTGGCCTAGAACTCACAAGCAGGAAGCTGCTGGGGTTACAGGCTTATATTTCCACCTTGAGAAAAGATGTTTTAATTAAGAAGTGAGACGCTAAATCTGGGCGTAGATAATGTCTTGTATAGGTTCATCGCATCTGTATGGGTTTTTAAGATGTATTATTTTAATTTGAGTGTGTGTGTGTGTATGTGTGTGAGTGTGTACTCATACGTGTGCACACACAGTCTAGAAGAGAGTGTCGGATCTAGAGAGCAGCTATAGGCAGTTGTGAACCACCTGATACGGGTTCTGGTAATAGCACCCAGGTCCCCTTTAAAAGCAGCAAAGGCTCTTAGCCACTGAGCCTTCTCTCCCGCTCCTAGATCTGAGGCCTCTTAGGTGATCACTTCTATTCAGCCTCTACTGAGTTTCCATTGTGTGCCAGGATTTATGCTATCTACCAAAGGTGCAAAGCTCAGGAAAGGTGGTCTCTGCCTTTGGGAATGTGCAGTCTATATAATATAGACTCTTAGGGTAGTGGTTGGTGTTGTCTTTAGTTGATTTCCTGGCATAAAAATTATCTTCAGGTACTACAGAATTTAGAAAGGCATGAGGAACAAAAGGAAAAAAAAAACCCGAAAAACAAAAACAAACATAAAAAAAGTAGTTAAGTTCAACAAATGCCAAATGCTGCTGATATCAAAGTCTTCTTTTTCTTTAAAAGATTTATTTGTTTTATGTGTATAAGTGTTTTGCTTTCATGTCTATCTGTGAACTTTGATTCTTTGAGGGGCCAGAGAGGGCACTGTATCCCTGGAACTGGAGTTACAGAGGGTTATGAACCAGTATGTGGGTGCTAGAAACTAACCCCAGGCAGGTCTTCTGCAAAAGCAGCCAGTGACCTAACTGCTGGGCCACTGCAGCCTTGTTTTCAAAGCCTCTCAAAGGAATTCAGTTTGGTGAGAAAATATCAACCCTGGCTTTTGAGCTTTTTAAGCATCAGCCATGGAAAATTCTATAGCCCTACAAAAATTCTGTTTCTTTTTTCTTCTCAGCCAGATCTCCAAGGAGACATTATAACCATTCATTCTCTAACAAGACCTGTCATATAGGAGGCAGTCAGTGCATGCTTATTGACCAAATAGTCATACACAAAATGCCATGAAATTGGACGTTAAAAATACCTTTATTTTCGTCCATTTATTTGGTGGTTCCGGGAACCAAACACAGGGCTTTGTGAATAATAGGCAAATGCCAGTGTTTAGACCTGAGAGGGTTTTTTTTTTTTTTCTTTGTTTCGTTTTTTTAAATATTTATTTTTATTTTCTGTGAATTGGTGTTATGCCTGCATGTATAACTGTGTCAGATCTTGGAATTACAGACAGTTGTTAGCTGCCATGTGGTTGCTGGGAATCAAACTCAGGTCCTCCGGAAGAACAGTCAGTGCTCTTAACCGCTGAGCCATCTCTCCAGCCCAACCTGAGAGGTTTTATTGCGAATATTTAAATTTTGTTTTTTATGTGTGTGTGTGTGTGTGTGTGTATAAAGTGTTGGTGCATGTGCACTGGCACATGGGTGTGGAGGGAGGTCAGAGTACAGCTCTATGGAGTCAGTTCTTTTCTTCCACACTGACATGAGTTCTAGGGGTTAAGCTCAGGCCTTCCTGTCAAATTCGGTCATATGACCCCTGTGGCTAGAACTTTGTCACCTCTGAGCATCTCTATAGACCCCTGTACAGTTCTTTTGACAGGTTTTTTTTTTTCTCTCTCTCTCTTTAAAAAGAAGAGATTGTGGCCAAGTGGTAGTGGCACACACCTCTAATCCCAAAATTTGGGAGGCAGAGGCAGAAGCAGACGGATCTCTATGAGTTCTAAGCTGGCTGGATCTACAAAGTGAGTTCCATGACAGTCGGGGCTGTTACACAGAGAAACTCTGTCTCGAAAAGAAAAAAAATATATATATATTTTCTGCATTTTTTCTATATATTTTAAATCACCGTCAGATAAAGTTTAAAGATCTGTATCACTAATGAAAGGGCTGGGGGGTGTAGCTCAGTGGTTAGAACACTTACCTAACATACACAAGGCCAGAGGTTCAATCCCCAGCACCAGACCTCAAAAAAGAAAAATTTCAAAAGATGAAAAATATTAAAAGACTACAATATGTGATTTGAATTCCCATGTTTCACTTGGAATTTGTAAATTTAAAGCTCAAAAACATTAGAAATCAAGGAAGATGTAAGTGTATTGTTCCAGGCTGGTGTGTTTATTACCAGAAGTGTTAAAAACAACTGTGTAACTGCCAAGGCCTGCTCTGGGAGCGGAAGGTAATGTTGAAGGACCTTACTTCTCACTGTACACAGCCATTTTACCATGTGTGGGAATCACATTGCATACACTTACATTGTCAAGATAAAGCTTTTCAAAAATAGTTGGTAAGCATGTGTCAACCGAGGACCAGTGTGGGCAGTGGTCACGCTCCTCTTGGTTATAGCACCTGGCCGACCACTTAAGTCTAGTGTGGTGATGTAGTGTATACTTAGTAAAAATAGTCTGGAATATCAGAGGATAAAATCACCCATAGCCAAACCAGAAAAGCAGGGAGTGGTGACTCAGGCCTTTAATCCCATCACAAGGAGTCTAGGCCTAACAGTCAGGTAGTGGTAGCACCCACCTTTAATCCTAGCTCTAGGAAAGCTGAACCAGGAACTGAAATAGCTGAGTGAAGAAAGAGATACAAGGCAGAAGACAGAAGTTCAGTCATTGTGCCTGTATCCAGTCAGTCTGAGAGCTCGTGGACAGCCCTTTGGCCTGAGGAGTTCTCTGGGTGAGGTGAGGATTGGCTGTGGTTAGTTCCCTCTCTGATATTTCAGTTTTTCCCCAAAATCTGGCTCTAGGTTTTTATTACAAAACTATATAGAATCCTTGCTGTAGTCTAGCTTTTTACACTAGGCTCACAGCCTCATGTAGTGTTATGTCAGTCATTGTGGGGATTAGGAATAATTTGGCAACAGTAAAAGGTTTCTGAATATGCAGTGACCAAAATTAACTCAAAATCAAAGGCATATTGAGTCCAAGTGACTTTACTGCTAGGTTGGCTCTGAACATATAGATCTCCCTTTGCTGTGATCATTCCATCCCACATACAGTGCCCGCCCACTAATGTAGCCAGAAACACCTCAGCTCACACATGAGACTATTGTGTGTTCTCAACTGCAGAGTTTTCCTGTATACACAAATTTTCTGTTCTTACAGAACATGATGGTCTAATTATGGAAAGCAGATTCCTGTTTCCTGCTGTCATTTAGCATGTGAGTACTTAAATATGTTTTTAAATACATTTTTAATTATTTTATATTTTAATGCATATGAGTATCTTACCTGCATGTATGTCTGTAGACATACCGTGTGTGTACCTGGTGTCCTCAGAGCCAGAAGACAGTTTGGATCCCACTGGCTTGGCTTAGCACCCACATTGAGTCACGGTAGTTCACAACCAGCTGTCACTCCAGTTCCAGGAATCCAGTGCTCTCTTATGGCTCTGCATGCACTGCACACACATGCAGAAACCCACACTCTGACATACATCCATACATACACACATACATACACATAAAATATTTCATTTAAAACTGTTGATTGAATTTTGGGTTGGGATTAGAACAGAATTTCCAAGTATTTCTGCCACTTTGTACCACATATTTATGTGAAGTTGTATTCTCAGCTCTGACAGTTACAGAGTCAAAGTTTCAGTCAACTCTAAGAAACACTGAAGCATTCCATCCTACAGTATCAGATATTTCGCCAACATTGAATTTCTATATGAAAACGGAGCACCTCTGTCTAATTGAGATGAAAATTTATTTTCGTCTTTAGTAAATGGTCAAAATATTTATACACCAATTGTTTTAAAATTAAGTTCTTTGTGATTATTATCAGTTGTTTATATATATTATGTTTTATATACTATATACCTAGACTTGCATAAAAATTCACTGGGTAGGAGCCAGCAGGATGTCACAGGAGGCCAAGGCACTTGCTGCATAAGCCTGATAACCTGACTTTGGTCCTCAGAGTCTATGTAAAGCATGGAGAGAACTGACTACACCTATCTTCCTTTGTTCTTCAGATACACTGTGCATGGATACCTCACCACCAATGTACACATTGTGGACACACATACAGTAATAAATAATTAAGATAAAAAAGTAGACAAAGTTTAAGAAGTCCTAAACTGGGGTTGGAGAGATGGCTCAGCAGTTAAGAGCACTGTCTGCTCTTCCAGAGGACCCGGGTTCGATTCCCAGCACCCACATGGCAGCTAATAACTGTCTGTAGTTCCAGTTCCAGACAAACACCAAGGCAAATAAATAAATAAATAAAGTTTAAAAAAAGGAAAGAGAAAAAAATCATCAAAAAAAAATTAAAAAAAAAAAAAAAAAAAAGAAGAAGTCCTAAAGTAGCAGAGCGTGGTGGTAAAGACGTCTAGTCCCAGCGCTCAGGTGGAGACAGGGGGATCTCTGGGATGTCTAGGCCGTCTTGCACAAGCGTCACTGGCTTCTCTGTTTAGGGAAATTGGTGTTGTGGGACTTCTCCATTCTTTTCCAACCTCAGCTCCGAAGGGACATTATGTATTCTCGGTGGTGACTGACTCTCTGCTGATTGCTAATCAGAGTTAGAGTGGACATGAGGCTTGGCAAAAGTAGTTTTGACCTTGTCACCAAACCCCAGGAGTCAACTGTACTTTTTTCCTGGCTCAGGACCTTGTATGTGGTAGGTGCTTAAGCAATATTTGCTAAAGGACTGATTTGAAAGTAAACTGAATCATAATGGCACAGTGCATACTAAAGAACACAACGAAAACTCAGCTCTCTGTGGGCGTTGATTGAGTGCTTGGAAGCATCCAGTCCCTGTCTACCACAAAGTGTATTTGGCATCTTTATTGCTGAACACTCTTTGCTGGATTATCTCTCTGGAATGCCCTGTGGCATGCTTGCCTGGGTCAGTATTGAACCCCTGCTCATCACTAACACAGTGACACTGTTTGTCTTTTGGATGTAGGGGTTGGCTGTGTAAGTGACAGAAGCACATGGACTGTAAGCTGAAAGAGAGTGCTCACAACCCAGAGTCACTGGTGTTGCAGGAACAAGGTTTCCCAGAGGACAGAGGTGAAGATGGACTCTCAGAGAGCTTCCGACTTCTTCTGCAGATGGACATGGAGTATGAACACCGAGGGGAAGAGGCCTGCCCTGCAAACAGCTCCACTTGGGGCTCGGTATGTACGGTGAGCTTGCTGTGATGGCGTGAACAGAGACCCATGTTCTGAGGGCCCATCAGGAGATGAATGGAGTTGAGGATGAATTTTGTATGTTCTATGTTGAGCCTGGTCCTTCTAGTTTGATTAGTTTTATTTTCATTTGAGTCTTAAAAATGTAAATACAATTTTAAAGAAACTTTTGATATATCTCTAAAAGGATCAGAGACTTCAAACTCTGTTCTTTAGATTCTGCACCAAATGAATTATCTATAACCCGGAAAAGTCACTATTGTGATGGTGGGGTGGGGGTGGTGTCTCTCTAATTATAACCTGGGTAGGGACATTATTCAGTAAGAACTGTTGCCTTGCATGGCCCTGGGTCAGATACCACACAACGCATACAATAATAACTCAGCACTGTGTACAAAGAATATTAACTAATGAAAATAAAATAGCAAAGAAGTCATAGTGATAAAATTAAACACAAGCCAGTAGGTTTGTTTTTAAGACAAAAATCCTTTTTCCTATCTGACTTTATATGTAAATGAGAAAGGTAACTCTGATGTTTATTTTTCTTTCTGATTCTTACGGAATTCTTGAACAATTTTGTTTTCTGGATCATGGAAGAAAAATGTACAGAGAAAACAGAGACACTGGGAGAAGATAGTCTCCTCAAAGAAGAGCAGAAGAAAACAAGAAAAAGAAAGAAGAAAAGCCAACCGTGCAGAACAGCCAGGTAACAATAACTATGACCACATAATTTATGATCTATAACATAACATATTATATTATAAAATGTAATACAACAAAACAAAAACTATTCCATTGGAGTTGGAAAAAGACAAACAAGAAGGAAAGGAGACCAAGAGAAGACACAAGAGTCAAAGACCCACTCAGGAACCCCACAAAAACACTGAGCTGGATGATATATTCTCAGAGCTGGTACAGATCTCACAGTGCCTGTGCATGTTACTTCAGCTTCCCCGATTTCATATGAGCCATGATCATGCGGATTTATAGGGCTTTGCTTTCTTAGTGTCCTCCATTCCCTCTGGCTTTTAACTTTCCTTGCCTGAGTCCTGAAGGGGAGATTTGATAGAGATATCCCACTTAGGGCTGAGTGTTCCAAAGTCTCTTACTCTGCATGTTGTCTGGCTGTGGGTCTCTGTATTTTTTCCCATCTGCTTCAGGAAGAAACTTCTCTGATGATGGCTGAGCAAGGCCCTGATCTATCAGTATAGCAGAGTGTCATTAGGAGTCATTTCATTCATTCATATATATCTAGGGTTTTACTTATTTATTTATTTTTGGTTGCTATTGTTGCATTTTTTGTTTGTTTTAAACCAATAGTGTTTGGTTTTACCCTAGGTCCCTGGGCTGTGTGGTCTCTGGTTCTTGTCTACCCAAGCAGTGTCAGCATGGGCTCCATCTTGTGGAGTGGGCCTTACATCAGCTGTTGGTTAGTCACTCCCACAGCTTTGTGCCACTGTTGCCCGGGCATATTTTGTAGTCGGGATACCATTGTATATGAAAAGGATTTGGGTATTTACATTTCTCTTTTGGTAGTGTACAGAGTACCTTCCTATTCCAAAGACACTGAAATGTAGGGTGAAGGCTCTATTTAGGCACCAGCTCAACTTCTCTGTGTTCAGTGAATTGTACAGGTGTTGTCTTCAGCAATGGGGCCTTGACGTCAGTTTATGGAGACAACTTATAGTCTTGGCAACAGCCTGGTGCAGCAAGCTTTCTTATCACTATCTTTGGACCTGCAGCCCACAAATAATGGTCAAAGATTCATTATTAATTATGAAAGCTTGGTCTTTAGCTTAGGCTTGTCTCAGCTAGCTCTTATAACTTAAATTAACCTATTTATATTAGTCTACGTTCCTTCATGTGTTGCTACCTCTCTTCCTTCTCACACCTCCAGTTTCCGCTCCATCTTGCTGACGACTCTGCCTTTCTTCTTCCCAGAGTTCTCTCTACCCAGAAGTCTTGCCTATACCTCCTGTCTACCTATTGGCCGTTCAGATTTTTATTATACCGGTTACAGCAACACATCTTCACACGGTGCACAAGTATTCCACAAAAGCCTAGGTTGTTTGTCCAACAACTCAGTTAGATATAACCTAATCCCAGTACTGAAAGTTTCATTTGCCAACAAGAGATGACCAGTTGGGACTTTGTCCCCCATTATTTAGGTCACCTTCATATATGTATCTATTTAGGAAGCTTCTATTGTATTAAGTTTCCATGTTTCACCTCAATGGCCTTTAGTTTTAGCTGTCTCTCCCTATATTTCCCCCTTCATGCCCCTTCTACATCCCCTGCACCATCCACGGCCTTCTGTTCTGTTTCCCTTTCCTGGGGACATCCATGTGTCCCTGCCTAGTCCCTTACTTTGTACCCAACCTCTGGTTCTAGAGATTATAGTTTAGTTATCATTGACTTAACAGCTAATATACACGATAAGCAAATATATACCATAATTGTCTTTCTGGGTCAGGATACCTCACCCAGAATGATTTTTTTCCAGTTCTGTCCATTTACCTACAAATTTCATGATGTCAGTGTTTTTTTAAACTACTGAATAATACTCCATTGTGTAAATGTACCACATTGTCTTTATCCATTCTTTTGTTGAGGGAAATCTAGGTTGTTTCCAATTATGAATAAAGCAACAATGAGCATAGTTGAGCATAGTTTTCTCTATGGATGAAGCTCTTAAGGGTATTGATTTTCGTATTCCTGAGGAGCCCACACTGATTCCCATAGTGGCTGTACAAGTTTGCACTCCACCAGCAGTGGAGGAGTGGTCCCTTACTTCACATCCTCACCAGCATAGGCTGTCACTTGTGTTATTGATCTTAGCAATTCTGATGGTGTAAGGTAAAATCTCCAAGTAGTTTTAATTTGCATTTCCCTGATGGCTAAGGATGGTAAACATTTCTGTGTTTCTCAGCCATTTGAGTTTCTTCTTTTGAGAATTCTCTGTTTAGATCTGTATTCTATTTTTTTAATTGAGGTATTTGGTTTCTTGGTGCCTAGTTTCTTAAATTATGTATATACTTTGGATATCAGCTCTCTATCTGACGTGTAATTGGTAATACTCTCTTCCCATTCTGTAGCTGCTGCCTTGTCCACATGACAATGTCCCTTGCCGGGCAGAGCTTCTTTGTCTCATGAGCTCCCATTTATTAATTTTGATCAAAGTGCCTGTGCTATCCCACTCTTAATCCTCCGTGGTGTCTCTGTCATAGGCACCTGCCCCCAGCACAGCAAACGTTTTTTGAAAGCCGTGACCAAAGAGAAACTTTTGGAAGCCAAACACTCAGGACCAAGACTATGTGTTGACTTGAGCATGACCCACCACATGTCAAAGAAGGTAGAATACTCAGATCCTACGGGAGGCATAGAGGGGAAGAGCCTTGGTGAAGTGGATGACCATGTCAGCTTTTGCGTCTCTCTAGCACTTCAGAAGAGTGGTTTTCTATTCTAGGCTGCCGAGTTCCACAGTGGCAGATGGAAAGAGACATATGTTCTCTGGTTTATTTTGCCGACTACTTTTGAGCCTACTACTCTGGCCTTGACATTTCAGTTTGGATGAACCCTTGCTGGTTCAGTGCTCCAGACACTAATCTTTGTCCTTTCTACTTAGAAAAGAAATACTAGCTTGACAGTGTTTTTCTTGATTTTTTTTTTTTTTTTTTTTTGATTTTGGGGGTGGGGTGGGGGAATCCTGGTGGGAAGTCTTCTTGCAGAGTTTATATTTTAGTTATTTTTCAGTATTTTCTTTAACAAGGGGGAGATTTATTTACCCTGTAGGGTTCTGGAGATGTCTGAACATGTGCCACATGATCCCAGACAGATGAGATTGACAGCAGTCTATTAGTCTCAGGGACTCACAGCCTGGGGAGAAAATATGACATGCTACACAAAGCCTTGTGGGATTATGTACTTGGGAAGAGAAAGCAATGTACTGGGTTTATGGTATCAAGGATGAGATATCCCATGGGACAATATGATTGGCTTGTTGGGATGATTTCATGGGTAGCTGGGGCCAAATAAGAATAAACAGGAACTGTACCTCAAGGCTTTTTAGTTAGGAGCGCTTGTTTCATCTGGAGAGGTAGAGCTGCAGGGGGAGCTTGAACTTGGCTTCTGAGGTCATTTCAGTTGTGTCAGAGGTCAAACCAGCATAGAAGCCCGGGCCTGAACCTGAGGCTTTACGCCATGTTTCCCACATCCCTGTTATGTGTGCTGATGTAACATGTCTCCAGAGAAACTAGCAAGACTGCATGTCTAAGGTTCTCAGTGGAACCTCTAATGGTAGCCTCCTAAAAAGTGAAGGAGGCAGGATGTGATGGTGCGTGCCTTCAGTTCCAGCACTGTGGACACACTGTGTGCCATAAACAAGCATACAAAAAAATGGACAAGGCAGTCTGTTTTTATATTAAGTGGGAGAGATTGCATCAAACCCAAAGCGTTTTATTCAGTATAGCACAAATCAAGCTAAATTATGAGACAACTTTCTAGGATTAGAAAAGAAAGTTAAAACTTCCTTCACTGTGGTATCTCTTAAAGTTAGGATGATGATGCCAAGTGTACCTAATGGAGCATGGAAGTGTTGCTACTCTGACCTTTCTAATAATTCAATACTGAATATCCCATAATAAAAAACTTTAGGTAAAAGCAGAGTCAGCAGGGAGAACTCCCAGTTTTTGCACTCCTGTGTATTTCCAGACTAGTATCCTTATCTTACTGTTGGTCTGTATGTGTGATGTCATAGAGTCTAACATTTCTATATGTGCTATTTCCTGGAGTAAAGGGCCCAGGCTAGTTCAGGCTGCTGAGTGACTACAGCTGGTAGCCGCCATTTGTCATGGTTCTGCTGAATTGTCCTTGTCACTTTACAGGAGCTGAGTAGGCTGGCTGGACAGATTCGAAGGTTGTATGGTTCAAACAAAAAAGCCAGCAGGCCCTTTTGGATCTGCCTCACTGGATTCTCAACCAACAGTCCCCTCTATGAAGAGTGTTTGAGGATGAATGATGGATTTTCTGCATACTTGGTAAGAATCCTTTGACATGTTACTTGAATTATCTAAAAGTGCTCCTGTCCTAATAGAAAAGTTTTTCTTTTTCATTCTTTATATGCAACTTGATCTCTTCCTGTGGCTTCCACATCCACACATTGTACTTATCTAATCCTTTATTTAGTGTGTGTATATGTGTACCGTGCATGAATACAGAGTCAGAGGACAGTGACGGTTGTTTTCATCTTTCCACCATATGAGTCCTTGTAGCCAGGTTTTCAGTCCTGCTCAGGGCCCCATGGTCCAGATGAATCTCACTTACCTGCAGTCCTACAGCCACTTATAAAATAATTACTCAGAGGCTTATATTAATTACTAACTGTTTGGCCTATGGCTCAGGCTCATTACTATTGTTTTGCTGTGTGTTCTGTGGCTTTACCTGGGTTCTATTACATCTTGCTTCCTTCAGCAGCAGCCTAAGGCCCTTCATCTTTATCTCAGGATTTCCCACCTGCCTCTAAGTTGCCTTTCCATAGGTCAAAACAGCTTCTTTATTAACCAATGATAGTAAAACATATTCATGGTGTACAGAAAGACATCCCACATCAGGTCCTGGGATAAGACTCAAGTCAGGCTTGTTGGCTAGTGTCTTTTTACCCACTGAGCTGTCTCACCTCTGGCGACGTAGTTTTAAAAAAGTATTTTGGGGGAAAATTGCATGTGTAGTGAACATGTATAGATACTTTTATTCTTGTCATTTATCTCTTTGTAATACAGTAGAACTGTGTGTGGTGGCTTATGCCTGTATTCTCAGCACTTTGGAGGCTGAGGCAGAAGATGTCAAGTTTGAGGCTGGTCTGAACTGCATAGTGAGACCTGGGCCAATCTCCAGAAACAAGGAAACTAGAAGTACAGCATAAGGACCATTTATGTGTCCTAGGCGTTAAGATAGTCTAGATATGGTTCACAGTCTCCAGGGTATGTAACTGAAATGTAAACACTGCTGTCTTATATAGAGATTTGAGCATGCTTAGATTTGACCATCTTGGAACCAGTCCCCGTGGGTGCTAAGGGAAAGTGCAATGTCTGTATACAAATGATATTTTCACTGTTGCACTCTAAAAAAAAAAATCTCAGAATCTTGCATTAGTTCTTGTATTACATTTTTTCTCATTCTTGCCTTGCATTGGTGTCTATGGCTGTCTAGTTCATACTAACCCATGTCCTCCAGGGATGTTTTTGGGGGACAGTCATGGAGAGGGGGACATGTGTTTGTTAGAGGAAAGGAAAATGCCATATGGCTTTACGGTGTCTTTAGAAAGAAGCACAGGACTTTCCAGCTCTTTGCCAAGGACCTCATAAAGGTAGCAGCAGATATGCAAATGAGAATCTAGATCTAGCTCAAGAACTGGGCTCTACAAGTGCCCCTGTGTGTTGCTATGTTGCCTGGGGAAGCCACAGAGGCCATAGTTGTGAGAGGTGTGCCATGTGGAGCTGTATGGCTGTCTCCTGTTACTACTTCCCCAGTCTCTCTGTGTCCTGTGTTCCTGCCTGTCTGAGCTGCTTTCCTCCGCTTTGACTCTTTCTCTTTCTCATGTGGAGTCCTCTTTCAAGAAAGTCATCCCTAGTGTGACGCTCACTCCCCACCTGTAGGGCTGTCTATGCTCCCTGTTCTTCTGGGAGCCCCTGGTCACTTTTGTGCTTTAAATGTCTGTGCCTTTTGTTTATCTGAACTAAGCACTTTGCAAGAGGCCCTCCGCTGCGCTGTGTCCGCTGCGCTGTGTCCGACAGACCCTAGTTGCCTAGTGACTGGTGTGAGTTATGCACTGTGCTGTTTTAACCCCATCCCCGCTGTGGTAATCTGTCTCCAGATGGAAGTAACAGAAGAAGACTGCTTCAGTTTCTTTCCTCTGGAAACCCTTGTGTACCTGACTCCTGACGCAGAGCAGGGTAAGTGCCTCTCCTTTCTGGGCTCATGGAGTTTGTTCCTCAGCTTTTGTATCATTAGCCCCTTTGGCCCAGCTTGTTGTCAGTCCATGCAAGAGAATGCTGAGGGAGGAGATACTGGGGGATGAACTGACCTCTCCTGTGGGCAGACACGCAATGCTGCAGGGGTTAGCTTCCTCTTCAGCTGGGCTCTGTATACCACCTGGCAATCCAGTTTCCTGACCAGCTTGGGGCCAACATTTATATCAAGGTTTCATATATATGTATAAATATGACATTACACACACTATCCTCTGTTTCAGTTTCCACACTTACTAGTGTTGGGTTGGTCCTGGTACTCCCATATTCCCCACACTTCTCTGTAGTTGTGTCTTCTTTATAGTTTCCTCTCTTAGTGTCCCTTTGAGCACACCACATTCATTTTTCACATCTCCGACAGGCCACCTGCTTTGTCTTCTAAGGACTAGCTTTTCATTGGCTTCTATTAGTTGTATTAATATTGGTAATATTTCTTTCCTTTTGCTTCTTTAGATTTAGAAATTATAAACAAATTTGATCTTAGTGGCCTTTTTTTTTTTCATTAGCCCTTGAAGACATTGATCAAAACACCGTTTATATCATTGGTGGACTTGTTGATGAAAGCATTCAGAAGGTAAGTATTCATGGTAGTCCATTTATAGTAGAGGCATTTGCCCTGTCCTTATCTTACCCAGAAGGCCTAACAGCTGCCAGGGAACAAGAGGAGCTTGTTGTTCCTAGGGTTCCCTCCTCATCAGCTGGCCGAGTCTGCAGTCTTAAGGACAGGAGCAGAATCAGAAATCAGGAGGCGGGCGCACTTGGTGATTTAGACATTACCACTTTCCTGCTTCCTGTCTCTTCTGCCTGCCAGGGTGACTCTGATCTTGGCTCAGTACTTGTCCAGCACTTGTTCTCTGTGAGAGATCAAGCAGGCAGCTTCTTCCGGGCTAACTTTCCTGTGGTGTGAGCCATATTCCCATAGGACCTCAAATCAGACTTATCTAGGCGTCTTCTATAGGGTTTTTTTTTTTTTTAAGTGTGTGAATGTTTTGCTTACATGTATGTCTGCACCATGTGCATGCTTGATCAGAAGAGGACATCAGATCCCCTGGAACTGGAGTTCTTGTTGTTAGCTGCCTGTAGGTGCTGGGAATCAAACCTAGGTCCTCTGTAAGAACAACAAATGCTCTTAACCTCTGAGCTATCTTTCCAGCTCCTTGTTCAGGCTTCTTTTGTTGAATTGGAACTTCACTGGAATAATTAAGCTGTTACTGAAGTTTTAATTTTTGTTCCTGTTATACAAATATTTTTTGCTTGTATTCACTAATTAATATATATTACATAATTTTTGAGATAAGTAATGATACAATAGTCTACATTTGCACAAAGGAACATAGTGAGAAATGTGTCCTTCCTACCTTGGACTCCTCAACCCTCAAGGCACCATAGTTCACTTCTTAGGTATATTTGTTGGTCTATTTTAAATGTGTTTATCCTGTATGTAGAAGTATTTTGTGAGACACACAAATATGAAGCACATGTTTAATGCCGATGATGCTTAGTTTTAAAACTAAGGACAACTAAGTGTTTAAAACTAAGTGTTCTGCCAGGCACGGTAGCACACACAGACATTCAATCCCAGCCCTAGGGAGGTAGAGGCAGGGGGATCTCTGTGAGTTTGAGGCCACCCTGGTCTACAGAGTTCCAGGACAGCCAGGGCTACAAGGTACTGCTCACATGGCCTGACCCAAAACTCTTGTCTTGGAAAAAAACAAAACTCCAGTGTTCCAGTGTCATAATAATCATCTAAAAATGAGCAGGGGTCTCCTACAAGTCATTGTTTTTCTTGCTCCCCCTGAATCAGGCAGCTGATTGAAGACATTACCAGCAATCTGAGATACAAGCTCAGAGTGTCCCCTTCAGAGTACCAAGACAAAATATACCATTACAATGAAGCCCTTGTTGGTTGTTAGCATCTCCAATTTGATGAGACTAAGTATCATCAGGAGTGACTTTTCTATCAAGTATTCTTGCTCAAAAATTTAAAAAACTAAAATTTAATTGAGGAAACAAGTGTAGGATGAGACATTCTGTAAGACAGTAGGACTTCTCTTAAAGCCACTGTGATAGAAACTGGACATTGTAAAGGAGTGTAACAAAATAAAGCATCATTAAATACAGGGACATGTCTATGGCCCCATCTACCTGGAAGCCTGTGGCAGGAGAATCACTTGAGCCCTTCCTACAAACAAAAACCTGTCTCATGTACTATGGACACTTTGATTGGATTATAGATTAGGGAGAAGCCTTTAGAAGAGACATTAATAATGATTATACATTAAATAATCCAACAGCTGAGCTATCTCTCCAGCAGCCCCACATTAAATAATCTTACAGGACTGTCAGAAATGGGGGGGGGGGTGTTCTCTAGTGAGAGGTGAAGTATTAAGTGATGGGAGGTTAGATGTCTGCAGCTCACTTTCAGATAAATTTGATTAACATGTTAGCTGGTATATGTAGATGACAGGAACTCTCACTAATTAAGGAATTTAACGGTTCTTGGGAGTGGGAAAGAGCATTACTGCAGAGGCAGGATCACCACTTACCTTCTGACTTGTCTTAGTCTCCTGAGACAGGCACTGGCCTCTAGGGCTGTAAAGAAGAGTGTGCTGCTTAGATGTACAACTTGAATATATTGTCCACTCTCGTCTTTCTGCCAGTGTAGGAATTCTCAAAATTGGCAGTGCCTATTACAATGAATATCTTCACATGTAATTTTTATAAGATTGTTTCATTTACAGAAGGTGACATTTCAAAAAGCTCAAGAACACTCTGTGAAGACAGCCCGCTTGCCAATCCAGGAATACATGGTCAGGCGCCAAAATGAGAAAAACTACCATTCAGAAGTACTTGCCATCAATCAAGGTACTGCTCACATGGCCTGACCCAACATGCTCTTCTTTCCTGGGCATTCTCTAGTCCCTTTTCTTGGATGGTCACTACGTTTTCTGTTTACCCAGACTGCTGCTTTGCTTTGAGTGCAATGCCCCTTGATCCAGTCTTCTGTGACTCACATACCTAGATTCTCCTTCATGTACTCCTGGCAGGCATCTGGCCACCGAGAGGCTTTCCTCATTTCCTGTTTGTTCCTGGCCCAAAGTTCCCTTTGCCCAGAATGCCCCACTGTTTACTTTCACTGGCCAATATCTTTTTCTCTAGGCTTCAGTTCAGGAGGTCTTAGCTGCCTTTCCTCCCTGCAGGGCCAGACCAGGCCCCTTGTCTGTGTTCCCATGGTGCTGCATTCCTGTTAGTGTTCTCCTTTTGCAAGCCTCTCCTCTCAGTCCTTGCACATTGGCAGAGCTGTCTTTGCTTCTCTCTTCCCATGATCTCCCACCATGTAACTCGGAGAACATGTGGCAGTGAAGTATTCCACAGCACCCTCTTCCAGCTCAGGCTTTCACTAGCCTTTCCTCCGGATGGTCATCAACTTCTGTTTACCCTCCAACAGTGTTTGATATCCTGTCCGCTTACTGTGAGACTCACAACTGGCCTGAGGCACTGAAGAAAGGGGTTTCTCCAGGAAAAGGCTACATTCTTCGGGAGTCCAGCTGTAACGAGGAAAGCACCAAAGGTGTCTGACCAAGCCCAGGGAAGGCAAAGGGAGGCAGTGACACACACTTGCTTTACTTGCTGTCATGGACCTTTGAAAGCCTTTGATGGCAAGGACATTTTTTTTTAAAGATTTATTTTTTTACTTTATGTACAGTGGTGTTTTGCCCTGAAGTCAGAGTTACAGACAGTTGTGAGCTGCCAATGTAAGTGCTGGGAATTGGTCCTCTGGGAGAGCACTCAGTGCTCTTAACCACTGAGCCTTCTGTCCAGCCCCAAGGACCACATTTTATGCTTTGTGTCACTACAATGCCTAGCTTACTGGAAGTGCCCTGATAAAACAATTTATGATTAAAAAAAAAGTTTATGTATTAAAAAATTGTCAAAATATGTGGCATTTTGGATACTAATTCATGTTTTATACATTTACCTCTATTTGTGAAAGGTCTAATTTTAGAAGCTTTTAATTGTCAGAGCTTTTCAATGAATAAAATTACTTCTCTCACCTCTAAACGTTCTGATTCTTTCTCAGCGCTGGCACTGGCTGTCTGCCCAGCCTGCCTGGCCTGACCTACTTCAGCCTTAAGATACTTGCTTCTTTCCTGAGCTCTCTCTGTTCTCATTCTGATTACGTCATGGAGAGTGAGTTCCTCTCTTCTAGTCCACATAGCTTTGCTTAGCCCTCTAAGCCTCCTGCAAACCAACTGCTTTGTACACATACACCCCAGATGTAATCAAAACACAAACATGTGATTATTAATAAACCCAGCATAGAGCAGCCAGAAAAGAATGCAGCATTCTGACACACACGCACAGACAGAGGTCTCCTCAGATCCTTCCACCTGAGTTAACCTAAGGTTCAGCTGCAAACAAATTCAGATGTTTTCTGCATCTGAAAAGAACCAAAAGGTGGGGCTGGAGAGATGGCTCAGCGGTTAAGAGCACCATCTGCTCTTCCAGAGAACCCAGGTTCGATTCCCAGCACCCACATGGCAGCTAACAACTGTCTGTAGTTCCAGTTCCAGGCAAACACCAAGGCAAATAAATAAATAAAATAAAGTTTTTTTTTTAAAAAAAAAAAAAAGAACCAAAAGGTTCCTCTCAGCCCACTTCCTTCTTTCCCATTGAATCCCTTGGGAACTGTCACTTGATAAACTGTGTTGTTATTGAAAAACAGGCTAGGTCTCAAAAAACCCATAAAGGTTTCAGCATACTGGATGGGACTACAAGACCACATAGGCTTCAGGAGTGCATAGACCTGTAAACCCAGAACCGATAAATTTTTATCACCTACCAGTCTACATTTTTAATCTCTGGAGGCTCTAACACAGAATTTTCTCTCCAATTCAAGTCCTTTCTACCTCTCCTTTCCATCCAGAACCTAAGCATGTAGTTCTTTTGTGTAAGACTGTGGGAACAGATATTAGCTAAATAACATCTGGCCAGGCTAGGATCAGAAATTCTCATCATACCGTTATTTAAGAAAAAAACTGAAGACACAAAAACACCTTGTATTATGAAGTGAAGTTTTTGTAGAGTTATGAAAGAAATATATCCTGTCTGTTTTTCAACTAAGCAGAGTATGTTAAGTTTCAGTATCCTGTAACTTCAATTTGAAAAACATAAATACACAGTGGATAAGCCGCAGGTCATGTTAAATTTTGCTTCAGTATCTCTATGTGGACTAGTGCTTCTGTGGTTACCAGGTATGAGCTACTAGTGTAAAAACAAGAGTATAGGAAAATACAGAAAGGTTTTCCCTCTAGCCAACATTTTTATTTTTATAACAAAACAATTTTAATGTTCATTATAGCTGTACTATAGCAGAACTAAAGAAGGTAACTTCAAACAATATTGTATACAAAATTTATTATATAAAGAACGTACAATTTCTTATCTATGTATGAAGACCAGTAACTCTAATAAAAATATTTTACCGGATTCTAGAAAGACAAGGCGCATCTTCTAAAGATCTGATAGAAGAGGTCCATCTGAAAAACACATTTCCCCAGGAACTCAATCTTGACTAAAATGAGCCATTAAAGAGGTGTTTATGTCAGTTTTCTGCCAACCTGGCAAAGATTTGTTTTCTTTGTTCTGTTGTCATATGTTCACAAGCTTCTAAAACATTTGCCAAAATTAAAGTTTGCTGAATGGTTTTTGCCTTGACCCATATTCTTCCATTCATTCCTAACACAATCTCCATTGGAAAGAGTTTTCCCAGTTCCTGCACAATTTCACAATCTGGAGCTAATAGTCTGGTAGGAAAAACAAAAGAAAAGAAAATTGAATAAAGCAGCGGGATATGTTGTGGATGTCCTAAAAGAGATTCCTTTTCTGGTTATTCTAAGTCCCCTCAACATCATTCCCCAAACAAGATACATGATGCCATCTGATGCCCTTGTCTTGTACCACCCTCCCCAGTCCTTTATTTGGAAATGAAGTCTAGCTAGGTCCTTAAACGAGTCTCAGACTTGAAGGTTTTAAAATGATCCTGCCTTCCCAAGTAGCTGGGACCATAGGAATGTGCCACTGTGCCCAACTCAGTGCTCCCTTTCTTCCAAGAACATTCTAATTTTCAGACATACTAAAGCTTACAATCATGTCACTAATGTTGTATAACATATGAATGTCTCTTTCCCCTCAACACCTTGGTTCTAAGACTTGCTTATTATTATTAATTTTTCCTGAGACAGGCTTTCTCTGAATAGTCTTGTCAGTCTTGGAACTTACTCTGTAGACCAGGCTATCCTCAAACTCAGAGACCAACCTGCCTCTGCCTCCAGAGTGCTGGGATTAAAGGCTCTCCACCATGCCTGTCTTATTACTATTTGCAGTGTCAACAGAACATTTTAAATTTACTTCCCTGACCAGGTTAGTTCCTCCCTGGCATTAAATTCAGAGTATTATCTTTGAAACCAAGGTTGTTGCTCAGTCAATAACATGCTTTGTATGTCTCAAACTTCATCTCCACATGTGAAGAACAAATAGCAAGGAGAAGTCCAAGAAAGTTGCTACTTAAGCTTAATGAGCACAGCGCCTGCCTGCATTTGATATTACAAACACTTAATTCTATACAAATACGAAATGCATCCATATTCAGGTATCTTAGAATTATGGAAAGCCCAGTTTTCACATACAGTATCTATTAGTTAGTTATAAAGAGCAGCAGGCCTTCTGAGAAAGGATGGGCAGGACAGCATAAACTTCAAGTGTGATATCAGAATAGGCTCTAGAAGGGCTGCAGAGAAGCTAGGTGGTTAAGAGCACTGAATGTTTTTCCAGAAGCAGTGGGTTCAATTTCTAGCATCCACATGGTGGCTCAACCATGTGTCACTAAAGCTCCAGAGTATCTGATGCCCTTTCTGGCCTCCAAGGGCACAGGCATGTACTATATACACAGATACACTGCAGGCAAAATACCCAAGTGCATGTGCACACTCGTGCATGAATGTGTACACACACACACAAGGCACTATACCAACACTCAAATTATAGTCAGATAGCATCTGGACTTGATATATTTACATTAAGAGGGCAGATCTAGACTCATGAGTTTAAATATGATAAAACATTGACCCTTTTTTAAATAATGTTTTATGTTTATGGGGGTTTTGTCACGTATGTCTGTGTACCATGTAGTTGATGAAAATTGAATCCGGATCACCTGGAAGAGTAGCTAGTACTCTTAACAAATGAGTCGTCTCTCCAGTCTCCTGAAATACTGACTTAACTCTGAAGAAAACCAAGATACTATAAATAAAAAATCCAAATCCTAAAGTTATTTTTCAAAACAGGTATAATAGTTGCTAGGGGAGCTTCTACCCTTAACTAAAGAACTATGAACAACCGTTCATAGTTCTTCTATGATGGATTCTGGGGGTAGACAATCACTTTTTATGGATATAGCTGATGGTAGGTGGACCACACTGCAGTGCATAGCCCCACAGTTAGGAATATGTGGGCAGCAGAGTAGATTCAATAGCTTATTTTTTAAAAGAAGGCACACACAAATATAACAACAAAAAGTGGGGCAGGAGTGGCACACACCTTTAATTCCAGCACTCTGGCAGCAGAAACAGGCGGGTCTCTTGAGTTTAAGGCCAGCCTGGTCTATAGAGTGAGTTCTAGGACAGCCAGAGCTACAGAGAAACCCTATCTTAAAAAAAAAAGAAAGAGATTGGGGGCACCCAGACTTAGGAGGTAGGAAAGAAAGGGACACTTACAGAGAGAAATGTGCAGTACAAATGATCAACAAAATACTGTGTAAAATTCTCAAAGAAGTAATAAACACATTTTAAAACTTTTCACTAAAGCAAGGCAGTTAACAGGTACCATAACTTACTTTCTAACTAAGCCCAAAGTTACTTTGAAGAGCAGACCATCCTGTCCAAACACACCCATTCCATTGGCCCGTCCACAGCTGTCAATACAGACCATTTCTGGTTCCATGTCTTTATTAGCAACCACACACTGGCCATAGATGAGATCTCCAACCTGTAAGATTAAAAGAAAAGTTCACTTCCCTTCATCTAATCATTCTACAGCTGCTGCTGCTTCTGTTCCCTGGGCAGGAACGCTAGCAACAGCTCTCAAGCTAAGGGACCAAGGATGCTGCTTTGAAGCTGAGTCCTCCCTTCACACACCATGATATCCTCCAAAAGAGCCATTTCAAAGTCTAAGAACTGAGGTAGGATGCTCTGAATACACTTGTTACCACTGTTAATAAAGAAGCTATTTTGGCCTTAGGGGCAGGCAAGAAATCAAAGCACAGATAAAAGAGGAAATAAGGCGGAGTCAAGGAGATGCTGCAGGCGGCAGCCCAGAGAGCAAGTGGTAATGGAATACAGGTATAGCCACTGAGCCACCTGGCACTACAACAGATTAATAGAAATGGGTTGAGTTATAAGAGCTAGTTGGTAATGAGCCTGAACCATAGGCTGAACAGTTTGTAACTAATATAAGACTTTGTGTGATTATTTAAGACTAAGCAGCTGAGGTACTGTGGTTCCAGACCTTGGAGGTAGGCTAGGCCAGAAACTTCTGGCTACAAAAAACACCCTTTAAAATTGCAATATCCAACTTATGTGGTTTAAATTTATATTTAATCTTATGTCTAATTAAGATACATAAAATTCACTTTCTCATTGTATTAACTACTTTTCAGCTGTTTAATAGCCACATGAAACTATTGGTAGCTGTACCAGTCAGTGCAGATACAAAAACTAACAACAAAAGCATCATTAGAGAACATTCTATCAGTACTACTTACAATTACATATTTGACCAGAGGAAGAAAAAACTCATGACATCCATATTCAAGAGAAATTAGAACAGTGGCAATTCACTGATGCTAACTTATAGAAGATTTACTTTAAAAAGTTACAAAACTGAACTTTAAAATGATAAAGCTGAGAAAACAATGAATTTGCTCTCTCCATTCCACATTAAAAATACCCAATGTTAAAAAAAAAAAACCCACTGATGAGAGCTATTAGGAGGGTAAGGATTCCCGGCCCCTCCACGTGGGGAAGCCAACAGCAGAACACACTTCGTATGGAGGCATGCCCCTGGGCGTGGCCGCGTAACTGCTGTACAGAGGCACCTCCCTAGAAGCAGTCTCTCTCTCTCTCTCTCTCTCTCTCTCTCTCTCTCTCTCTCTCTCTCCTCTCCTGCTTCTCTGTTCCGGTACCTGCCTGGGAACTCTCTTAAATAAACTCTCGTGTGGCCTTGGTAGTATGAGTGAGTTTGTGTGTGTCTTCTCACCTGCAAAACCAACAGGGAGTACTTGCTGCTCTGGCACCTTCCTAGCAACTCACAGCCATTCACATTCAAGTTTCAGGGTACTAACCTTCTCAAGCAGTAGCCACAGTGGACAAATATATACAGTGTGGTGATGTACTGTGTATCAAATAAAGTTTGCCTGAAGACCAGAGGACAGAGGCAGGCACAGGGTCAGCTAAAGAGGTCGGGCAGTAGTTGTGGCTGTGTTCCTGGCCGTGTGCTAGAAGGGTGCTAATTGCTGGGAGAATGCACCCTGAGGCGTGGATCTATGCACACCTGCTTTCTTAAAAAGACATAACACGGGGCTGGAGAGATGGCTCAGCGGTTAAGAGCACCATCTGCTCTTCCAGAGGACCCAGGTTCTTTCCCAGCACCCACGTGGCAGCTAACAACTGTCTGTAGTTCCAGTTCCAGGCAAAACACCAAGGCAAATAAATAAATAAATAAAGTTTTAAAAAAAATTAAAAAAAAAAAAGAAAGAAAAAAAAAAAAAGACATAACACGTGGCAGCCGACTCTTTTTCTCTTCCCCCGCTTCCCTTCTCCCGATATCCTAACTCCCTAAATAAATTCTCTGTGTGGCCCCTGGTAGTGAGTGTGTCTTTCCCACTCACAAAAAACTAATAGTGGTAGCACACGCCTTTAATGCCAGCACTAGGAAAGTTGAAGCAGGAAGTGATATAGCTGGGCAGCCCTTCCATTTTAGCCTGTGCTTTCCTATTTAGTCTGAGGACTCATGGAGACAGGATTTCCTTCCCCTTTGGGCTTGAGGAGCTGGCTAGGTGAGAAGTGGCTGTGGTCTGTTCCTCTGTCTCTCTGATCTGTCAGCTTTCCTCTAATATCTGGCTCCAGAATTTTAATTTAAGACCAATTAGGATTCATGCAATAATACATGGTGCCAAAACACAATATGTATACATTAAAAAGTAACTTTTTAAAGAACTTTTTTTGGATAATAAAACTTAAAAGGAATTGTAAAATACTTTATGCCTTTCAAGAGCATGCTGTCTTGCACAGAGCAATGAAAATAAACTCATGAATAAATCCAGTGTTATGGGAAAGATACAGGAAAAAGATGATGAATGGCTTTACAGACATAGTCATGCTTAGCTTAGACCACAAAGGATGGATGTCTCATAGGCTGAGGGGAGACGCTGCAACCCAGAGGAGCATCATTAATAAAAACCCAGTGGGAAGGAAACAAAGTTCAGTAGTGGAGTGAAGCTTAAGCATGGCTACATGAAGTACATCAGTATGAGGGAAGACCTGTGGACACAACACCAATAAATTCTGAATAATTTTAACAATCTTAGTTATTTTCCCCCTTACTATTAAGATGGTGAATATTGGGGCTGGAGAGATGGCTCAGTAGTTAAGAGCACAGGCTGCTCTTCTGAGGTCTTGAGTTCAACTCCCAACAACCACACGGTGATTGTCTATAGTGGAGCTGGTGCCCTCTTCTGTCATAAAGTAAATCTTTTAAAAAAAATCCACACATACAAAATTAAAAAAAAAAGGGGGGGGGGACTATCATGAGGATATCAACAGATGGAAGCAGCAATGTTAATGGGACTGCTGTCCAGTTCTGTCAAAAGGAAGCAAATGCTTGAACATGTGGGAGACGAGGATCAGCATGCAAAAGGTAAGAGATGGAGCAAAGACCCAGTGACTAAACACCCATGAGAGTTGAATGAGAAGTAGTATAGATGCCATCAAATTTCTGGCTCATGTGCATCCTCAGGAAGGCTATGGCTAGCCTAAGCAGAAAGCCCAACCTGAAATCTTGCAGTAAGGAGAACAATCCTGTCAGCTCCAACAATTTAGAGCCCAGATGAAAAGATGGCTGACAGTGCCAGTGTTCCTTAGACTAGGACCATCTTCCTTGTGAGGTGGATACGGCCGTGCCGGGTAATGAGGGGGTAGCAGACATAACCCTTCAGCCTGGGAGAGAAGAACTGAGTGCACACACAGCACTGGTTCTGGAGCTACAGCACCTAAGGAACTCTTACAAACCCTCCTGGAGAACTGGAAAGATCGTTTATGCATTGGAGAAAATTCAGGTAGCTATCTGGACGGTTAAATTTCTGTTAAGTGGCTATTTTTTCTTCTTGTTGAAACCAAAGGCTCCGATCATTACCTGCACATTTGGTCTGTTTCTTTTAGTTGCTCCTTCAAATGCCAGGTAAGACAACGAAGCTGGCTCACTCCCTCCAATATCAACTTTGAATATATCTCCAGATTTAGCGATCACTATGCCAATCACATGGTCTCCTTTCACAGGTACATACTACAAAACAGAATGAAAAAGAACAATAAAGGACACGAATGCTACTATAAAATATCTTCAGCAAGTTTTATCAAGGTTGCTCAGGGTGGGCCTCAACCCATCCTCCCACCTCATACAATACAGACCCTCACCAGTCCAACTTTGTAGCCTCTAATCCGGAACTGACCTGGCTCAGATTTCATACTTCAGCATCTTTTATACGGTGGGTGGCACAAGACTCCTTACAGTCAAGGAGGTCCATCTATTTACTAGACACCTTCCTATATGAAAGCTCTTACTTATTCTACAAGAAATTTAACTTCCTGTGATTGAGACTCATTGGAACTGGGACTCCAAAACAGCAAGCCTACGGCTTCCCACTCTAACCTTTTTCTCCTTTCACCCTTCTCCGAAGGTGTTTCTATTGTGGTTCCTCTAAAGAAGATGCAGAGAGGAACGTAGAGCCTACCGCGCCTCTCAGGCTCGCCTGATCCTCTCCTCTCACTCGCAGGTAGTGTAATGCTTTCAGAGCCAGGGTGGGCGTCTTTGGCTGGCCCCTTTTCCCTACAGGGAGTCTTCCCAGAAGTGGGATTCCACTTCCGCCGCAGCATCACCTCTTCGACGTGTGCTCACCCGCTTCTGTTGCGAATCCACCCAGTAAACGCCACCGCTGCCTCCTCCGGGATCCTTATGACGCAGGCGGCCACACTTGGTGACCAGCAGACGGTCCCCGCAGCGACGCAAACCCGGGCCACACACTACGCGCAGGCGCGGGCGCGCCCCCGAATTCAGACGTAACGGCTGCTCCCCGGCGCCGCCAAAGCCGTCCAAGTCGTCATGTTCTGGCAACACCAGCTCCTCCCCGGGGAGAACCACCTGATTCAGCACCTTGTGCGCCGTCCTAGGCCGGCAGCGGGCCCCGGGGTCAGCCGCACCCGACTGTACTTCGGCCATGGCGGGAGCCGTTGCAGCTTCCGGTATCCTACTTCCGCTTCCTCTAGCCCACCCACCAGGGTTAGCCCCTCCCGGTGGTGGGCTTTCCAATTAGACGTTAGCGTGAGAACTGGTGACTTCTGTTCATCTGTACTGTTCTCCCCTTCTTCCCCCAAAACAGCCGAGTCTGTGTTAGCAGCCCACTCATCCTGTGGTGTCTGCGGGTGGGTGAACGAAGCAGTGTGCTGCTGGAGTCCATTTGGAGCCCTCACATCCAGTTGTCTGGTCTTTTGGCTTAAAATCAACCGATGCTGGAACTGAGGGCCTCTGGGAATTAAACGTGAGTTAGGTTTGGAGGCTTTACCTTTGTATTCTGCCTACGGATAGGTAGCTGAACTTTTATCTAGGAAAAAGGTTTCCCCCCCAAAAAAAAAATGTAACTTGTTTGGTTGCTGCTACCAATTTAAATTGTGTAAAATATAAAGAATAAAAGAGAATAACAGTAGGGGATGGAGAGATGGCTCAGTGGTTAAGAGCACAATCCAAGGCACCCCCATGGTTGCTCACAATTGTAACTCCAGTTCCAGGGGATCTGACACCCTCACACCGGCACACGAATGTCAATACATACCAAAAAAATGAATAAATTATATATATGCAAGAACAACAGTCGTCGGCTGTAGTTCGGATCATTTGTAATTTTCAGTACCTAATAGATGTAACACTTTTATGTGTATTAATCCTTAGGACCTCCTCCCCTGCCCTGCAACACATATCACACCTTTTCACCTACTTGAATTATTCCTACATAGTTTAGGAAAATCAGCAACTCAGAACAATCCTTGCCCCCTACTTCTTTTGAAACACACTAATTTGAGAAGAGCCCGCAGGGGGCTCCCTGGGGAACCCGAATTAAGCACAGACCACACTCAAACACCTGTTTCACAGAGAGATGTTTATTAATCAGGGAAGAAAGTTAAAGTGGCTGCTTTCTGACTACGACAGAAAAATAGCAGCAGATGACCTTATAGATGTAGTTTTTAAGAAGGAGGAAAAGAGGAGATCTGTATTAGGATGGGCTAGGGATTCAGTGATATATTTTGATTGAGTATGTTAATTAGGTGAACCAGTATTTTGATTTTGACAGCTGGATCTTGGTAGTCTGATTTAAAGGTAAAAATTGGCCAAATAAGGGAATAGACTTTGAGAGTTTGCTTTAGAAAAGTGGTCTAACTTTTTAAAGCAAGGCAGAGGGATTGGGGGTGGGGGATGGACAAACTCTGCCAGAGCCATGCTTGCCAAACTTGAGCTGGTCAGAATCTTTTCACTAATAAATAGACAAGAAATCAAATCATTAAATCCCAAATCCACAGTAGAGGAACTTAAGAAACTTGCAGGTTTTTGACTTTGGGGTTATTATATGAAAAAACATCTCTCAGTTGCTTCCTTCAATGAGTATTTGATAAAGTTCTCCAGCAGCACAGAGGGCCTTGAGCTTGACGAATGTCAGTTATTCATTTTTTAGCTGCCAACTAAGATTAGATTTGGGGAGGTGCAGTCCACAGATCATCACACTTCCTCCAAATTTCGAAAGATGTTGGCAAGCCATTTAATCACTGGGTGTTGCAGAGCTAACTGAAGGACACTTATGCTACCTTCAGGTTGTCAATTTGTCCTGTTGAGAAACTGAGAGACTCCCTGGTAGGTAGTTAGGGAGCCGAATGGCTAGGTAACAAGTGGTGAATTTTCATAGCTGACTTTTTCATCCTCCTAACTTGATAAGCCTGGCAACTTAAAACAAAGGCTATATAGGCTTTTTCACAGAGGGCATGAGGGCCATATGCTAACAGATAGTACTATAGAGAAACCAGAACTGTTAAACACGCAGACTTTTTCTTCAACTGAAGAAATTGCCACCTGTTCACCAGGCAGAAGGGATGTTTACTAACTAGTGATTTTACTATTCTGTGGAGCCAGCTCTCACCCAAATCTCTCAGTCAACAGAACCAGAACCCATTCTTGTGGAAGATGTCACAGATGCTTTGTAGGGGAGTTTTGATGTAGTCATACCTTCAAATTTGTTGTAATATTTGTTGAGGATATCTTTTTCAAAAGTTTTACTGTTTAAACATGTAAATAAAAATAAATAAATAAATAAATAAATAAAACTGCTCAGGGTGAGATTCCAGAAGTTTGAACTGGCTAAGTCTTGTTGAACAGAGTTTTCTTCTTACTTCACGTGGATCTTTATCTGCTGGCAGCAGAACTCGCAGGGATCCCCACACTTTTGTCTCCCATCAGCAGCTCCCTGCTGATGGACTGAGTCAACAAGTTTAAGGCCTGCCCAGGGCAAGCCATACAACAGTTCTGGGCCAATCAACCATTCAAGCTTCCAAACTGACCAACCCTAAATAAGGGGAGGAAGACCCTTCAGAGGCTTTGAAACCCCCAGACTGGATTCTTAGGCTCTCTGGCCCCTCTACTTCAGAGGGTCTTTCTCTGTGTCTGTTTACATGTGTGCTTCCTCACGACTAATAAACACATTTTTACAACTGTTGATTCTGTATTCCGTGTGTGAGATGTTTCTGCTACCATCTGTTGAGTTCCAGATTTCTCCTGCTTTTTAATTCTTTAACTGGCAGAGAAAATGAACCCGATCAAGACCCTAGACCGTATCACTTGGTTAGTCTCATGGAGGGGCAAATGGTCCCCAGGCAGTGGTAAATTGTGCTTCTTTCTTACTCCACAGCCCAGCTCTCTAAAAGGCTTGGACCCCATAGGTATTCTGTGCCCTAACTAGCCAAGCCCAAAAAGGTTCAACGTTATGCTTTTTAGGGAATTTAATGACTTCAAGCCTCATAAAGACAGAGAGGGGGAATGAATAATGTCCCCAGAATGGTCCTCAGCACCTATCCTAGGTAGATTGGAGTCTCCAGAGGAAATAAAAGTACATAATCTAGCGCAAAATCTAGGTAAACTTTTTTTGAGGGTGGGAGGGGGAACATAGGGTCCATCACACTCACAGATGGATTCAAAAAACAACGGATAATAAGTCACTGGAGAGCCGGAAACTCGAGACCGGAAAAGGCGGGCCCTTGCAAGCACCGCCCACCTGAATACCCAGAGGGCCTTGCGCTGGGAAACCTGCGAAGAAGAGTTCCTCGCCATGTCTGTGCTTCGAGTCCTTGGGGTGCTGCGGCAGCCGGTGAGTGCAGGGGGGAGCCCCGCTTTAAGCCACCAGGCTCAAAACTTCCTCAGGACTTCAGCAGCTTGAGGGACAGTCTGGAGTCGGGTGGGGTGGCTGTCCTTTTTAATGGAGGTGTAAATGGCTGTGGCCTTTGGAGAAGAAGGAAGACACTAGAAGACCGTGCAGGCCACGTGGGTATCACGTTCTCAGTTTGGCACGTGTGACTTTCCCTTGAATCACCTTGAATGGACTAAGCTTATCCTGTTTTGAGTGTTTGTAGTGGAGGCCATTTTGGTGTTCGAGTACCACAGGCTTCATCTCCTCAGTCAACCAAGTGTTACCGCCCTAGAGTCCAGAGTGGACATGACCAGACTGTGCTGGGCCACATGGGAGAAGGGAGTGTGTATTGGGAACCAGGTGCAGCTGCCAGAAGGCCAGGTCCAAAGCAGAAGGGTAACCAAAATGTCTAGATTATATAGAGAAGATCCTCTGGGGGAAGGGCAGCATGGCCCCTGGGCTGGACAGTTCAGGGTAACCCTGCAACAGGTAGAGACTGAAGGATACTGGGAGAACCTGGCAGCCAAGTTTGATAAATAGGCTCTTCAGCTGTTTGTTTGTCCTGAGTTTGAGACTTAACAACTATGTAAAGATGTGTTCTGAGGTTATTTTAGTAAAGTAGGTAAACTGAGCCCTCGTCTCTGTCCTTGGAGACTCCGTGGGAAGATGCCTAGCATCATGTTGTCAGTAATAATCTGATAAAAGGCATCTTCTTGTTTTCTTTCTTAGTCTGGGGTGAGAGGGGCACAAAATATGTGACCTACAAGAGGTAACTTTTAAAATGAACCCTTGATACTTTTGATTTACTGGTTTCTAAAAATTAAAAATGAAGTTCACAACAACAGCAAAAAAGCACGTGAAGGAAGGTATTACTAATATCTTTACTTCAAGTACAGGATTTAATCTGTACGTGTCCACAGTTATCACATCACAAAAGAAATTATTTGCTACACAGAGTTTTAATCACAAAAAACCCAGAACTTTCTCAAATACAAGGTTTCCAGAAACATTAAATGTGTTTGTAATTTCATAAAATATCATATGGTGCCTTCATTTTCATCCCTCAAACCTGAACTTGTATTATCAGCTATTAGTAGATTCATATTTGGAATGTCATTCATGTACTACAATACAGAACTCTAATATTAAATACTCCAATTACAAGATTTCCTAGTTTCTAATAGATTTGCCATTTTTGTTTTTTCCTTCCTTCCTTCTTTCTGTCTCTTGTCTCTGTCTCCTTCCTCCCTCTCTTTCTCCTTTTCTCCCTTCTTCCCTTTCTCTCTCCCCTTCCTTCCTTTCTCTCTTTTTTCTCTTTATCTATCTTTTTCTCTCTGTCTTTCTCTCTCTCTCTCTTTCTTTCTTTCTTTCTTGCAGCTCTGGCTGTCCTGGAACTCACTCTGTAGTACTAGGCTGGCCTTGAACTCACATCCACCTGTCTCTGCCTCCTGTGTGCTGGCATCAAGGCATGTGCCACCACCACAGGCCTGCCATTTGTATTTCTAAAACAAGGAGGCATCTTTCTAGTTTATATTTTCATTTTATAACATATGCATGTGTGACACATGCCACCCATTTGTGTCCCTTTGTTAAGAAGCTGAGCTTCAAAGAGGATAAGGAGAAGTATCAGGACTCTAAATCCTACATGACTGTGGTGTTTGAATGAGAATGGCCTTATATCTGCATGTGTGGCCCTCAATTTAGTGAACTGACTGGAAGGATTAGAAGGGAAGGCCCCCAAGCAAAGTGGCAGCAAGTGCTGAGGAAGCAGGAGGGTTCAGTTGGCAGGAGTGTTGATGAGCACACTTGGCCCCGGAAGCAAACCCACTTTCTTATGCAGTGCTTCTTCTGGGCTTTCCACATACTAAACTTATGGTCATAATAGCAAATAAAAATGTTTTAATGGGGGGCTGGAGAGATGGCTCAGTGGTTAAGAGCACCATCTGCTCTTCCAGAGGACCCGGGTTCGATTCCCAGCACCCACATGGCAGCTAACAACTGTCTGTAGTTCCAGTTCCAGGCAAACACCAAGGCAAATAAAAATAATAATAAAAAAAAATGTTTTAATGCCCAGATCTATCTTATCAGAGGAGCTGGTGTAGGTGTATTTAGAGCAGAGCAGCATAGTGATAAATAGTGTAAGTTCTCATGGAGTTGGCAGTAACAGCAATGAAGAGTCTGCCTCAAGCCATGACTTCTCTGATGAAAAAACACACCTCAGTGAATGCATGCATGTATGCCATTTGACAAATTCCAAGGGAGTCTGCTCTTTATGCTCTGTTTAACATAGTAGAAATTCCACCAAGGGCAATTCTTTAAGAAAAGGTAATAAAAGTTATCAATAGAAGCAAAGCTATGGGGCTGGAGAGATGGTTCAGAGGTTAATAGCACTGACTGTTCTCCCAGAGGTCCTGAGTTCAATTCCCAGCAACCACATGGTGGCTCACAACCATCTGTAATGACATCTGGTGCCCTCTCTGTATACTGTATACAAAATAAATTTTTTTTTGTAAAATAAATAAAGCAAAGATATGTGTATTATGCACATAACATGATCTGGCATATAGAAAACCCTAAGGATTCCACAAAATAAAACATAAGTTCATTGAGGGTGCAAGATTCAAGAACAGGAAAATTAATTGCATTTTTGCACACTTGAAATAAACAGCCCAACACAGTGATTTCAAAGTGAGCCTAGCTGTGTGAGGACTTGTCTAGAAATAAAGGTAAGAAATGGTCCATAGGTGAAGTTTGCAAATGATTCCAGAAAAAGCGACGTCAAAGGGAACAAAATGCTGAGAACAAATGTAAGAGGAGAAGCTGCCAGCTGCCCTGTTCCTCAGGAGACAGAGTCTGGGGTGCTTCCTGCTGCCATGGAGCCACAGCCACTGAGAAAGTAAACTTTTTACCCCTTCAAAACTGCAAATGCTGGGGCTGGAGAGATAGCTCAGAGGTTAAGAACAGCGGCTGCTTTTCCAGGGGACCCGAGTTCAATTCCCAGCATCCACATGGCAGCTCACAACTGTCTATAACTCCATTTCCATGGGATCTGACACCACCATAAAGGCGTACATGCAGGCAAAAGCCCAATGTACATTAAATAAATAAAAAATTGAAAAAAATTTAAAAAACTGCAAATGCCAGTGTAAACTCTAGGGCCTATTTTCTAAGGTGGCTGAAAGGCATTAAGATCTATGGTTTGGTGGTGTGCATCTATAATGCTAATACAAGGCAGAGGGACACTTAGGAGAAAGCTGAGGAACCTATAAGATCAAAATTCCCACTGGCTTCCCTGCAGAAACTGAGAAATAACTTTTCAAATTCATGGGAAAATTCAAGGGACCCAGAATAGCAAAAGAACCAAGAAGAACTCCAGTAAAAGTTGAGGAGTCATGCTTTTGATTCACACTGACAGGACCTCACTGATGAAGACTAAGGAGCACTAGCATAGTGACTAGACATAGATTATTGAAACAGGCCAACACAAGAAAGAAACAAAGCTGCGTTGTGGTGGCTCAGCCTTTAATCTCAGCACTTGGGAGGCAAAGACAGGAGGATCTCTATGAGTTCAAGGCCAACCTGGTCTACAGACTGTACATAGAGAAACCCTGTTTGAAAAAACTGCCACTACCATGGAAGGATGTAAGGAAGAAAAGGAAAAGGGAAAAAGAGAAATGACTATGAGAAAGCCAGGCACAGTAACATGTGACTAGCCATAGCATTCAGAAATTGAGGCAGAAGTGAAGCTGGGAATTTCTATCCCACAAGAAACTCTCAAATACCTGGCAACTGTTTCCTAAATAATTGACTCAGCTGCTCAGCCAGTAGCTCAAGCTTGTTACTATCCAGCTCTGCTCTTACCCTTAAATTAGCCCACCTTATCTATGTTTAGCCACATGGTTTGGTACCTTTTCTCAGTCCAGCATTCTTATCTTGCTTCCTCTGAGTCTGGTTGGTGACTGCTGCCCTGCCTTTTCTTTTCCCAGAATTCCCCTAGCCTGGGTACCTAGCTTATATTTCCTTCCTGGCTACTGGCCAATCTGCGTTTTATTCAATATGGATGACAGATCTTTACAATGTAAAGAGCATTATCCCACAGCACAGGAGGATCATGAGTTTGAGATCAGCCTACATAGACCATGTTTCAAGAAAGAAACCTTTTGTGCTTACAATCATCTAATTTTATCTGTCTGTGTACCTAGATTGCTGGGAACTGACTATGTAGACCAAGTGACTTCAGACTCTAAAGTCTACCTGCCTCCTCCTCCTCAGTGCTGGGATTAATGGCATGTACATGTAATGGCACTTGGCCCAAGGTTCAGCTGATTTTTGACAAAGATGCCAAAACAATCCAATAGAGGAAAAAATGATCTTTTCCAGCAAATGTAAGGACACATGATACATGCAGATGAGTAAAGTTGAACCTCTGTTTCAAATGACATTAAAAAAACCTCAGAACATCAAAGACCTTGATATGGGAATTCAATTCAGTAGACAGAGATAATCTGAGAGTAGATTCCTAGATAGGAAGTCACAAAACCACAAACACTCAAAGGAGAAAAAGTAGGCTTTATCACAATTAACACTGAAAGCGTGCAGAATAGGAGGGAATATTGTAAAAACTGAGTATTTGGAAAAAGTGTTCCAGTGAAACTTGTTATTTTCTGCAAACAATGTACAGTAATAATATTAAATGATTTGATAAAGTACTTCTTAAAGTTTACATTTCAATAAAAAGATAATTTTCCCAACTTAAAAGTGGGAAAGAAGACTTGGGAAATGGATCAGATAAAGGCAGTGCTGGCTGCCAAACCTGACAATACAAGTTCAGTCACCAGAAAGAACCCACACTGTGGAAGAAGAAAATCAATTGAGCACAGAGTTGTCCTCTATCCTCCACATGTGCACTATGGCATGCCCACCTCCCAGCCCCATTAAACAAATGTAATTTTTTTTTAAACTTTATTTATTTATTTTTTATTTATTTATTTGCCTTGGTGTTTGCCTGGAACTGGAACTACAGACAGTTGTTAGCTGCCATGTGGGTGCTGGGAATCGAACCCGGGTCCTCTGGAAGAGCAGACAGTGCTCTTAACCGCTAAGCCATCTCTCCAGCCCCCAACAAATGTAATTTTTAAATGTAGGGGCTGGAAAGATGGCTGAGCATTTAACCATGTGTACTGCTTTTGCAGAGGACCAGGGTTTAGAGTTTAGATCCCTGCACCTATGTCAAGTGGCTCACAGCTGCCTGTAACTCCAGCTCTGGGGGATCTAGCTTTCTCTTCTGACCTTCATTGACACATGTGTCACACACATACACAGATAAAGAGATCTTTCAAAAAAATGTAAGTAGGCATGGGATCCAAATAAACACTTTTTTCAAAGGAGATATACGGATAGATAAGACTAGATCTCTTAACGGTTTTACCAGTCATACCAGAGGGTAGCCGCCACCAGTCAGATCCTTTAACACTGCCTTTTGAAGACATTCCAGATCCATACTGTAGCAGCACTATCACCTGTTTGGTTTGGGCACCTACCAGTAAGTCTAGTGAAGTACTTAACAAATAGAAGTTCTTCTTATGACGTTATAGATTTAGGGTCAAATTGTTTGAATGTATTTGGAGAAAGCAGGAAACAGACTTCAGGTTTATACATATAATTAAAATTAAAGGTAAAAGGGCCAGGGAGGTGGCACAGTGGATAAGAGCATGTGTTCTCACAGAGAGCTACAGTTTGGTCCTCACTCATACCAGCTGTAACCTCAGCTCTAAGGGCTCTGACATTTTGATCTCTGTAGGCATCTACATCATATGCATATAGTTTCCCCATACACATAATTTTTCAAATGATAATAAATCTTTAAAAGTTCTGTTGGTTTGTTTATTGAGACAGTATCTTTCTATGTAGCCCTGGCTGTCCTGAAGCTTGCTATATAGACCGCGTTGGCCTTGAACACACAGAGATCAGTCTGCCTTCCTCTGTCTTCCAAATCCTGGAATTAAAGGTTTGTACAACCACACGTGGCCTTTAAAGGTTAAAAAAAAAAATCACTTTTGGGTTGTCATCCTGGGTAGTGAACTTGTATAGACACTATAGCTTGCACACAGTACTGAATGTGAACTCTTGAAGCTAAATTTCCTAAATTGAACCCTGGAGTTTTGTGCCTGTGTTCTCATTTCTTTTTTTTTTTTTAAACTTTATTTTATTTATTTATTTGCCTTGGTGTTTTGCCTGGAACTGGAACTACAGACAGTTGTTAGCTGCCATGTGGGTGCTGGGAATCGAACCCGGGTCCTCTGGAAGAGCAGACGGTGCTCTTAACCGCTGAGCCATCTCTCCAGCCCCCCTGTGTTCTCATTTCTAAAATGGAAAGAATACCCACCAAATTAATTTTGAGTTTTCAGTGTGTGTGTGTGTGTGTGTGTGTGTGTGTGTGTGTGTGTATTATTCTATCATATAATTTGTGTATATATATGAGATATTATATCTGAGACTATTAGGTACTGTCTAGGGGTGTTTGTTTTGTTTTGTTGAGACAGGGTTTCTCTATATAACCCTGACTAGCTTGGAACTCATTCTGTAGATCAGGCTGGCCTCAAACCCTGATCTGCCTCCTCTGCCTCCTGAATGCTGGATTAAAGGTATATGCCACCACCACCTGTCTAAGGATTTTTTTTTTTACTTTTATATGAAAGGAGTGCTTTACTCTTGAGGACATTGTATTGAGTCTTAGAAGTCTCCATGGTTGAAAGGACAGTTTCTAAATTTTCTGACTCTGATTCTTGTCACTGTATGAGCCCTGTTTCAGATGTTATTACCCAGCGATGTTCACATCAGAAAATGGAAACTGATTAAGTTGCTCTAGGCCTTCAAGAGACCTCTGCAGCAGGATGCAGGGACTCCATCAATTGCTTCTACTTCTCTTACCTGCCTACATCTCCCTGTCCCTGAAACTGTCCTCTCTGATTCACAGTCCCCTTCCTTTTCCATTCTGGCCCATTCTGACTCTAGAAGACAGGCTATCCCTCATGTCCTTTAACCCTGACATCACTGCCAAGTGCCTCAGCGTCTAACTACCCAGGTAATCCTCCAGGTATATAAATTATAAGGACAGATTTGGGGCTTGGAAGCCTCATAGACCAGTGAATATTTACCTCATTTTGGCTACTGAACAGGAGAGCTGGCTAACATCTGCAAAACATCACAGCCTGGGCCTTCATTTTCAGTAAGATACATGTGTTAATAGAAATAGGGGATGTGAGATGTGCATGTCAGTAATAGGCTCCTACAGAAACTATAAAGAATGTTCTTCATAGAAGTATAACCAAAAGAAGACTATTAATTGACAATGGCATTATTTCATGATGGGCCCTGGAACCTTTTCAGGATAGGTATGGCATCTGAGGCTTGCTCATTTGAGTATAGAAATCCCACTGTTGGGGGCTGGAGAGATGACTCAGCGGTTAAGAGCACCGTCTGCTCTTCCAGAGGACCCCGGTTCGATTCCCAGCACCCACATGGCAGCTAACAACTGTCTGTAGTTCCAGGCAAACACCAAGGCAAATAAATAAATAAATAAAGTTAAAAAAAAAAGAAAAAAAAAAAAAAAGAAATCCCGCTGTTTGCAGTAAACCCACTGGAGAACCAGAGGTAATTTCAGTTCAAAGCTAAAGGCTGAGAATCCAGGATGGGGCAGTGAGGGGGGTGGCAGTTTCAATGCCTCAGGGAAGGAGGAGACAGATGTTCCAGTATAAGAAGAGAGCTTAAGCCAGGCATGGTGATGCACACCTTTAATCCCAGCACTCAGGAGGTAGAGGCAGGCGGATCTCTGGGAGTTTGAGGCCAGCAAGACCTACAAATGGAGTTCAAGGATTGCCAAGGCTGTTATCACAGAGAAACTTGGTCTGGAAGAAACAAGCAAAACAAAACAAGAATAATCAAGGAAAAAAAAAAAAAAGAGAGAGCTTGAATTTGTCTTTCTGTAGCCTTCTTTTCCTATTGGGTCCTTGACAAGTAGGATCCCTTCGGCAAGTGTAGAAGTGGATCACCTTTACTCTGCCTACCTATTTAGGTAATCTCTTCTAAAACACTAACATGTTAACAGCTATAGTGGTCTGAGTGAGATGTCCCCAAAGTCCTGGGCATTTGAACACTTGATACCTAGTTGGTAGCATTATTTGTAGAAGCTTAGCAAGTGTGGCCTTATTGAGAAAGGTATATATCACTGAGGATGGGCTTTGAGATACAAAGCCTCACCTACAGCTAGTTTGTTCATGTTTTGCAGTACAAGATGTAGCTCTCAGCTCTGCTCAGCTGCCAGGCCTGCCTTTGCTCCACCATCATGGCCTCTGTCCCTCTAGAGCCAAAATCCCAAGTAAGCTGTTGTTCCTGTAAGATGCCTTAGTACTAGTATTTTATCTCAGCAACAGAAAAAGCAACTGACACAACAGTTATCTGGGAATCACTTACTTAACCAGTTAAGCTGACACATTAAATTAGCCATCACAAGGTGGTGCCCAGATGCTGTTGGGTTCTATTGCTGTGAAGAGTCACCATGACCAGAGCAACTCATGGAGCTGGAGCGGCAGCTCAGAGCCACATCCTGATCTGTAGGCAGCAGAGAGGGACTCCGATCTTGGTGTGTCCCCCAGAGACACACTTCCTAATTCTCTTGTTTTGTTTTTTTGAGACAAGGCTTCTCTGTGTAGCCCTGGCTGTTCTGGAACTTACTCTATAGACCAGGCTGGCCTCAAACTCAGAGATCATCTGCCTCTGCCACCAGTGCAAGGCTCCTCCTAATCCTTTTAATCCGTTTAAATAGTGCCACTCTCTGGTGACTAAGCATTCAAATATTTGAATCTTACCAGAGACTTAAGGGCCTGCCTTAATGTCCCCTTCCAGGGTTTGAAAAGGGGTGATACAATAAGTGTAGGAAAACTGACATCTGAGGACAAAGGAATGAATCTACTCACACCCTGTTCTTTCTGTTCTCCTTCATTTAGCCTAAAAACTCTTATTCTACAGGAGGCTTGAAGTAATAGAAAAATTACAAGAGTTACTTCTCTTTGGTTGAAAGCACATTCCTAGGGTAAACAGTAAGGGCAGAGCTATTTGCCATGGCAACACAAAGTTCCAAGGTTTCAGGAGTAAGACTGACCAGACAGGAGCCCAGTGCCCAGGGACAACTTTGAGACTTAGGTCTGTTGTCAGCAGACTTGGCGAGCTCTTCCTAGGGTGTTTTGTGTTAGTAACCTTGGTAAGACACTCTGTCCTTGTGCGTGACTGAAGTTTTAAACTTAGGATCTATTTTAAAAGGCTTTTAGTCTAGTTTGAACTTGCTTAGAGGTAAAAATGAGCTAGATGTGTGAAGTTAGACTGAGAAGAGATTGTTATTTTCTTGTGTTAGTCTGAGTAAAAGGAACAAAGCAGGCTTTATATATCAAAATTCAAGAGCTAATGAGAAGCCATTTTCCTGCCCATCCATGGATATATGTGTGCCCATAGATTGAGATGTATAATGAGATTACATGTATTCCTTACATGAAGATGCATGGAAACAGGGAGCTGTCATAGCTGTAACTGCACAAGAAATCACACACGGAAGCAAGAGTATCAGTGTTGGTGGCCTGCAAGCCTTGCTTAACAGGGCACCCATCAGAGGGACATTCTTATGGTGGGTTGTCATCAGAATTATCAGTTGCTATAAGCTGTAGTTTTATTACTTCATGGCAATGGCTCCTTACAGAACCTGTGAGGGCATTCTTATTCAAACCCATAGTGGGGAACTGGAGAGATGGTTGATTTAGCAGTTAAGAGTGCTTGCTTCTCTTCTAGGGGTTTGAGTTCAGTTCCCAGCAATGGATTCAGATAGCTCACAACTCCAGCTTCAACTAATCTGACACTCTCTTCTGGCCTCTGTGGGCTACTGCACTGAAGTCCACATCGCCACAAATAGACACATCTACATCCACATAATTTTAAAAAGTAAAATTTTGCCAGATGATATATGCCTTTAATCCCAGCACTCAAGAGGCAGAGTCATGTGGATCTCTATGAGTCTGAGGCCAGCCTGATCTACAAAGTGATTTCCAGGACAGTCAGAGCTGTTACACAGAAAAACTCTGTCTTGAAAAAGAAAAGTGTGCGTGTGTGTGTGTGTGTGTGTGTGTGTGTGTGTGTGTGAATATAAAAGGAACAAGCCCAAATCTATTCTGAGCCTAGCACTTAAACATGTAGGCAAAATCAATTAATATAGTATCCTATAATAGACTTAAATCACATCATCAGTGTAAACCTGTAATTTTTTTACTTTTACTCTAGGAGACATATCTATACAGAATAAATACCTAAATGCAAAATTGTGTCTTAAAGAAATTATCTCATTCAATCCTTACAATAGTACCATTGGTACTGTTAGTATCCATATTTTACAGATGAAGAGACTGAAGGGCAGGGACAGGGTCTGACCCAGGCAGCCTGATTTACACAGCCCTGCATTACATTTTCACAGCTTCTGCTTGTCTGAGCAGACAGGTTTCTAGAAAGGCATAATCATGATTTTCTGTAGCCTTCATTTAACTTTGTGTGGTAAAAGAAATGAACAGGGTGCACATTCAGATTCTGGCTTGCTTCCCTCTTTGCAGTTAATAACATGTTGTTATTGCCTTTTGTTGGCTAACTTTAAATTTTTTTAACTTACTTTTGTTTTTTTTAAAGATTTTATTTATTTTAAATAAATCTTTAAAATCTGTCTGCATGAACCAGAAGAGGGTGCCAGATGCCATCACGGATGGTTGTGAGCCACCATGTGGTTGCGGGGAATTGAACTCAGGACCTCTGGAAGAACAGTCAGTGCTCTTAACCTCTGAGCCACCTCTCCAGCCCCTTAACTTACTTTTTAACTTTGATTTTTATTTTATGTGTCTGGGTACTTTGTTTGCATCTATGTTGTGTGCAGTGTCCGTGGAGGCCAGAAAAGGGTGTTAGGTCTCCTGGGATTAGAGTTACAGATGATTGTAAACTGCCATATTGGTGCCAGGAATCAAGCCTGGGTTAGGAGCAGCCAGTGCTCTTGAGCACTGAGTCCTCGCTCCAGCCCCCACCAACTTACTCTTTAAAGAAACAGGACTACATAGTGGGAAGAATATAGACTCTAGAATCTGACAGTTCTGGATTGAATACAGATTCAGTTACCTCTATGTGGCCACTGTAGCCTTTCTGATCTTTAATCTTCATATTGGTAAAAGGAAAGATTTTAGGAGCACTAAAAAGTGTGTGTAAAACCCTGATGCTTGGTTGGTAGCAAGTACTGTTATTACAGTTAGCCTTTCAGTTAACTGTTCCACTCTCAAACCATTCAGTGTATCATCAGTGACCTAACTCCATTGTAATAGTGTTTCCCACTATTTTTTTTAATGTGGGGAAAAAACCCTCTTTTTTAAAAAAACAATTCCCTTCTCTAAGAAATCCCAATTGTCTCACCAAATCTGCTAACAATGACAGTGAAGATGTGTGAGGCTGACTGCTGCTCTGTAAAACAGTAGAACCACGAGCAGGTGTCAGGGCAGCATCCCAGTGTGGCAGCAACCTAAGGAGGGAGTCCAGGGAAAGCCCACAGCCCCCTGGGAGAGGGAACCCGCATGTCTGAAAGACACCAGCAGGGTAGTGACTCTGGCCTTGTGTAGCTCTGGCCTGTGCCTGTGGCTACAAAACCAGCAGCAAGCAACTTTTTAGTAAATTCATGTCCTGCAAGTTAGATGCCAGATGTAGCTTGAATCTAATTGGTCTTAATAATAACAATTTGGAGTCAGATATAGGAGTAAATGCTGAAAGATCAGAGAGACAAAGGAGCAAACCAAGCCACCTCTTACCTCACCAGCTCCTCAGAAGAAACAGGGCTAAGCTCCTGTCTTTGCCCACCTTATCACTTCCTCTCTCTGCCCAGCCACGTCACTTCTTTTTTTTTTTAAAGCAAAAAGGTTTGTTAGGTATTTGGAAGGGGAGAGATGGGAAGAAGGCAAGCAAGGATGATCGTGGGAACAAATACGATCATTTTACATTATATGTATGTATAGAAATATAATAAAACTGTTTACTTTGTATAAAATGTAATTTATTTTTAAGAAAATTAAAATAGTAATTATGCAGCTACAAAATTTTAACACATAAGAGCCTGAAGGCAGCAGACACATCGCTTCTTGTTTCCTCTTCCCAAGTGCTAGGATTAAAAGTGTGCGCCACCACTGCTTGGCCTCTGTGTAACTAGTGGCTGACTCTGCCCTCTGACCTCCAGGCAAGCTTTATTCGTTAGCACACATAGCACACAAACAGAATATCACCACTGTAGCGGAGACTTTCCTTTTTGGTTTTTGTTTTTTATCCCCCAGCAGGTACCTTGTAAAGACTAACCAGAAGCTTTATCACCTGTCTGAGCCCTGAAGTGAACTCCAAAGGGATTGCAGACATAAATTTCCTGAGGCACCATATTCCCTCCATACATCAAACATTGCTGATTAATTAAGCATAGTTGCATGATGGACCCAGAATCCTTGTCACATTACTCAAGGCAATGACTTCTAACCAGTGAGAATTGACATAGGAAATGGAACTGTGATCTCTCCTTTAGGACCAGATACAGAGTGTCCATCTGGGACATTCCCTTAGTAGCTCATCTAAACTTGTCTTTATTTTCTTTTAGTCTCTTCTTCAACTTTTGACAAGTAACGTTTGGAAAAAGTTGCCTGTGATGACTCTGAATTCTTACCCTTTTGAGGATGAGAAAGAAGAAAATTCCAAACCCATTGGTCGTTACCCAGTTCCCTATAAGAAAGACCTGCCCTTTGACATTGTAGAGCTCATGGAGGAGATGGAAAGAACGGTGAGATACAGCCTGCTGCAGGGCTTAGTGCCAGTGGAGACCTGTATTGGCCTCTGTGATCTCCAATACTGTGTGCCACAGTCTGTGTAAGCTCACCACTGTGGGTGGGCCCTTCCTGGGCCCAGGTACCTTAGTCCATATGCTCTTCCACTTGACTTCTGTGTCTTTACTCTGTTCCTCTGCCCATTGTGATTGAGGTGCACTCTAGTTCTGTATAGCACTGTAGTGCAGTACCAATATATAACCAATATACCTCAGCAGGAATCCATGCTAGCTGCTTAAGTGATTACTATCTTGCTTTTTCTTCTAAAATCAGGCAGAAAAGTGAAACAACCATTTGATTCTATTATATGAAGTTCATCATTATTAATATGTTGATGTTTTCTACTTCCCTCTTTTCCTTTAAAAATATCCAAGTAAATTTCTTTTTTTTGTTTGTTTGTTTTTTTTGTTTTTTGTTTTTTAAAAACTTTACTCATTTTATTTGCCTTGGTGTTTGCCTGGAACTGGAACTACAGACAGTTGTTAGCTGCCATGTGGGTGCTGGGAATCGAACCAGGGTCCTCTGGAAGAACAGAGGGTGCTCTTAACCGCTGAGCCATCTCTCCAGCCCCAATTTCTTTTTTTTTTTTTTTAAAAAAAAAGTATGTTTTATTTACTTACTTTAATTTTTTTTTAATTTTGTTCTGTTTTGTTTTAAACTTTATCTATTTATTTGCCTTGGTGTTTGACTGGAACGGGGAACTGGAATTACAGACAGTTGTGAGCTGCTATGTGGATGCTGAGAATCTAACTAAGTTTCTCTGGAAGAACAGTTACTGTTCTTAACCGCTGAGCCATCTCCCCACCCCCCCTTTTTTAAAGATTTATTTATTTATGATGTAAATGTATTTATGGTGTGTTTATTTATTATGATGCAGGCCAGAAGAGGCACCAGATCTCATTACAAATGGTTGTGAGCCACCATGTGGTTGCTGAAAATTGAACTTAGGACCTCTATGGAAGAGCAGTCAATGCTCTTAATGACTGAGCTATCTTTCCAGCCCCTCAAGTAAATTTCTTTAATGAAATTTGGTTATCTTGAACATGTTTCTAGGCCAAAACATTATTATTTTAGGGGTGCCTTTTATGAGCCAGTTTTATGAAGATACTATATTCATCTCAGCAATCTACCATAACTGGACTTGAGCTTATAACAAACTGCTCATATGTGTATCTTGTAAGCGCATATGTTTATCCATGAGTTGTTCCTTGATTGTAGTTTAATTGTTTTGTTGTTCACTTTTCCACTTCAAATCATTTGTTTTGTCGATGGGAGGTGGTACAGTACTCGGGAGGCAGAGGCAGGTGGGTCTCAGTGAGTTCGAGGCCAGCCTGGTCTATAAAATGAGTTTCAGGACAGGCAGAGCTGATACACTGAGAAAACCTGTCTTAAAAAATTAAAAAAAATTGTTTTCCTATTTGTATAGTAACATTGTAAAATCTACAGTATCAAACTTTCATTGCTTAAACTAATTCTTTAAAAATTTTGTGAAAATATATTTTAAAAAACTGAACCAAAATAATGCATCTCTATATATCCATGTAATATCTAATGTATAAATCAATAATAATTGCATGATCTGGTTGGTTTTTTAAAAGATTTATTTATTTATTATACATTATACAGAAGAGGATACCAGATGTCATTATAGATGGCTGTGAGCTACCATGTGGATGCTGGGAATTGAACTCAGGACCTCTGGAAGAACAATCAGTGTGCTTAACCTCTGAGCCATCTCTCCAGCCCCGTGATCTGGTTTTTATTGTTAAGGCTTTTAACCATAATATCCAAGATACAGTCAGTACTTTAATGTCCTATGGAAATAGTGAACAGCAGCATATACATGGCAGGAGTCTGGCAGCTCTGTAGCATCTCCATGCTGGGCTCTAATAGGTTTTAGTAGCTGGGGATTTATTTGACCTAAGCTGGAGAACCTAAAGGTAAGGTGTATCATTTAATCTAGGTGTTCCAATCTCTAGGTTTCAGATAATTATCAAAACTATCCTATGCACTTTGGAAGTAACAGTTACATCCTGAAAGGTGAAGGGATGCATAGGAGAGGCGGTAACCTTCCCAAGATTTCATTTAACACAGGCGTATCTAGTTACTATTGCTTATTCTGATCCTAGTTTTCGTTTTGTGTGACTCTGTTTTCATTTTTTCTTTCCTGCAGACAGGATTTTTACCAAACGTATTTAAAGTGTTGTCTTACCGGCCTTCAGAATTCAGAGCTTTCTTTGCTTATTACAATGCGATCTATAATAAAGAAACAGGTAAATGAAAAAGCAGTGCTCACACATTCTTGGATAAAGCCCGGATGCTTGTTTCTGCCTTTGGCATTTCTTCCCCAGTCTTAGGTTACTATGTCAGGGAGCAGCTCAGCTTCTGTGGTATCTCTGGATTCTTGTTTGCTTTATTATTAGTGGTGGTAGGGGACAGAAGGATGAAAGAGAATGAGAATGAATATGTGTGCTTGGTTGTTTCGTTCTAGCTGACCTGCACTCATTGTGTAGCCCTTGCTGCTCCTGAGCTCACAACATGCCTTCTACCTCAGCTTGCCAAGTATACTGGGATTACAAGCATATATCACCACATTCAGTGGCAGCTCTAGATTTTAAAGCCAAAGTAGCTTTATATGCTTTATATACTTATAGAACTTAAATAAACTAAGCAATAATAATCTTGTTTAGGGCATAAAAGTCATCTGTGGTTCTAGCTCTTAGATAAAGTAATAAAATCGAAGTTTATTTCTTAGGATTCAGGTTGGGTTTGCTACTACCCAGAGTGAAAGTGCGCATTGGTTTTAGTAAGATTTTACTCTCTCATCTAATAGTTTCCGTACAAGCTGCTAAGGGTTGATACAGTGTTTTCTTTCTTTTTTCTTTTTTCTGGGGGGTGCAGTTTATAACAGGATTTCTCTGTGTAGCCCTGGCTGTCCAGGAACTCACTCTGTAGATCAGGCTGGCCTCAAACTCACAGAGATCTACCTGCCTCTGCCTTCTGAGTGCTGGGATTAAAGGTGTGCACCACTGCTGCCTGGTAATATTACTATTTTCTTAATTTTAGGACTGCCCTTGCCTGCAGTCTTAAGCTGTCTCATGAATATCACCAGTAAAAAGAAGTACCAGTATTAGTCATTTATCCCTTTCCCATAAGTCCAGGGCATAGGAGCTGTACACATTACTCCTACTTACATCTCATAGGCTGGATTTTGTCCATCACATTTAGCTACAAAGGAAGGTATGTGACCTTGTGCTCAGCTGCATTAGAAGATTCTAATTATTAATGGAAGAAGGGAGTGTTGTTTGTTTGTTTGTTGATACAAGGTCTGGCTATGAGTTTTGGCTGGCTTGGAGCTCACTATATAGACCAGGCTGGTCTTACAGAGCTCCCATGCCTCTGTCTCCCTAGTGCTGTGATTAAAACATGCACCATGGTGCCTGGCAAGTAACCAGTGAATAACATTAGGAGATAGCCAGCACATCTGTCACAGTGGTTCTTCATGGCTTGTCCCTAGCCTACCTTTACAATTGCATCTCCTACCATTCCTACTATGTTCTGATGAGTCAACATAGGCTATGGTTTATCTCACAGTACAAGGGTCTCATGACTTGTCTTCTCTTTAACTGTGGGCACTCTGCTATGCCCCAGGATGTCTTTTCACTTATTCATGCCCTTGTGAACCAGCTCTTTCCTTCAAAGTCCATCTCATCCACTTTCAGTAACAAGGGATTGTTCTTCTGTGACCTGTTATAGCTGCCAGCTTCCCCTTCCCAGTGCTGTGTAGGATTTGCATCCTTTATGTTTACAGCACATCTTTCTGCAGCTTCTCTCTCCCAGCAGGGGAAGACTGGTGAATATTCCAATAATGAACTTTGCTAAAGATAATCTAAACAAACTTCTGCAGAATATTGAAATGTCTCATAGCCTTGTTTTTCTTACTAGTGAATGTTAGATACCATAGAGCTGGTGTGAGGAGAAAAGAAGGCAGCCAGATAAAGTGCTCAGGACTGCCAGGCACGGAAGTGACTTCCCTTCTATAGTCTCCCTACTTGTGGGTAGGAGGTTTGCAGAGCTAAGGATGTAGTCTCTAATCTGAAAATTTTTAGCTCTGCAACTTATAAATTAATTCAACACATTTTCTGAGGTAATTGCCATATGTCAGTACTCCTTTAGGGGTTTATAAGTAGTTTTTAAAAGTCAGAGAAAACATGGGCTTTTACATACTTTTTTTTTTTTTTTTTTTAAGAAAATGAATTTTTATACAGTACATTCTTACCATGGTTTTCCTTCCCTCATCTCCTTTCGTAACCTTCCGACTTTGTTGCTGATCCAGCTTCACACTTTCTTTCTCTTTAGAAAACAGGCAAATTGGGGCTGGAGAGATGGCTCAGCGGTTAAGAGCACCCTCTGCTCTTCCAGGGGACCCGGGTTCGATTCCCAGCACCCACATGGCAGCTAACAACTGTCTGTAGTTCCAGTTCCAGGCAAACACCAAGGCAAATAAATAAATAAAGTTTAAAAAAAAAAAAAAAAGAAAACAGGCAAATTAAAAACTAAACAAACCAGAATGGGGGAAACAAACAAACAAAAAGCAGGAGAGGCACACACATCATAAAAACACAAAATTAGGATCATAGTATATAAGTATAAAGACCCAAACAGTACATTATAAGACAAAAGAATCTCCAGAAATTCCATGAAGTTCATTTAGTGTTGGACATCTACTGCTGGGCATGGGGCCTACTCTTAAGTGTGGTTTACATACCTATTGAGATTTCATAAGAGAAAACAAATTTTTCCCTGGCAAGTGATTGACTGTTGGAGATAGCTTCTGGATTAAGGATGGGGCTCATGTTCACTTCCCCTAGCAGTATTGGAACCTCATCTGGCAAAGGGCCCTGTGCCTGCTGTCGTGGTCTCTGTGAGCTCATATATGTGTCAGCCGTGTTGTGTTTAGAAGGTTACTGTTTCCTTGATGTATTTCATCCCTACTGGCTCTTGGAATCTTTCTGCTCCCTCGTCCACATAGCTCCATGAGCTCTGATAAACACATTCCATTTAGGACTCAGTACTCCTAAGTCTCTCACTGTCTGCATATTGACCAGTTGTGAGTCTATATTAGTTCCCATCTACTGTAGGAGGAGGCTGTTGTGATTATGGTGGAGTGAGACACTTATGTACAGGCACAGCAGAATGTCCGTTAGGAATCACTTTATTGTTATACTCCTTTAGCTGAAAATTAGTATGTGGTTTTCCTCCTGGTTCATACCCTATCTAGTCTCAGGTTCTTGGTGACCTGAGCAGTACCAAGCATGGCTTTATCTCATAGAGCGGGCCTTAAATCCAATCATATAGTGGTTGGTTATTTCCACAGCTTTTGTGCCACTATTGTTCCTGAGGATTACGCAGACAGATCACTATTGTAGACTGAAGGGTTTGTAGCTGGGTTTGGTGGTTACCTTTCTTTCTGGTAGTATGCAGAGTGCCCTCCTATACTATGAACACTAGACAGGGGGGAGGGAACACAGCACAACCTCTCCGTGTTCAGTGAGATATATAGGAGTTGTGTTCTGCAGGAGGGCCTTACCAGCAGTTTCATAAAGAGTCTTAAGAGGAGAAGTAGATAAAGGACGAGTTGACTTTGGAAGAGTCAAGGGACAGGAAGGTAAGAAAGAACTGGAATGAATGTGTAAGTGAGGGTAGGCAAGATCTTTTGATAAAACATGCCTAGGCTGGATAGGTTCTTTCTCAGCTGCTGTTTGGGGTTTCTAAATGGGTCTCCTTTCCCTTTCCTTTCCAGGTCGGCTCAGCAAAGCTGACAAGGAACTCATCATTGTAGTGACCAGCCTGCGTGAAAGGTGCCTATACAGCGTTGTTGTCCACAGTGCCCTATATAGAGTCTACTCGAAGAACCCAGGACTCTCTGACCAGGTTGGTACCCACCTCTCCTTTGTCAGTTTTAGGGCCTCTCTGTACCTGAAGAAAGGGCAAAATCCATGTCATTATATGGTGCAGGACATAGACCTCAGGTTCTTTCCAGTATTTGAGTTCCCGTTTAGTTAGATCCCATCACTATTCCCACATGCTTCTGTATCCATGGGATTTGGTAGTAGGGAGCAACTGAACCTCCCAGCTTTATGACAGATGTACGGGTTACCTGAGTCTTACTTTAACCATTCTACTTTCTCAGGTCAGAGGTTGCCCTTGGCATGGGGCATCCAATGTAAGATGATGCTCTTATTTCAAAGCTGTTCTTTTCTGCTGTGCTGTACTGCTTGCATTTTCCACTGTCAAATAATACATCCCCTGATTATTATAAGTGGAACCAAGTCACATTATTAGCTTTTTTTTTTTTTAGTGCTGGCCCCAGGCTTTGGGCCAAACTACTCATCTTTCTGGAATGGGCTCTATCCTCTTATCACCAAGATTGATTGTGAAGTTGGTCCTGTTTCCCTAGTAAGTGACTTACCCTGTCCTTGGTTCATATCACATCAGGCCTTTGGCCATTAGAGGTTATCCTAATTATTCAGAAAATGGGCTGAGGATAGAGTCAGCCAATGAGGGTTTGCCACCAAGCTTCCTCAGTTCTAATTTCCCCAGTTCTAATTTCCCCAGTTCTAAGCTCTTGCTTTTGGAGCTGGGGAACTAAAAAAATTCCTCTTAACTATTCTCAAGTTGAGGTTCATCAGTCTCTCTACCCCTGAGTCTTCTCTCCTGACCTGACCTGAGTGAAGATCGTGTTGCTAGCCTGCAGATAACTTCTACATCAGTCCCTTTGCCCTCAGAGTGCACCTCTCCAGTCAGTCAGCTGGTCCTTGCTCATTCAGGCTTTGGTAGGCATGGCCTCCTAGTTGCAATTAAACTTGTTGTCATACTGTGGTTGCTAAGTTGGTCTAATGTCTTTAGTTTTTAGTGGTTTCCAGTATTTTACTCCAGCAGAGAAAATGATTATTAGTGCAGTCCGTGGGACCTTGTGTACCTGGGACCTGACCCCAGTTCTGCTATGACATAGCCATGCAACCTTAAGGAAGTTACTTTGCAGTTTCCTCTTAATGAAATGGGGAAAATAAAAATACTACTGCTCAGAGAATGAGATAATAAATATGAAATGTCAAACACATTCTTAATGAATCTATGGCTAAATGTGAGGGTCTTCTTGGTTTTGTTTTTGGATTTAGCTTTGTAAGATAGTTTCTTATGCTGTAGCTCAGGGTGGCTTGGAATTCACTGTGTAGCCTAGGTAGACTAATACTCTCAGGGGATCTCCTACCTCAGCATTAGCACCATACTTGGAAAAATATAAACTATTAATTTCACAGATATTGTCTCTTGATTGGACATCACTGGGGACAGAGGCTGTGAGCTTTGATGTTCTTATCTATAAAGTAATATCTCCAAGTTTCTGTTCTTGACTCTTGTTGTGATAGATTACATATTTAATAAACCTGAAATATTAGGGAGACGGTACACAGTCAAATCCTAGGCAGACAGCTCAGGAATTTCTTGATCCTTGAGTACAAGGACAAACAGCTGAGATTTAATAGCACACACCTTTAATCCCAGCACAGGGAAAGCTAGGAGTAGTGACCTATGCTCTTAATCCCATAACTCCAGAGACAGAACTTCTTCTGTATCTGTGAGTTCAAGGCTAGCTAGAAATAGAGTAGTTCACACCTTTAATCCTAACCTAGATGGGATACAGCTGACAAGAAGGGTATATAAGGCCTCTTAGGAACCCAGCAGAGCAGAAGTGACCAGGAGCGAGGCTGAAAAAGTTGCAAGACAGCTGGGTGAGAATTGACTGTGATGTTTCCTCTCTCTGATATTTCAGCCTTCCCCCAGTATTTGGCTCTGAGTCTTTTTTCTTACAATATGAATTTGTGCAACAGACTCTGAGACTTTTTAAGTCATGGATGTTTAGAAGAAAAGGGAGAATTTGTTTGTTTCTTTTTAAGAGACACAGTCTTGGTTTTTTTCCCAAACTTTTACTAAACTGAATTAATAATCTTCCTGTCTCAGCTTTGAGGTAGAAGAGATTGCCACTGTGTCCAGGTAGGGAAAAAAGAGTAAAAAGAGTTGTTTTATTTTTTAAAGTCAGGGGTATGTGTGCAAGCTTGTATATGTGTATCACATGCACGCAGGTGTCTTTAGAGGCTAGAAGAGGGTGTTAGATTCTTTGTAACTGGGGTTACTACAGGTGTGAGCCAGCATGTGAGTGCTGGACAATGAGCCTGGGTCCTGGGCAAGAGCAGGAAATGCTTTTAACTATTGATTCCTTGCTCCAGTCTGAAAATAAAGAGGGTTTTAAAGCTATAAAAAGCAAAAAGACTTTTAAAATTGTTTAGTGTGTGTGTGTGTGTATGTGTGCATGTGCGCGCGTGCGCACGCGCACTTTGCCTGCATGTATGTGTACCATATGTGTGCTTGGAGGTCAGAAGAGGGTGTCAGACCCCCTGAATATAGAGTTACAGATGGTTGTGAACTGAATCCATATCCTCTGCAAGAGCTAGTACTCCTAATCACAGTGGCATCTTTCTAGTTCTTCAAAAATACTTCTTAGTAGACATGGTTTTGAACTAGATTTCCAGGTTTATATTCCACTAGGCTTGACCACAATATTTATCTTTCTGGCCTGACTTTGCTCCCTTTCTTCTAGAATAACCTTGAGGGCTTTTCCCCATTGGTTTCATTGGACCTTGAGTTTCCTTAGCTGTGTTTGACTGGACTAAGATTCTGATTGTGTGTTTCATTGCAGGTCTGCATAAACTGGAGAAAGTCCGACCTCTCTGCTCGAGAAAAAGCAATGGTGGAGTTTGCACTTGCCATTTCTCAAGCTGATGACATAACAGAAGACCATTTCAAAAAGCTTGAAATGCATGGCTTCGATAGAGAAGACGCCTGGGACATAGCGACCATTACAGCTTTCTATGCTATGGCCAACCGCCTTGTTCATTTTATCGACATCATTCCTAACAAGGGGTACTATTCATTGGGCAGAAACAATGACACTAAACAGATAGAGAATGAACTTACTGCTCCAGAAGTTTAAAAGCCTGACCAGAGAGGCCAGCATTTATCATTTCAGTTATGTTGCATTAGAAGGCAGCAGTTGGATAGCAATTTTAAAAAAATACAAGAACATTTAGTTACTGGTTAGAGAAAAATTGTTCCTCTCCTGCCTGATGTAGTCCCTGACATCTTAGTTAAATATCTACCTTTTATCCAGGGACATGTGATACTTGGGATTTGGGGACACAGATCAGAAAACCTTTGTTGATTATTTACCTCCAATGTGGTCCAAAAGGACTATAAGGTAGTTCTGATGATACTTTAAATGAGTAGACAGCTACTTTAATTTTGACTATTAAAGTTGAAAATTGCTTAGCTTTCCAACAGGTATTATCTAGAAATTAGTAGAGACTGATTTGAAGTCAACTCCTTATTAGCATTCTTGTATGTATAGACTCTCAAAAGTAGGGTCAACAGGGCACAGCTGAGTTTTATATTTTTAGTGCATGCTCAATTTTTATTTTACTGATGTTATAGAATCTTAGTCTTATGTAATATGTTCTTATTTTAGGTTTTAGTTTAAAAAAAAATGGAATAGGGGCTGCAGAAATGGCCCAGAGGCTAAGAGCTCAGAGGCTGCTCTTCCACAGGTCCTGACTTCAGTTCCCAATAACCACATGGTGGTTTGCAACCACTTATAATGATCTCTGGCGTCCTCTTCTGGAGAGCAGGGATACATACAGACAGAACACTGTATACATAATAAATAAATAAATCTTTAAGAATATTTGGAATAAATGATTATTCACATATTAAGTATAAATGTTTTTTAAAAACAGATTTCTAAATTACTTATTCTTTGTGTTATCACTGTTGCCTTAAATTTGTATCAGTGAACACTTTTTAAAGTTAAGGCTTCACACATGCTAGGCAAGGGCTCCACTACTAAACCACAGCCTCAGTGAACAGCTCTGAAATGGCTTTGGGACCTTGCTTGGAATGTTTTTTATGTTGAATCCCTGAACTATGAAATCTGATTCTCTGGAGCCAGTACAAACTAAATGAGGTCTTCTTGATTTTTGCTGAAAGTTGAGTATCTACCTTCCTCCAGACATCTTTCAGGTCTGTCTTCAAAGGCTAGATTGTCCTTCAGGTTTACCACCACAGTCACCAAATGGGAACTTCCTACAGTGCTGCCCTTAAGACCTACACAGTTGGTCAGTTCTTATTTCTATCTGCCTTTCCTTTTACCTCAAGCTTTCCTTTGTAAGGACTAAGATTCCTTGCACTGAAAACCCCCCATTTTTTATTCTTTCCCCAAAACAGGTTTATCTGTACTCAGCAGTGGCTGTGAGAAAGGCCCTTCGTGCAGTGCTCAGCAGATACAGAAGGAACAAGACTGCCACTCGGTGCTTGCTTTGGGCGGTTGAACAGCTCCCCTCAGTTACTCATAGTTGCATCTGTGCCTTTTTGCAGGGAAGAGAAGAAGCCCTGACACTGATATTTACCTGACTACACAGTAGCCGAGATTTGGACAGATACTTTAGGCACTGACAGGTTCCTTTATTCTAGGCACTGTACAATCCAGTGCTTTTTACGTGCGAATGTTCTTGAATCTTTGGGCTGAGTAGGCAGTGCGCCATGAGACTTACTGTGTCTTACTAAGACTGACTTACATATAATACAGTAATACACCCACCTCCTCACCCCGCCCAATCTCGGTGTAAGGACAGCAGTAGGTAATCCGACCCACCCAGCCTCGTCGGCCTGGTCAGGCACACAGCCAGTGCTCACTGAGCGCTAGGGCTGACTCTCAGCTGCTTAGCTTGTAGCTGGTCCTATGCGTCCGACATTGCTCACAGAGAGTTAGTCGCTCCTGACCTCACAGTCCTCTTGGGCTGGGGCGCTCCCGATTCGGCGGTGTCCCTGCTTTTTGGTCCCCGTCGGAGGGCAGCCTAGCGGTGACGCGGGTTTCCCAGCCGGCGGGTTTAGGACGCGGCACCCGGAAGTGGCGGCTGGAGCGGGAGCGCTGAGTTGTCGGGCTGCGGGACAGCGGCCCGGAATAGGGGGCGGGGGCGTTGGTCATGTTTCCCTTCGGGCCCCACAGCCCGGGCGGGGACGGGGCGGCTGGAGCTGAGGAGCCGCCGCCTCTCGGAGGGCCGGCGGCAGCTTCCAGACCGCCCTCTCCAGCTCCGCGGCCGGCGCCTCCACAGCAGGGAGCTGACGCGGCCCCTCCCCCGCCGGCAGCCCGGAGCCCTCGCCTCCCGGGCGGCCCCGCACTGTCCCCGGCCGAGCGCGCCGGAGAGCTCGCGGCCCCTGGAGCTCTGGAGTTGTCCGCTGCTGCAGCTCCGGCAGAGCTGTCACCGTCCTCCTCGCCGCGCAGGCGCTCGAAGCCAGACTGCAGGGTGGGCTACCCGAGCCGGCAGGGCCTCAGCCCGGGCCTCGGAGGCCCTGGCGCCAGACTGTTCGGGTGGCTCAGAGAACGAAGCCTCGGCCGCGGGCTGTTCGTGGACCCGGCGCGGGACAATTTCCGCACGATGACTAACCTGTATGGTTCCATCCATCCCGCAGACTCCGTGTATCTCAGCACCCGCACCCACGGTGCTGTCTTCAACCTCGAGTATTCGCCCGACGGGTAAGCGCCTGCGCCCCAGCTGGCTCCCTCCACTCAGGTCGGCTTGCGGCGCAGCCTTGGTGCCCCTGGTACTTTCAGAAGCACATTGTCGCCTGTGAGCCCCGTCCTGGCCTTTTGAGGTAGGCAGGTCCAGTGCTTCCCTTTGGGGTCCTGGAGGCTCGGTGAAAGAGAAATATCTTATGCCATCGCTTGAGGTCTGTCAGAGCCAGGTCACAAGTAGGACTTTCTGGTGCACAGTAGGTGCTCAGTAAATACACTTTAAATAAATGCTCACCATTTCGCTGTTATCCTCCGTTGGCCTTTCTCTGATCTGAGCTTGTGTTAAAGTGTTCAAGCTTTAGAATCTTGCAGAATCTTTGGACCTTGTGCCAGATCATGCCATGAGGAGACGATCGAAAGCTCTAGAAAGACACTAAGACACTACAGAAATAGGTTTCTCAGTGTTTGGGCCGTTTATGGGATTGACTTAAGGGTATCCAACTGTTTTGACTGACATTTGTTATTCTTGGTTTACTTCAAGCTATGAGAGAAAATTTCAAAACTACCCAAAGTCTATTTAATACTTTATTATGTGAGTGCACAAGTTCAACGACAATCAGAAGAAAAATACTGCTGTTGTAGGAATTTAGCAGAATCATTGTATGGGATAGATATTAGAATGGACAACTTTTTTTTTTTTAGAAGTACTTTGACCTTGAAGAATCTTGTGGAAAATAGTGGGTTTTTCCACGATCTGTAGAATTGTTTTGCTCAAGGGACTTCGCAGCCAGCCCATGACTTTGATCACAAGGCACCCCAGGCACACATGAGGCTCTTGTATTGTTGTGTATTGCACATGATACATAATAAGGGAGTAGAGTCATGGAGACATGTGATGCTTTTCTTCAGTAAGAATACTTGATACATTGCAAATGTGTGGATAACAGTGGTGAGTAATACTGGCTAATGAGCCTGGGTTCTACTAGTTCAGTTGGATGTGAGATTCTAAGTAATGCACAGTGTACACCTACAAATTGAGATACAGGGTTAACGTCTGTTGAACTAGGTTACCCTGAAAAAGTGACACCTGGATCAAGAGCAGAAAGAAAATTGCAGGTCGGGGCTGGAGAGATGGCTCAGCGGTTAAGAGCACCGTCTGCTCTTCCAGAGGACCCGGGTTCGATTCCCAGCACCCACATGGCAGCTAACAACTGTCTGTAGTTCCAGTTCCAGGCAAACACCAAGACAAATAAATAAATAAAGTTTTTAAAAAAAAAAAAAAAAAGAAAATTGCAGGAGATAAATGAATCAAGAATAGAAGTATTTCAGATTAATATGAACTTATATGCTGAAGGGCCATATTGTCATATAATGTTAGAGGAAATGGGAACAATGAAACAAATTGTTTTCAAGGAAGAAAGACCTTGAATATGCTGACAAAGAAGCATGGAACACAGTTGCTGAGCAAGTAAAATCTGTTGAGTTCATTGATGGAAATGCTTCTTTCTAATTATTAGAATCTCTGAAGCTTTTTCTTATAGTCCGCTGGAATTTTAGCAGGGGCTGCATACCTGAATTCAGAAGAAAACTGTGAGAAGAGAAACTTTAGTCAGCGAAAGCTTATTCATGGAACCTTCTTCCTGTATTCTCTATTCTTAAAGCTTCCTCTTCTCCCCCAAACACTGTCTGTGCCTCTCTTTTCTGTAGCTCAAGCTGTCTTTTTACCAAACTCTATACTTTCAGGACTTAAGAAGTAGTTGTGTCTGGGCAGTGGTGCACACCTTTAATCCCAGGAGGCAGAGGCAGGTGGATCTCTATGAGTTAGAGGTTGGCCTGGTCTACAGAGTGAGTTCCAGGACAGCCATCACACATCATACAGGTTCATGTGCATTCCATGGCTTACATGTGGAGGTCAGAGGACAACTTGTAGGAGTCATTCTTTTATTCCTCCACGTGGGTCCGAGTGAGGGATGGAACACAGGTAGTTGGTCTTGGTGGTACAGGCCTCTACCCACACAGCCCCAGAAACATTTTAAAAAAATAATTCTGGTACTCAGCTCATGAAATAGTCAGCAAACCTATTAATGAAAGGAAAGAACTGACTCCACTAAGTTGTCTTCTGACCTACAGATGCACCCATCTCTCTCTCTCTCTCTCACACACACACACACAATAATGTAAAAGACTTTAATAAGTATTTGTATTACAATTTCAAGAAAGCATAGATAATTTCCTTCCAGACTAGTACAGGAAAAAGTATGTAACAAGAGAAAAGATTATAAAAAATGGTAGGAGGTGTGGCTCAGTGGCAAAGTGAGAATGCTCTGCAAATGTGAGAATCTTCTTTTTTTAACCTCTAGCACCCACATGGAGGTTGGGTGTGGTGTCTCACATCTTTAACCCAGCACCTTTTGGACAGAGAGAGGCTGATCCTTGGGCATCACTGTAGCCCAAACAGTGAGCTTAGTGTTGAGGGAGAAGTTCTGTTTCAAAAGAGGTTGGAGAGATGACTCAGTTAAGTGCACTTGCTGTTCTTGCAGGGGACCTGGGTCCTAGGACCCACAAGGCAGCTTACAACTGTCTGTAACTGCAGTTCCAGGGGATCCATCATGTACATATGTAATACACATACATACACACAAGCAAAACACACACTTTAAGTAAATCTTTAAAAATAATAATAAGATAGAGAGCAATAGAGGAAGATACCACACACACACACACACACACACACACAAGCTTATCCACATATGACAGACAAGGACAGAAGAAAAAAAGCTGTTGATACTGTTCAGTGGTAAAGCACTTGCCTAGCATGTGGGTTTAATCCTAGTACCCTCCCACATGATAAAATATAATAGACAAGAAGCACAAAGAATAGCTGAAAATAAATTGAAATGTTACTAAGTATAATACATATAAATGTTCTAATGAAAAAAACAAGCTGCCAGGAGTCTGAGGGCAGGAGGACCAATTGGCCCATTAGTTTGAAACAGGCTTAGACACTATGTCAAGACCCTATTTTAAAGGGCTGGTTAGATTATGAAAGGAAATAAGGGTATAGAAAAATATAAAACCTTTTTTTTTTAAATTTATTTGCCTTGATGTTTTGCCTACATGTGTGTCTGTGAAAGGTGTTGGATCCCCTGGAACTGGAACTACAGATAGTTGTTGGCTGCCATGTGGGTTCTGGGAATTGAACACAGGTCCTCTGGAAGAGCAGTCAGTGCTCTTAACTGCTGAGCCATCTCTCCAGCCCCTATAAAAACATTCTAAAATAACTGGCAAGTTATATTAAAAGAAGACTCAAATAGACTTGAAGGGAACAGTCACTAAAGTAACTAAGTTACATCATAATGATGAGAACTCAACTTGAATGGGTATTTACAGAAAGATTAAACAAGTATTAGATTTAAATATAAACATTAAGCTAGAGAGATGGCTTACAGGATAAGAGCACTGGCTACTTTCAGAGGTCCTCAGTTCAATTCTCAGCAACTACATGGTGGCTCACAACCATCTGTAATGAGACCTGATGCTTAATATGGAAATGAAGAACTTAAAAAAAATATTTGTTTATGTATATGGTACTCTATCTTCAGGTACACATATATTCCAGAAGAGGGCCTCAAATGCCATTATACATGGCTGTGAGCCATTATGTGGTTGCTGGGAATTGAACTCAGGACCTCTAGAAGAGCTGCCAGTGCTTTTAACTACTGAGCCATCTCTTCAGCTCCCACCCCTAAAAGCTTTTATTTATATATATGTGAGAGTATATTGTTGTTGTTTTGAGTTGAGATATAGAGGTTTACTATTTGACTGAGTCTAGCCCTGAACTTACTATATAGCTCAGGCTGGGCTTGAATTTGGGGTAATCCTCATGCTTCATTTTCTCGAGTGCTGGAATTACAAGCATATACCATGTCCAACTTCCAAAATGTATTTAAATGAAAAAAAGTTAGTTGTAAACAAATGTGGATGAGAAAACTCGGGATAGGGGAGGTGATAAAAACCAAATTATGCATTTCTCCATCAGTTTCTATGAAGTGTATTAAAAGTCTGGCTTATACCCTATCAAGCTAATTAAATAAGATCAGACTCTTTCCTTTATGGCTTTTTAGTTTTGTCTCATATTTCATGCAAAACCAATCTTTCATGAACTGAGAGTCCAGAGATACTTTGAGCACCTCACAGCCCAGCTTTTGGAAGTTCCTCAGTGTGGTTGTGAAAATGGACAGTTTCCGTGGAGCACGAAAGTGAAGTCCAGTGGGTAGAAAAGGAGAACCATGTATTTCCCTCTATAGCCCGAAAGCTTGACTTCCTTAAAGGTGCTGTCCACTGCTGAGGTAGACCAGCTTTCTGATATGTCTGTTCCCAGAGACCATGACTTTGTGGACAAGAACTGGACATGTGGACTACCAGACAGCGACAGAACACGGAGACCAGAGACCTCAGATGACAACTCTTATAAAAGAAGGCATTTAGTTTGAGTTTGCTTCAGTTTCAGAGGCTTAGTCTATTATCATCATGGGAGGGAACATGGTAGCATACAGGCAGACATGGTTCTGGAGAAGGAACTGCATGCAGGCAGCAGGAAGAGATTCACTGGACTTGGCTTGGGCTTTTGAAATCTCAAAGCCCATCCCCAGTGACATATCCTCCAACAAGGCCACTGAACATCCGAAAAGTAATTTCCCATTATTTCTGACTTAACTTTACAGTTACCTCTTAACCGTTTTTTTTTTTTTTTTTTAACTTTATTTATTTATTTGCCTTGGTGTTTGCCTGGAACTGGAACTACAGACAGTTGTTAGCTGCCATGTGGGTGCTGGGAATCGAACCCGGGTCCTCTGGAAGAGCAGACAGTTCTCTTAACCGCTGAGCCATCTCTCCAGCCCCTACAGTTACCTCTAATCAACCATAGTACACAAAGATCATATCAAAAATTCCAGAAATAACTCACAAATTTTACATTTCATACCATCTTCATAGTTTGATGAAATCTCCTATCATTCCACTCTGTCCCACCTGGGACATAAGTCTTTCCCTTTTACTGTATCCATACTGTGTGCAAGAACACATTGCTAGTCATTTGGTCGCTCTCAGTTATGAAATCATTTCAGGTTTCACAGTGTTTGTGTGGAACTTGTTTTAGGCAGTAAGGTCTACAAAGCACAAGAGTAGTGTGCTGACAGTTGGAATATGCCCAAGAGTAGCCATAGAGCTCATCCTGCAGTTGAAAAGATTGGAAGTTCTCCACTTGTGTAACATGCACCACGGTGTAGTTATAACTGTGCTTGATTATACTTGTTAATCTTTACTGAGTCTAATTTGTTTTGTTTTTTTAAAGATTTATTTATTTATTATGTATACTATATACAGAAGAGGGCACCAGATGTCATCATAAATGGTTGTGAGCCACTATTTGGATGCTGGGAATTGAACTCAGGACCTCTGGAAGAACAGTCAGTGCTCTTGACCTCTGAGCCATCTCTCCAGCCCCACTGAGTCTAATTTGTAAATAACTGTATTTTTGAGTATGTAAAGGAGGGAGACAATATGTGTAGGATTTCTTGCTATTTGGAGTTTCAGACATTTCATATTTCTCTTATGAACAGGAGGAGAGTTAGGATGTTTCACAGTTTATAAAATTCTCATTCTCTCATGTATATTTAGGTTGTTTTTAATTTCATTTTACAGGAAAGCATATCTTCATATGTTTCTCTGTATTTAGTAATAACCTACTCTATAAACTTCCAGAGAAAATTTATCTATAATATGTATAATTATAACTAAGTGAACCAGAGAGTATTAGAAAAGTAAACAAGAGAAATGTATTCTTTCCTTTCAGATCAGTGCTGACAGTTGCTTGTGAACAGACTGAAGTTCTACTTTTTGACCCTATTTCTTCAAAGCACATAAAAACCCTTTCTGAAGCGCATGAAGATTGTGTGAATAATATCAGGTGAGTGTGCTGGTAAATAATGAGCTTTTAGTATGACTCTCAGAATCTGGTTTGCAAGTTAGTGAAAATATGCATTATCATTTGCAAAACTTACCTTATAATTACAAATTTTACTGTTAATGCCATTTGGATTAGAACTTTTCTGTAATACATTGTTTACTTCCATGCATTTTTTTTTCTTTCCTCTTTGTGTGTCAAGATCATCATTATGAACTTTAGCCATGTACTGTACTACTGCATTGGCTTAGCATCTCTCACAGTCATACCACACCCACATCCAGAGTATTGAGAGGAAAAAAATAACACATGGATAGAAAACATCTTTGTAACATCCTTGGATGCTAATTCCTTCCCTATTCAATGATTGGGGAGGTAAATTATGGGTGAACAGTTTGGTAGAGTAATATGCATTCCTTTAAATGATGATTGTAGAGACTATAGAACACTATAGACAAGTATTTGGGATTATGTAAGTTAAAGTTATACAAATCATACAAGCATGAAATAATATAGAAGGTTAAAAGATTGCTTTTAACTCCTAGCTATAGTTTAAAATGGGTAATTTACCATTAATTTTCTATTTTCTAAATTATATGAAATGACATTGTGTTTTATAATTATTACTTTCAATGTTATTTAAAGAAAAAGTGTGAAAATTATTTGTAGTTTAGGTAGTGTACTGTGTTTTGATGTAACTCCGAAGAACCAGGGAGTAAGTAGTACAAAGTTGCAGTTAGGTTCTGTAGTACAAATGTTAGCATCTCTGACCAGAGAGCACGGGGCTGAGATGTGCACAGGCTTGAAGCTCAGAGTCCTGATCTTTCACTGCAGCATTGATACCTGGTACTTATGATCTTATCTGTTAAAAAGACTAAAAACACTGAGGAGCTTTGTATAAAGAAACACTCAGAGCCACAGTCACCACAGAAAGCCATTAGTTGAAATATCTGTCTTATTTGTGAAAGGCTGGAAAAAAAGAAAAAGCTGTTTTGCTCTCTGGGGCTGTAGGTTTTAGCTGATAAAGACAGAGCCTCATGACAGAAATTGAGTGAAGGTACTTTCTGGGTTAGTGACTGAATATGTATGTGTTTTATTTACAATATTATCATGAAACTAGAGCCCTGAAATGTCATTATAAAACCTGTTGATAGACTAGGGGCCCAGATGGCCAAGTAAGAGTCAATTTTAAAACCCTTAAATAGGAAGGGAGAGAAAACTTTTTTCACTCAAGGCAATAACCAAAATTTCAGCATTCATGAAGACATCTAATATTAATACAGCAAATTCAAACCACCAGAACAGGGATTTCTCTGGATGAAATTAACTTTATGGAGTAAGTAGTCCAAAAAAGACTTCATTTTTAAAAATAAATTATTTATTTTTTTTTTGACTAGGTAATACATGCACGTGGTACAAAATTCAAAGGTACAAAAGGGTAAACAGTGAAAAGTAAGTCTATTTCCACCTCTGTCGCCTAGCCACCCAGTTTCCCTCCCCAGAGGCAACCACTATTACTAATTTGCTATCTTCTCTGAGATAGTTTATGCATGTGCAAGCATATAAATACACACATACACACACATACAAATATATATTTTATATAAATGGTAGCATTATACACATTATATGCCTGGCCTTTTTAACTGAACATATTTAGAGATCATTTCATATTAATATCTATGGGATGATCATATTTTTTAACGGCTGCATAGTATTCCATTGATTGGGAGAAACTTTAAAACATTTTTAGGATGCTTAATGAGATAAAGAATACTCTTTACTAAAGAGAATGAAGAATATAAATTAAAAGAGGTGAAAAAAGTAGGTTTATATAGTAAAGAACATATGGAAATTAAAAATGTTGCTATATAATTGTATTTTAAGGGGAGGCGTCTACCTAGGGTTTTAGCTTAGTGATAGGGTACTTGCTTAGCATGTTCAAGGTCTTGGATTGGATCTTGCAACATTGCTAGGGAAAACAAAAAAAAGCAAAAAGGGGCTCTTGAAGGAATATAATTTCAGTGTGGGCCTGGAAAAGTAGTTCAGAAGTAAAGTGTGCATTTAGCATGTGTGAGGTCCTGAATTTAATGCTACACAGAAGTGGATATGGTAGCTCAGGCCTGTGATCTGAGCACTTGGGAGGGAAACAGGAAGACTGGAAGGGACTAAGGTAATCTTTAGCCATATGTTGAGTTGGAGGCCAGCCTGGGCTCCATAAGACATAACACATTTTAAAATCGACTAAAAATTTTAAGTTTAATTGATCAGATGAAGTTTACTCTTAACTGTTAATAAGTGAATTGGAAGTTGGAAAATAATACCAAAATATTCACCCAATACATACAAAAAAAAGATTAAAATGTATTAAAGTTTTGAGTATATGGTTAAAATACAGGACTAACTGGGAAACTAGAATATAAATAAAGAATTGCAAAACTGGACATGGTGGTGCCCTCGTATAGTCCCAGAATTTGGGAAACTGGAAGATCCTAAATTTGAGGCCAGCTTGGGCCTCAACTGGAAGCTTTTTTCAAAATTAGTTAATTGGGGCTGGAGAGATGGCTCAGAGGTTAAGAGCACCGACTGTTCTTCCAGAGGTCCTGAGTTCAATTCCCAGTAACCACATGGTGGCTCACAACCATCTATGATGACATCTGGTACCCTCTTCTGTATACTGCACACATAATAAATAAATCTTTAAAAAAAAAAAACCAAAATTAGTTAATTAGTTAGCTAATTATTGTAAATAATAAGTTGCAGAGATTTTTGAGAAATTAACTTGGTAAATTGTTCAATGTTCAGACTGTTTAGTAATGAGGGAGAGCTAGTTTCTTAGGACTATGAAACAAGTTCAAGGTGCTGGACATGTTGTGGTAAAACTCTAGATTAAGTCTTCAGAAGTGGGAGCTGGAGAGATGACTGAGTGGTTAAGAGCACTAGTTGCTCTTCTAGAAAACCTGGGTTTAATTCCCAGTGCCCAGTTGGGAGCTCACAACCCCCTGAAACTGCAATTCCAGTGGATTCTCATACCCTCTTCCAGCTTCTGTGGGCACCAGGCATTGCATAGTCATACATGCAAGCAAAATACCCCTACATATAAAATTTAAAAATATTAAAAAGCTGCTAAGTTAGAAGCCAGTTGCATGTGGGAGTATGAGGACTAAACAGACAAAGGGCTTCTCAGCTGACATGAGAAGAAAACTGAGTGCATTTGATAAGGCAAGGCCATGTACCACATTATGTCAGGTAAATATAATCCAAACTGAAGAATTTTAATTAGGCAAAATTCACTGTAACTATTAATAGTGCAGAAAATATAATTCTGAGGTTTGGGGTTTTTTGGGGTTTTTGTTTTTTGTTTTTACTTTTGCATTTATTATGTTTAAAACAAAACGAAAATTAAAGCAGTAGGCTGGACACAGTGGCATGTGCCTGTCGTCTCAGCTATTTATGAAGCTGAAGTGAAAAGGTCACTTGCAGCCCAGAGTTCTGGAGCACAGAAAACCTCATCTCCAAGCAGATCAAGAGTGCTAGAGAAGCAGCCCAATGTCCAAGCTCACCTAGCACATAGCATGTGGAAGACCCTGCCTTTGGTTCTCTATTGCATTGCAAAACAACAAAAGAACGAGACAGTTAGGACTGTAGATAAGCACTGCCCAGTAGAAATTAATACTAGCCACATATATATTTTTATTAGTATATTACTAAAAAAGAATATTAATTTAATGTATTTAGCCCAATATTTCCAAAAGACTATATTTTCAACATGCAATCAGTACAAAATTCTTGAGATATTTTACTTCTACTGTCTAATGTTGTCTTCAAAACCCAATTTGTATTTTATACTTAGAACATATCCCAGTTCACACGGGTCATATAGCAAGTGTTTGAAAGCCAAATGTGACTTGTAGATACCACATTGGATAATGTGGCTTTATCCAAAGGCAACAATAGATTAATAGGTTAATGTAGGAAAGTTTTATAGAGTGGAATGGTACAGTACAATAAGACCCACATCATATTTAGAAAGAAGACAGAAATATTAAGCAATTTCAGACATTCTTAGATCAGCACACAATTAAATTGTGCATTTTTAAAAAACACTTAAAGGGATAACAAAAATCTTCTAAATACAATTTATACCTTTCATACCACCAGTTTAGTCAAAGTAGGAAAACTTATTGTTTTTTTTTTTTTCAAATTTAAAGCAAAGGAAAAATAAGAAATAGAAGTTCAAACTATAAATCATTCACAGAAAACATACATAGATTGATATTAATTAAAAGACCATCTGGAGCTGGGCCTGGTGGTACCTTTAATCCAAGCACACGGGAGGTAGAGGCAGGAGGCTTTCCATGAGTTCTAGGCCAGCATGGTCTATATAATGAGTTCCAGGACAACCAGTAAGACTCTCTCAAAAACATAGAACAATAACAACAAAAACAAATAAACAATCTGCAATTTAAGTAAGAAAGGGAATAATTTATATGATTTATATATATAAGCAATATAAGAACATAAATGAGAAAACTAAGATTATTAAGATTACACAGATGAAAGAGCAAAGGCATTAAGGGAAAAAAATAATAGTATTTGTAGTAAAGGGAAAACTCAAGATAATCACAAACTTTTATGTGCCTTAAACCCAGTCCTGATATCACAAAGTAAAAGTAAAGTGCCAGATCCATAGTGATGATGAGTACAAAACTAGTCTGTGTAAACCAAAGTATTGAAGAATTAAGACTGCATATTTAAAGTATCCTGAGTAGCATTTCTAGTAAAGCAAGTGCTGAAGTAAGTAATTGTATATATGTACATGCATTTTAATACAGAATTTAGTGAATAGGAAAGAAAGGAACTCTTGAGCCACAAAGGAAGTAGAAGCAGGAACACTGGGAAGTAAACAGGCTTCAGCTTTAACCTGTAAGATCTGCCAAATGCTCGTGACTCTGAGCTTTTGTTTTGATAGAAATGAGGAATTACAGGGGACAGAAGACTTGACTGTAGGGTTGGCTCCATATAAAGGTTCTTCCACAAGACTGTAAAATCTGGAACCCAAAAGATTTTCCTTTCAGCATAAACCCCTCTAAATCTAGACTAATGCTGAGGAAAGGAGTTAACTACAAGCCAGTGCTCATACAAGCTGACCATGCTGTGTAGCCCAACACCACCAGCAACTGGTGGATCAATATTGGAAGTACCTTCCAAGATAACTGTAAAACAAAAACATGTAAGTTAGCCAGGTGTGGTGGCCCACAGCTTTTAATCCAGCACTCCAGAGGCAGAGTTAGGTGAATCTCTGAGTTGGAGGCTAGTCTGGTCTGCATAGTGACTTCCAGGCTGGCTGGGGCTTAAAGAACAAATGCTGGTTGAGGTGGCTGGTAGGATTTGCTGAAGGAGGTAGAGGCAGAATTAGAAGTTTGAGACCAGCCTGGGCTACACATTTAAAATAAAACAAACAAAACAGGCATGGTAGTGCACATCTTTAGCCCCAGCACTTGGGATGCAGAGGCAGGAGCATCTCTGAGTTTAAGGCCACCCTGGTCTATAAAACGAGTTCCAGGACAGCCAGGACTACACAGAGAAACACTATCTTGAGAAAACAACAACAAAAATCACAAACATAAATCCTTCCTGAAGTAAACATAGTAGCATAAAAAAGCCAACTCTCCCCAAATTAGTCTATTAATGCTTTAACTAAGGTACATACCATTAGGGGTTTTCATAAAACTAAACTTTTTGTTGAGTATTGTGCCATGAACAACTGAAGTTATTTTGGAGAAGACTAACGTGTGGGACTAACAGCTCTTCCTGATATGAAATGTCGTATTGGAACAGAACTAGAATAGGTGACAGCTGAATAAAAGAGATGGCCTAGAAGCAGACCTGTGACGTACAAACATTTTTACACAAGAGCAGAGCATTGCAAATTTGTGGGAAAGATGACATATACAGGAAAAGTAAAACAAAATGAGATCCTCACACCATGGCTGAAAACAACTTTCAGTTAAAGAGCTACCCATGAAAGCAAACCTTTTAAAGTTTCAGGAGAAAGAATCTAGCTATGCCTTCGTGTAAGAAAGTATTTTTCTGACTTATTTAATTTTATTTTATATGCATTGGTATGAGGGTTTTGGATCCACTGGAGTTCTAGACAGTTGAGAGCTGCTATGTAGGTGCTGGGAATCGAACCTGGATCCTCTAGAAGAACAGCCAGTGCTGTTAACCACTGAGCCATCTCTCCAGTACAAGAAAGTATTTTTTAAGATGCTAAAAGCATAAACTATTGAAGATTGATGATTTCAGCTGAGTGAAACAAAACATCGTTGTAGTTTTGTTACAGAAACCCTAACAGAGCTGGGCAGTGGTGGTGCATGCCTTTAATCCCAGCACTCAGGAGGCAGAGACAGGAGGATTTCTGTGAGTTCAAAACCAGCCTGGTCTACAGAATAAATTCCAGGACAGGCTCTAAAGCTACACAGAGAAACCCTGTCCAAGAAAAAAAGGAAAAGAAAAAAGAAAGCCTAACAAAAGGGAAGATAAAGGCCAATAGAATCATGAGCAGAAGGATCTTGAGTATGTTAAACCTCGTAGTAAATGTGCAGAGAATCACAGTGAGCAATACATTTGGAAAGCTTTTCAAGCTCATCATTTGTTAGTGAAAAAATACAAGTGTTGGCAGTGATGAGGAGTAACCCTTAGGTATATTGATAATCTAAATAGGTAACAGTTTTTAGACAGTTGAGCAATGCCTGGTAAATTTAGAGATTATGCTTTTAAGAAATTAATACACATCTTAACCATGTGAACTAGGTGCATAAAGAAGGAAAATTCATTATAGCATTAGAATAAAAAAAAGGTGGAAATGGCTTGAATGTCAAGAGGAAAGCAGATAAAGCTTAGTGTACAATGGAATACTATACATCAGTTAAATGAACCAAAAACATCCCAGAAGTGTAAGATGAGACAGAAAAATAAACTGTAGGGTGAGCTGTATGGTGTGATACCATTTATATAAAATTTTAAAGCTTCACAGATATAATCTTGATGAAAGCATGCATTTGTTTTGTCTTATTCTAGCACCTGGAACTGTGCCTTGTACATGGTGGGTGCTTGTTAAATATCTCCAGAATAAATTGGATATAAAAAGTATGGAAAATGATGGATACATACATATTAATTCATGGTATTAAACATGTGCATGGGGAATGACAAATTTTGGATAGTGGTTCCCTCTGGAGAGGGAGGGAGGGGAATGGGCTTGGGGAGGGACTCACGATGTACTTCAGATATGTTTGCAGACAATTCTGAAAGACAACAAAATGTTAAAATTTGATAAAGCTGGGTGGTGGGTATCACAGGTGTTTGCTATATTCATTTAATTGTCTCTAATTCTAATATTTTACATTGAAAATTTTTATATCTCCAAAAGAATAGACTTGTGTCAAGTTGTTTGCCCCTACTTAAAATGACATTTGACTAACCTGTTTGAATTCTTTGTCAGTGCTGTTGTCAGCGTGCTGCCTCAGCACACGTGCCTACAAATTTGAACCTAGAAAAATGGATTTTGAAGTTTGTTTAGAAGCACAAGTAACCTAAGAATTCAAAGATCTGAAGGGTCTCTGGGTGCATGAACTTAAGTGTGCACTATTTAATAATACTAACTACCATTTCCTGAGTCTTTACTATGTGTCAAACCAATAAAACACTTTGAATATGCTATATTGTTCAAGATTTTTAAAAATGTGGGGGGACAACAGGAACTTTGCTGTCAAACCTGACAACCCAAGTTTACTCCCTGGGATCCACATGGTAGAAGGAGAGAACCAACACCATGTGAAGCTGTCTCTAACCTTCACATGTGCACCAGAGAGTGAGTGTACACACATACAGATTAATTAAAAATTTTTACATTTGTTTTTGAGGTAAGGTCTTGCTATGTATAGTCCAGGCTGGCCTTGAACTTGTGGTCCCCCTGCCTCAGCTAGTTTGATGTTTATTGTGTCTTCATGTGAGATAGATGCCATACTTGTTTTAAGGAATAAGGAAATTATGACTCTGAAAAGATTTCTCCAAGGCTTCATATAAAAGGGTAGTCATTTTGCACATTTTTGGTCATGTCTTCTAGTTTATTTTTTACTTTTATGGATTTCTAATCTTGTAAAATAACAATAATGATAGCTGAATATTTTGTTCATGTTTTAAGAAAGAAAAATGTTTATGATTTAAATACATATTACAAGCGTACTTCTCATTCCTGAAAACTCTATATGTAGATGTAAGAGTCCATATAGCAATCCAGATCCCTGTAATTATGAGGTTGTAAGGAGAAAGCCCCAAAGTAAAACTATAAGAATATTCACTCAGTGATGTATAAAAAACCAAGGTAGCACTTACTTACTAATCCAGAGTCTTTGGCTGTTTTGTATCTTTCACACAGACAAATATAGTATTTGTCAGATATGGGGAAATACATTTTATGTATGTGTAATTCCACAAAATCCTTAAAGTAATATTGGAGAAGTTGTCAAGATATATATAAATATTGGCAATATTGGATCTGATAGAGAAAATATCAGAGAAAACAAAGCGATGGAAATAATGGCATAAAAGACACCTAGAATTTTGTGAATATGTCACTGGCTCTTGGGACAGCTGATAAAACTTGAAGATTTATGGAAAAGTGATCTTCATTATAGTACAAAACTCAAATATAAAGGGAAGATATAATATTATAATTTCATTGCAAAGATTCTAAAAAAAAGAAAGAATTCAGGATTTAACTCAGTTTAAGAATTTGTATGTAGTTAAATAAATGAAGAAGAGTTTCTTTTCATAATTTTTTAATTTAAATTTTTGAACATATTCAGCAATATTTTGACTTTGACAATAAGATGTAGGTTCTAAAACAATTTACTCAGTTGCCTTTATCCTTTTCCAGTTTTCCTCAAATAGAGAGCTTAGCTCCTCCAGACAGAGGTCCAACCAGAGTTTTTATAGCCAACTTAAAGTTGTGTGGGCACAGTTGAGAAGATCTGATGTAGAGTTTGTGCAGGAGGAGCTTCTGCTTGTCAAAGAACATAGATAGAGTTAGAAACATCTCATAACTTTTCTTTTTCTAAGACAGTATCTTATGTAACCCTGACTGGCTTTGAACTCATTGTATAGCCACAGATGACCTTAAACTTATGATTTTCCTACTTCTGTCTCTCAGTTGCATGCTGCGATTGCAAACCCAGGGCTTCATGTATACTAGGCAAGCACTCTACTAATTGAAATGCATTTCAGCCCAAAAAGCTTTACAGCTTTCTAGGCTATTCTAAGTTTTTTTTGTTTTTTTTTTTTAAAAACTTTATTTATTTATTTGCCTTGGTGTTTGCCTGGAACTGGAACTACAGACAGTTGTTAGCTGCCATGTGGGTGCTGGGAATCGAACCCTGGTCCTCTGGAAGAGCAGACGGTGCTCTTAACCACTGAGCCATCTCTCCAGCCCCTATTCTAAGTTTTAACTGGAGAGGAATGGGCCACATAGCCAAAGGCTTATTTAATCCTTTACATTCTGTATGTGTACATACTTTGGAATAAAATTCGCCATAGATGATGCCTTCATCTACACACTATTCTTACTATTGTATGATTTATTCTTTTTACCAATATAAAAAAATCATCAGTTAATTCTTTGGGGAAAAATCAATGAACTAAAGTCAAAGTATTGACTTCTTCATTAAGGTTAACTCAATTCGAAATTATTAGCTTTTATTCCAAGATTCTTTCTACAATTTAGAGATTAAAAAAATTCTTTATGCAACAATTACTTTTTAGTTATTTTATTAATAAATACTGAAAAGCTAATTTTCTCTATATTACCTAACTTTTAAAATAAAAATTCAAAAGTTTGGGGACTTGGTTATCTAAATAGTCTTAAAATTCCTATGAAACCATCTTACCTTCTTCTTTAAAACTCTTAGTGGCCAGGAGTTTTCACCTGTAAAGATACACACCTTTAATCCCAGCACTTGGGAGGAAGAATCAGGAGAATCTCTGTGAGTTTAAGGCCAGCTTCGTCTGCATAGTGAATTTCAGGTCAACCAGGACTGCATAGTGAGGTCCTATTTAGAAGAGACAAGGGATGGAGGGAGAGTGGGAAAAAAGCCACTGGGAATCACTGGAGTAAGTAAGTTCTCCATTTGTCTCCTTGACCACATGCAGCAATCTTTTCCATATCTGCATGTTTCTTACCTCTGGGAGTTCCTATTCATTTTCAGTCAGTTCTCATTGTACTCTTTCCTAACCCATCTCTTTAATTTGTTTATTTCATATAATTATTTTATGTAACAATGTGTTTTTGTCTTCTAGGTAATGAACTTCTTTTTATTTATTTAATAAACATTTAGAGATAGAACTGGGGATTAGCTTAGTTGGTAAAGTGTTTGCTTTTTTTGCATCAAGCTGTGGGTTTGATCTTCAGCAACCACTCCTGTGGTGAGACAACCCTAAATTCAGTATTGTTTGAGGCCAGACTGGGCTATATGATACCCTGTCTCTAAGTAAATTAAATAAATAAGCACATGTGCTTAGCACTGTAGTTCTAATCATGTGGTAGGTACTTTCTCCTGTCTTCAAGGAGTTTAGCTTTGTAAAGTTGCTCCTTATACTACAGTGTTAAATATTATAATAGAAATATAGAATCTATAGAGCGAGTTCCAGGACAGCCAGTGCTGCACAGAGAAACCCGGTCTAAAAGTGCTGTGGTGGGAAATAGCTCAATGGATAAAGTACATGCATAGACATCTCAGTTCAGCTTGCCTGCATCCATCCAAAAGCTAGGCTCAGTGGCACTCGTTTGTAACTCCATTCTAGCAAGCTTCTGTCAAGAGACCCTACCTCAAAACTGGAGAACATTAGAGGAAGACACTCTCCAGCTCCATAAGGGAATGTGCACATACATATGCATGTACAAACACTATACATATACCCCAAAAAATTACAGAGTGATTGGGGAGCTTTAGAATATTTGTAAACTAGGCTAGATAAAGAAGGCTGAATTTAACTTTTTTTAAAAAGGTGGTTGGCTTCCTGGAGGAGATGAGAGCTAAATATTAAAAAGAAAACAAAAATTAAGGAAGAAGAGGAAGGTAGGCCTAGAATTAAAGCCATGATAAGTCTATGGCCATAGTGCCCTGAACGGGCTAAGCAAGTTCATGTGCAGAGCTTCGGAGCAGAGGGTGGGAATAGGTTATGGGCTTATAAACAAGGAAGAAACAAAGTCATGATGAATTTCAGTAAGGCTGTGATATTGTTTGTGGATATTGATGTTTATTTTAGATAGAATTATATATAATTTTATATTGGAAGAAGCTCCAGAATTTATCTGTTTTACTGGAGACTTTGAAGTTAAATGTAACAGTATTTGCTAAAGATGCCATAATACTGTTAAATTAGACAGAAACAAAAATGAGTGGTCAGTAATAAGTGTTTGTATGTTGTTACTAAGGATTGAAAAATTAGCAAAAATTATAAAATGTCTGCATTATAGCCTAAGTCCTTCTTACAGTCTTGAGTAATAAAACGTTGCCATGCAAGATTATTTGGGGAATGCTTTTGAATTAATAGATTTAAATGATGGCACTTTGAGTCTCAAGTTTTGTATGTAAAATTGTTGTAAGTAGGAAGAGACATGAATTGTAGTAAATCTCTATTATTAGAATCTTTTGTCTAATACATTGTCCCCTGAGCAGTCAAGTCCTTAAAATCTGTGTTCTATTAAACTTTCTTTTTTTATTTCCTGGGCAGATTCTGGAGTTCTTTTCTTTCTTTCTTTCTTTCTTTCTTTCTTTCTTTCTTTCTTTCTTTCTTTCTTCCAATTGTGCTTCAGACATCTGTTTACAATTTCAAGTTTCAAATAAAACCAACAGTGACATGGGCCAGTTATAGAATGTCTCTATTAGTTAGCAGTCTGGCTGAGTGTCAGAGTCACTGGGGTTCTACAGGAGGCTGCAGTTCTTAGCTTCCCGTTGGTAATACAAAGATTGTTCCTCGCACTGTATTTTTGTTACATAGAGATTAAATGAACCAGTTTTTCTTTTCTGCTTTTGTAGATTTCTTGATAACCGGCTATTTGCTACCTGCTCTGATGATACTACAATAGCACTATGGGATCTGAGAAAATTGAACACCAAAGTGTGCACTTTACATGGTCACACTAGCTGGGTGAAGAACATCGAATATGATACTAATACAAGACTCTTAGTAACATCAGGATTTGATGGAAATGTCATTATTTGGGACACTAACAGGTTTGTAAATAGGAGACCATGTTAGGAATGTAATGCTGTAAAGCCTTTTTTCTCTTTAAAAAATGGTGAGCAAGTTCAGTGTTCTGATCGAGAGTTGGGGAGCGGGGTGTCTAAAAGTTAGCTTTGTTGGGGGAGAAGAAGAGAAAGTGATTCCTAGGCTGGGTACTTAGCATGCTTGAAGCCTGACATTTGCTCCTCATCACCACATAAAACCAGAAACATTGATGCAAGCATGTTATCCCTGCACTCCAGAGATAGACACAGAAAGATCAAAAGTTTAAGATCTTCCTTGATTACATAACAACTTGGGGGTAGCCTGGACTACATGAGATGCTCCTGTCTGGGGAGCATGAAAGTGGACAGCCATTTAATCCCAGCACTGAAGGAGGCAGAGGCAGGTGGATCTCTGTAAGTTTGAGGCCAGCCTGGTCTACATAGAAAGTTCCAGGCTAGCCAGGGCAATGTAGAGAAACCCGACTAAAAGAGAAAAGGAAAAGGAGGAAACCAAGACAACCAAACCATGATTCTTTGTTTTATTACATTTAGTTATATATTAAAACTAAGGATTTTGGAACTAAGAGTATATATAGTTCAGTGACAGAGAGATGTTCTAGCCTGTATGGTCCCACTACTGCACAAAGAAAGAAGAAAATGAGAGAGAAATTACCTGGGCAGGAGACCAAGGCATATATCTAATAGTTTATAAAATAAATTTAATAAATATAAGGGAAAATATTTTTATTTCCTATGTGAAACAAAAATATCCCATGTTCTTTGATTTTATAAATGTGTTTATTTCATAGCTTTTAAATTTTCATGATTAAAAAAGTAGTTCTCATTTGGAATGATTATGATCTAGAAGCAGTGTTTAGAAATAATGCATAGGATCATTTGGGTTGTCTATGGGTTTGGATTGTCTATGGGAGAGAAAGGATGCCTGAGGGCACCAGCTTGGCAGGGACCATAGATTCTCAGCATCCTGTAATGCACAGCAGTGTACACAGTGATGTCAGTTGTGAAGCACTACAAGGAAATGTTTGCTTACAAAGAAATTGTTTGCACAGCTGAAGCTTGAGTTGTTGTGCTGGAAGTTGTGGTTGCCAACTGATGTGGTAAATATTAATATAGCTGACATATTAGAATCTTCAGCTGTTATGTTAAAAAGGAAATATTCTTAGTGAAAAAAATTTCTAGGTACACCCAATCATTTGAGTGAAGAGCAGGGTTATATACAAACTTTTTTTTTTTTTTACTTTATTTATTTATTTATTTATTTGCCTTGGTGTTTTGCCTGGAACTGGAACTGCAGACAGTTGTTAGCTGCCACGTGGGTGCTGGGAATCAAACCCGGGTCCTCTGGAAGAGCAGACGGTGCTCTTAACCACTGAGCCATCTCTCCAGCCCCACAAACTTTTTTTTAAATGCAGACATAAATGTGGGAGGGTTAATTTAGGAAGAAAATTTGAATAGGAATATAAGTAATAATTTCCAGATTATAAGAAGAGTAAAAACCTAATAAAACAACCAGTCTAATAAAAGCATAAAAGTGGGTCGATAGAGTTATTTACAAAGCAAACAGGCCACATGTGATGGCACATTTCTATGATCCCAGTACTTGGGAATCTGAAGTAGGAGGAATTGAAGGACAGCCTGGGTTACATATTAATATTTTGTCTCAGAAAATAAAACCAAGCTGAATCTGTAATCCCAGCTATTGGGAATGTTCAGGCAAAAAGCTGTAAATTCAAGGCTAAACTAGGCATTTTTAAAAAAAAAATTTATTCATGTGCATTGGTGTTTTGTCTGCATGCATGTCTGTGTGAGAGTGTTGAATCACTTGGAACTGGAATTGCAGACAGTTTGTGAGCTGCCATGTGGATGCTGGGAATTGAACTTAGGTCATCTGGAAGAACAGACAGTGCTCTTAACCACTGAGCCAACTCTCCAGCCCCAGCAATTTATTAAGACCTTGTCTCAAAATAATGTAATAAAAGGGCCAGTGCTCAATTGTAGAGCACCTGCTTAGCATGTGAAAAGCCCTAGGTTCAGTCCTAACACTAAAGTAGCCAATTAAAATATTGTGGTAGATTAACAGTAAAAATCAAACTGTATACTTTATAGATGAGCTACAGACAACATAATAAAGAAGAAAAAATGAGATAGCGTTTGAAAAAGGCCTGGGAGATGAATTAGTTGACAGAGCATTTGCTCTGCATGTCTGGGGACCCAAGTTGCATCCCCATAACTCACATAAATGTAGAAGGAGAGAACAGACTTCTTACCACCACACATATGCCATGATACACTTTCCTTCACAAGCACGTGCACAACACACACACACACACACCATGTTTTTTTAAAAAGGACTTAAATATTGAATAAGGCTTTAGGAAATTTAAATATTAGTAAACATGACATACATTGTTTTAGAATTCTGCTCTTTAAACAGTAAATATATCCTGTCAAACAGACCCAGAACCAATAATAATAATAATAATAATAATAATAATAATAATAATAATAAAACAACTTATATTAAACTGCACAGTAGTTATAAAAGAAATACTATCACACAAATTATTTTCTCAAGTGCCCACATTAGCTTAGCATGGTAGTTCATACTGTAATTCCAGCATTTGAGAGGTTGAGGCAGGAGGAGGATGAGATTGATGCTAGCCTGGGTACATATAGTGAGATTTCTGCCTGGGAGGGAGAAAGTCCCTAGGGTATGAAAGTAGAAGCCTGAAAGTTGATAAAATTTTTCAAAGAAATTAAGGGAAAGTGGGGAAAATTCAATAAAAGATGTGTGGAAATAATAAAAAGTAGAAGTATAAAATCAGTATTGAAAATGAAAATACAGGGCTGGAGAGATGGCTCAGTGATTAAGAGGACTGGCTGCTCTTCTAGAGGTCCAGGTTCAATTCTAATTAAACTGGTAAGGTTCTAGAAAAGGGAATTTGTACCTCATGTATAAAGCTATTCTAGTATGACTTGGGTAGTCAAAGATAATGTTAGAAGAAAAAAGAAAATCCAGTATGTAATATAAATGCTTATAAAAATGCTCTAAATAAAAAAAAGGGGGGGGGCTGGAGAGATAGCTCAGCGGTTAAGAGCACCGTCTGCTCTTCCAGAGGACCCGGGTTCGATTCCCAGCACCCACATGGCAGTTCCAGGCAAACACCAAGGCAAATATATAAAGTTAAAAAAAAAAAAAAGCTCTAAATAAAAAGAAACTAAATCCTAGAAGATTACTCAAAACTACCAAAACCCAATTGAAATTATTCTAAAAATGATATATTCTAATAATTTAATTATTAATAGATGAACTAGATACATTTATATGATTTTTTTCCATCTTATAAAATTCAACATACAGTCATATTAAAAACCAACCACCAACATAACAGAAATTGAAATAATGGCACCATCATATTAGCTGAAACAGATCATGAATTTGAGGCCAAGCTGTGGCAACCATAGCAAGACCTTATATTAAAAACAAACAAAAAATCATTAAATAAAAGCTCCTCAAGAACTAAAAAATTATAAGGGAATAGTGTGAACATCTTTTGGCAGCAAACTAGATAGTTTAGGTAAACAAATACCTAGGACACATATTGCTAGAATTGGCCTGCAGGAGCTGAAGAAATTCAACTGAAGCCAGGTAGTGGTGGTACTCACCTTTAACCTTGGTGCTCAGGAGGCAGAGGCAGGCAGATTTCTGTGAGTTTCAGGACAGCCCTACAGAGTTAGTTCTTGGAAAGCCAGGGTGGTTACACAGAGAAATTCTGTCTTAAAAAACAAAAAACAAACAAACAAAAAAAGGAATTGATGGTTTTAAAAATCTTCCCATAATTAAAAGATCAGACCCAAATGAGCTTACTAATGAGTTTTACTAACCAGAAAATATACCATTTCCCAACCCAAACCTTTTAGGAGTTGGGGTAGGAGAAAATATGATCAAAATATTTTATGTGAAGCTCTCAAAAGTTAAATAGAAACAAACCTTTTAGAATAGCCATCATGGTCTAGTATTATCCTGTCACCAAAATCAGATAAACAAGTACTGACTGATAAAATGGAGGTGAGAGTAATCAGAATGTATTATAGACATGTATGAAATTGTCAGAAAAGTTTTTTTTTAAAGTCATTTAAGAAGAAAATCAAGGGGCTGGAGAGATGGCTCAGCGGTTAAGAGCACTGTCTGCTCTTCCAGAGGACCCGGGTTCGATTCCCAGCACCCACATGGCAGCTAACAACTGTTTGTAGTTCCAGTTCCAGGCAAACACCAAGGCAAATAAGTAAATAATAAATAAATAAAGTTTAAAAAAAAAAAAAAAAGAAGAAGAAAATCAAATTGAGCAACATATATAAATGGTTATTTGCTACAAGCAAATAGAATTTATTCTAGGGATGCAAATTGACTTAATGCCCAAAAATCAATTAATTTAATACATCATATTTAATAAAGTTCCTGCCACATATAATAATTCTCATGAAGACAAAAAGTACTTTTAAAACAAGACTAACAACTTTTTTGTGATACAATTAGTAATAAAAGGAACTTTCTTAGCATGATAACTCAGGAAGAACCTGTGGCTTAATTATAAAAATGCTTAATGTTGAAAACCTCAAAGCCACATAAGATTGAGGACAGAGCTAGCACCACTCTGTTCAAACTGTACTGAAGGAGCAACATAGCTGTGGAAGCACAATCAGACTGCACAGAATAAATTAGTCTTCAATTGCAAAAGATCTGTGTACTGTGTAGAAAATCTGATGGGTCCACAAAATCCCTAGAGCTAATTTTAGCAAGTTCACAAGATATAAGATTAATATACAAAACTGAATTGCATTTTTATATATGAGCAGATACACAAGATTAATTAATATATAAAACTCGGGGCTGGAGAGATGGCTCAGCGGTTAAGAGCACCGTCTGCTCTTCCAGAGGACCCGGGTTCGATTCCCAGCACCCACATGGCAGCTAACAACTGTCTGTAGTTCCAGTTCCAGGCAAAACACCAAGGCAAATAACTAAATAAAAAAGTGTTTTAAAAAAAAAAGTTAATTAATATATAAAACACTGTTGTGTTTCTACCTATGAGCAAATATATAAGATTAATATACAAAACCCAATAATATGTCTACTTATGAGCAGATACACAAAATTAATATATAAAACCCAACTGTATTTCTACTTATGACTAGATACATAAAATTAATCCACAAACCCAATTGTATCTTTATATATGAGTAGAAAAAAATTCCAAAGGTGATTAGAAAAATTTTTCATCTCACAAATAATTTAGGAATAAATTTAACAAAAACATAAGATTTAGACTGGAAGTATAACTCAGCAGGAGAGCACTTGCCTATTACTCATGATTCCTTTAGGTTTTGAACTCTAACACAGTAAATAAATGTGTGTATATGTACATGTGTGTGATGTGTATATGATTTGTGCAGTAAAAACTAAAGCATCGCTGAAAGAAAAAAGGTTGTAAATGAATGGAGAGATACTACATATTTGTGATGGGAAGACTCAATATTATTAATAACAGTGGCAAGAATGTGGGAAACTGGAACTCATTACTGAAAACTTCATTATTAGAATTCTCATTACTGGAATTACAGTTTGTCAGCTTGCTTTTGTTTTTTGTTTGTTTTGAGACAGAGTCTTTCTATGTAGTTCCGACGGTCCTGGAGCTCATGATGTAGAATGGGCTGGACTCCAACCCAGAGATCTGCCTATCTCTGCTTTCTTAGTGCTTGGAATTAAAGGTGTAGGCTACCATACCTAGCTCACTTTGCCACTTTATAAGATGTTAAATATAGTTAGCCTATGAACCAGCAATTCTACCTCCTAGATACTTAAAAAAAAAAATGTATATGTGTGCTCCCAGACTTGCACATGAATATTTACAGTAGTACTCTTCATAATTGCTTCCCAAAATGAAGCCAATCTGATAGCTCCCAAGTGATAAAGAGATTAACACAGGTAGTGTGTTTTAGCTGGGCATGATGGTGTATGCCCTTAACCCAGCACTTGAGAGGCAATGGCCAACCTGATCTACGTAATGAGTTCAGGACAGCAAGGACTATTTAGAGAGACCTGCCTCAAAAAACAAAACAAACAAAAAAGCATGTATCTAATGTAAAATAATAATAATAATAATACCATTTAGCAATGAAAAAGAACCAAATGGTGATATACGTTACAGCAGAGATAAACCCCTAAATGTTATAAGTTAAAAAAAGATGGATTTTTTTTTAAAAAAAGCACTTATTGTAAGTCTATGTATATAAACTAGGCAAATAATGAAGATGAAAAGTAGATTAGTGGTTACCTAGGTCTGGGAGTTGAAACAAAGAATGAGCTAATGATGGTCAGGAAGACTATTAAGATGCTGAAAATGTTGTGAAGCTATCTTGTATTGGTTGTGAAATTTTAAATTTACTAAAACCCGTCTAATTGTACACTTAAAATGAGTGAATTTTATGGTGTGTTAATTATTCCCTCACTGAGACTTTATGAAAACCAAATGAAGTAAAATTTACCAAAATATATAGAGTATTTAGCACTTCATTTATTTATTTTTTGAGACAAGTTTCCTAGCTCAGGCTGACCTGAAATTCTGCTGTAGCCAAGCATGACCTTAAACATCTTTCTTATTCTCCTACCTCAACCTTCTGAGTTCTGGGATTACAGGTATGTGCATTCATAGCTAGTTTATATGCTGTTGGGAATCAAACACAAGTGGCTTTGTGCATGCTACACAAGCACACTTCCAACTGAGTTATATCTCAGTACCTCAAGACAGTTAATGATAAACCTCCAGAAGTTTCTCTATCAAATCAGGAAAGAGAATATGGCCACCATTATTCCTGTTGTTAATCGGTGTCATGAGTGGGATGGTACAATTAAAGAAAAAGCATCATGTATGTATATGAATATGGATTGGAATTTAATATTATTCACAGATTATGTGACTCTCAAGTATTGACAAATTTTCTGTGAAAGACCAAATAATAAATATTTTAGCTTTTGATTGTGTTTGGTTTCTGAGCAGCCACATGGGAACAGTACATGAGTTGATGTGGCTATGTTCATGCGCAATGTATAAAAACAGCCAGTGGACCAGGTTTAGTTCATAGCTTTCCAGCCCCTTATCTATACAAAAAATCCTGGAAAGTCTTCAGAGAAATAATCAGAATCAGTAAGCATTAACCAAAATTGTTAGATATAAATTATGTAAAAGTATGGAATTTTCTAAAAAAGAAGGAAAGAACTTCCATAATAACCCAGCAGTTTCTCTACTAGGTATACATCTAGAGGAGCTTAAGTCAGCTACTAAAGATCTGTATGCACATACTCAGTGTACAGCATCTAACAGAGTGGATTTTTAAAATGTGGTACATACATGCATAAAATTATTCAGCTCTTTAAAATAAAGAAATCTTTTTCAGCAACATAGATGAACCTAGTGGACACATCATAAGTGAAATAAGCCAAACATGGAATGACAGATTAGAAAAGTAGAATTGGAGAAGCTATGATTGAAATGGTGGTAAGTTAGTTGAGGAACTAAAAACTGGTGCAAAGGGGAGAGGTTGGTCAACAGATACAAAATTTTAATTAGGGAGAACAAATTCAAGAGGTATAGATTATATAATGTAGTAGCCATAGTTAATGACATGTATAATACTTGAAAATTTCTGAGAGGGGGGCCTTGGTGATACATACCTTTAGTTCCAGGACTTGAGATGTAGAGGCAGGCATAGCTCTGTGACTTCAAGGCCAACCTACTCTACATAGTGAGTTCCAAAATGACCTGGGCTATGTAGAGCGACCCCATCTCAAAAAAAGAGACAAATTCTTGAAAGTGGGGCTGTAGAGTGATGGCTCAGAGGTTAAGAGCACCTGCTGCTTGTCCAGAGGTCCTGAGTTCAATTCTTAGCAACCACATAGTGACTCACAACCATCTAATAATGAGATCTGATTATGAGGCCCTCTTCTGGCCTGCGTGCATATATGCAGACAGAACATTGTATACATAATAAATTTTGAAAAATTCCAGAAAGCATATAAAGTAATACATAAGTTAATTATTAGCTTAACAATGTAGACATTTTAAAACATGTTTTGGGCTGGGAATGTAGCTTAGTAGTAGAGCAGAGGTTTAGTATGTGTAGGCCAAGGTTTGTTTCCTAACACCACAAAAAAGAAAAATTATGTTGTATACCATAAGTATACACAATTTTATACACCATTTTTTTACTCAGTTAAAAATAACTAAAGACCAGGCAGTGGTAGCACATGGTCCCAGCACTCTGAGTTCAAGGCCAGCCTGGTCTATAGAGCAAGGTCCAGGACAGCCAGGGCTACACATACCCTGTATGGGAGAAAAACAAAACAGACAAATAAGATCATCTAAAGATTAGTAGGTATAAGATAATGTACAAATCATGTTCCTATTTTCTTGTGAGTATATCCATATAAACAGTTTAAAAGGTTTTCTTTTTGTTTTGTTTTGTTTTGGTTTACTTTGAGACAGATCTCACTTTGTAGCCCAGTTTATACTTGAACTTGCTGTTTTCTTCCTGCCAGAGTTAGTATATAGGCTTATATGTCAGTACTTTTGAAATAAAGTATATATGTGTGGTTCATATATAGACATATGTATTCACAAGTATAAATTCGTAATTTTCAGTTGGTTTGTTTGGTGGTTGGGGTTTTGTTTTTGAGACAAGGTCTCTTACAATTCACAGTGATCTCCAACTTATGAGGTAACTGAGGATAACCTTGAACTCCTGATCCTCCAGTCTTACTCTTCTAAGAGCTGTGATTATAAGCATGTGCTACCACACCCAAATTGTTATATATATATATATCTTGAGATGGGGTTGTTTCACTGAGTCGATAAGACTTGCCTGCAACTTATGATGTCGACCGAGCTAGTCTCTAATTCAAGGTCTTGCCTTAGCCTCCTAAGTCCTGGAACAACAGGTGTGTCTCCACATGTAGTTACAGTATATAATTTCACAGAAAATGGATAGCCTTTATGTTAATTGTAAGACCTAAATTTAAGTCTTTATAAGATTTAAATAAAACCTATAGATGAGGGCTGGAGAGATGGTTCAGCAAGCAGTTAAGATCATTCATTGACTGTTCTTTCAAAGGTCCTAAGTTCAATTTCTAGCAACCATATAGTGGCTCACAGCAATCTGTAATGAGATCTTGAGCCCTCTTCTGGCCTACACTCATACATGCAGACAGAACACTGTCTGGGAAATAAATCTTTAAAAAACAACAACAACAACAAAAAAGTATAGCTAAAAAGACTGAAAAACTACAATAATCCCAGAAGCAGTAGAATCTCAGCAAGTTCATTTCCAATTTGGTCTACATAGTAAATTTATTTATCATCTGATATATACTCAGGGAAACCTTTGCTCAAAAGAATGAAAGGCATAAGTGAGTTTACTTTGGTAAAGTTTTACTTAGAAATTGTGGAGGGTATACTCAGAAAATGATCTCAAAAGGAGGGTCAGAGATTAAGGCAGCATAGTAAGTAAAGCAGCATAAAATATCTGTGTAAAGTATCCATCAGCTCTCAATTCTGCTTTAAGAGTAAAACAGTTTGCCTAGTGCCAAGAGTCATCCTATCTGTGGTAACACTAGGTTTGTTGCTGTGATTTCTTTTTAGGTGCACAGAAGATGGGTGTCCACATAAGAAATTCTTTCATACACGTTTTCTCATGCGAATGAGATTAACACCAGATTGTTCCAAAATGTTAATCTCAACATCTTCTGGCTATCTCTTGATTTTGCACGACCTGGATCTAACTAAGTCTTTAGAAGTAGGCAGCTATCCCATTTTGAGAGCAAGAAGAACTACTTCAAGTTCAGGTAAGGTTTTCTAATTAAAATATTTTTGGAAGAATCTGAGCCACAGATGTTTCTATTATAAGTGTACAAGCAAGGAGAAGAGAAGAAAGTTAAAGCTGATCCTCAGAAAGCTGACTCATGGCTTTCCAAGGACTTCTGATGATTCATATGCACCTCCAACAATATGAACTTGGGCCTCTAGAAAGACTCTTTGCTCTCAGAGGTCTTTCTGATTTCCACTACTAGAGAATCTGCCTTAGATGTTGTTATAGTCACTTCAAAAGTTCTAGGTCTATAATCTGTCCTACACTTCCATGTCCACTTACCATTCATCTTGGAGCATCCTCTTGCCAAAGCCTTGTTCTTTTTTCATTGCTGATCTCAGTAAACTGAAATGAAGTTGAGGCTCATAAAACCTTAAACACTATATTATATCAATTATCTGATAGACATCATATTCCATCTGCATCTGAAAATAAAGACTGGCCTAGGAATATGCTCATTATTAAGATTGTTTGTAATTACTCAGAACTGAAAGGGAAAAGACGGCCTTTGATTAAAAAACAACTCAAATGGTTAGATTCTTTCTCCTGTGTGTACAGACGACTCCTGAAAATTCCTTTTGAGGCTCAAGAGATAGCTCAGTGAATTGAAGCACAGGCCACCAAACCTGACAACCTGAGTTCCATCCCTGGAACCACACAGTGAGAGACCCACCTTCTACAAGTTGTCCTGTAGTCTTCCCACCCTTGCTGTGGCACACACAATAGATAAATAAACAGCTGCCAGAGATGCAGGGTGAAGTGTAGCTGTGTGATGTAACATAACATACTCAGGATCTGATACTCATTGTCTCACAGATTTTTATTTTTTATTCTACTTTAGAAATGTTTGAGAAGCAAGGTTATTTACATGCTTATTAGTACTTTTATCTTATTTCACAAAGGCTTTACTATGAAAGGTTTAAAAAAGAATGTAGACCTGAAACAACCAAGAGCTATTCTATCTTTATCTTATTTATAGTCCAGTTTGTTGGTTTTTCACATGAAATCAGACACACACACACACACACACACACACACACACACACACACACACACACACTACCAGGGCCACATGAGCATTTATTCAAGAGAGTTGCCAGGGGAGTACAGAGGCAGAGAAACAGAAAAGAGAAGAGACAGACTGCCACATAGTGTCTCCTTTTAAGAGAACAGGTGGGCACAGATTTACGTAGCAACACCTAGAAGTGTGCCCTCCATATCCATACTCAGTGTGTTCTGCCAACACAGTGTTGGCCTTACCACATGGCCACTACATACCAGGAATTCTCATCTTACCCATAGCCATGTGGCATCCCAGGAATCCTTACACAGTTTACATGTGATTTTTATTGACACATATTAAGTGTGTTTTAAAAATTCAAGCAGACAATTAAAAAATTAAAAGATACTGTAAGAGTTATGCTAGGTTTATTGTTCGGTTTTCTTTTCAAGATTTGACCACTTCATCAAGTTCTTCTGGTTCTAGAGTTTCTGGTTCACCTTGTCATCACAGTGATTCTAACTCATCTGAGAAACACATGTCACGAGCCTCTCAACGAGAAGGTATGTTAAAAGCTGGGGCTGACCCTTCCGGGGAGTTGCTCTCCAGGACCAGGGTCAATCCCTAGACTCTGATCTCGGCTCTCCCTAGCAGACAGGAGCTAGGGTTTGGTGGTGAGGGGCTCCTCCAGCCACACCAAAAAGAGGGGACCTTGCATGATCGGGCCCCGCCTCCAGGGCGAACTGCATCATCAGAGAAGGAATGAGGATTTGAAATTCAAACACTTTGTCCAGAGCAGAGTCAGAGAACGAGCAGACCCCTTGCTCAGAAGAGACAGGAGATACACAAGTCCTCTTGCCACAGCTGACTAGGAGCAGCCTAATCATGAACCACTGAAGCCATGGGCAGATACCAGTACAAAAATACATATAACAATATAAAGAACAACAAAGCAACATCTGGTGGTTCTACAACTACAAGACTTGAACAGAGCAATGAAGAGGAAACAGAAGGAAACAACACAAAAAACACCTTTATAAAGGTTATTGAAGCCTTCAAAGAAGATTCTAAAAATTCCCTTAAAGAAATAGAAGAAAATACAAACAAAAAATTGGAAGAGATGAACAAATCCTTGAAATGAAAACCAAAAAATGAAAGAAATATTCCAGGAACTAAAAATTGAAATAGAAGCAATAAAAAAGGCACAAAATGAGGCAAAGGTGGAAATAGAAAACCTGAAGAAAAGAGCTGGAACTACAGATACAAGCATAACCAACAGAATCCAAGAGATGGAAGAGAGAATCTCTGGAGTGGAAGACTCAGTAGCAGAAATAGATACATCAGTCAAAGAAAATACTAAAACCAAAAAAGCCATAACACAAAATGTTCAGGAAATCTGGGACACCATGAAAAGACCTAACTTGAGAATAATAGGGATAGAAGAAGGAAAAGAATACCAGCTCAAAGGCACAGATAATGTTTTCAATAAAATCATAGAAGAAAACTTTCCTAACTTAAAGAAGGGAATGCCTGTAAAGATACAAGAAGCGTACAGAACACCAATTAGATATGACCCTCAAAAAAAGTCTGCTCATCACATAATAAGCCACACAACATACAGAACAAAGAAAAAATTTTAAGAGCTGCAAAAGTAAAGGGCCGGGGCTGGAGAGATGACTCAGCGGTTAAGAGCACCGTCTGCTCTTCCAGAGGACCCGGGTTCAATTCCTAACACCCACATGGCAGCTAACAACTGTCTGTAGTTCCAGTTCCAGTCAAACACCAAGGCAAATAAATAAAGTTTTTTTAAAAAAAAAAAAAAAGTGAAGGGCCAACATCACCATCCCTGACTTCAAGTTATACTATAGAGCTACAGTAATAAAAACAGCCTGGTACTGGCATAAAAACAGACTTGTGGATCAATGGAATCGAATTAAAGATCCCAACATTAACCTAAAAACCTATGAACACCTGATCTTCGACAAAGAGGCCAAATTATTCAATGGAAAAAAAAAGATAGTATCTTTAACAATGGTGTTGGCATAGCTAGTTGGTAGTGTGTAGAAAAATGCAAATAGATTCAAGCCTGTCACCCTGCAGAAAACTCAAATCCAAGTGGATCAAAGACCTCAACATAAACCCAGCCACTCTGAACTTGATAGAAAAGAAAGTGGGAAATACCCCTTTACGAATTGGTACAGGTGACCACTTCCTAAATTTAACACCAGTGGCACAGACACTAAGATCAACAATCAATAAGTGGGACCTCTTGAAACTGAGAAGCTTCTGTAAAACCAAGGACACTGTCAATAGGACAAAACGACAGCCTACAGAATGGGAAAAGATTTTTCACCAACTCTGCAAGTGATAGAGGACTGATCTCTAAGATATATAAAGAACTCAAGAGTCTAGAGCCCAAAACCTTGAATAACCCAATCAAAAAATGGGGTTCAGAACTAAAAAGAGAATTCTCAGCAGAATTACGAATGGCTGAAAGGCACTTGAAAAAATACTCAACTTCTTTAGCCATCAGAGAAATGCAAATCAAAACAACTTTGAGATACCACCTGACACCTGTCAGACTGGCTAAGATAAAAGATACCGATGACAGCCTATGCTGGAGAGGATGCGGAGCAAGGGGAACATTCCTCCATTGTTGGTGGGAGTGTAAGCTTGTTCAGCCACTCTGGAATGCAGTATGGCTGTTTCTCAGAAAATTGGAAATCAATCTCCCCAAGGATCCAGCAATATCACTTTTGAGTGTATACCCTAAAGAAACACATTCGCACTCCATCTATGTCCATAGCAGCGTTATTTGTAATAGCAAGAATCTGGAAACAACCTAGATGCCCCTCAACTGAAGAATGGATTAACAAACTGTGGTACATCTACACAATGGAGTACTACTCAGCAGTAAGAAAAAATGATATCCTAAAATTTGTAGGCAAATGAATGGATTTGGAGAATATCCTCCTGAGTAAGTTCTCACAAACCCAGAAAGATAAGCAGGGGATGTACTCACTCATTAGTGGACTCTATCAAAAAAGCAAAAAGCAAAGCATGTCCAAGCTGCAAACCACAACCACTGAACAGCTTGTGATCTGAAACACCTTGGATCCCACTCCCTCTAGAGGAACACCTGATTCAGGCTTGATGTTGGGGAGAGAAAACTGGATCTGCCAGGAGTGGAGGCTGAACTGAGCAATATTGGGACCTTGGGACCTCCTGCCCTTGCTGGGGAGGAGATGAGGAGATGTGGAGAAGAGAGCGTGACTGTAGGGGGTGGGAGGGAGAAGGGACCTTGAACAAGGATATACACGGATAGAAAATGTGACTTTATTCATAATAATAATAAAAAGAAAGAAAAAAAAAAGCTGGGGCTACAACCTTACAGCAATAGATTCTATCAAATAGCTTTCTTTGGTTTTGTGTTAATCCATAAAAATTAAAGATTAGGCCTTGATAGAAGCATTGGTTTTATTTTCCTGGCCCAACATTAATTTGTTCTAATTTGAAGATGAAGTAGTTGAGAACTGTATTTAAGAAATGTAGATTTTGAATGAGGATACCATGAAAATTACATCAGTTTGTATATAGAGCTAGGTCTGGTGGCACAGCCTATAATCTAGCAATTGGGAGATGCAAGGAGTTCTCATCTACAGAGACTTCTAAACCAGCCTGGACTACATGAGACCCTGCCTCAAAAACAGCAGCAGCAGCAACAACAAAGTTTTTTTTCATGATACTAAATTTCTAGGCTGGTATCTTATGACATCCTTACATGTTCTGGTTAGCAACAAGGGCATCCTAGGAACTAGGCTGAAGGACATGGTGCAACGTCTAGTCACCCACCAGGAAGATGTCTTTCCTTGGTTTTATATCTATGAGTATAGACTTGCAGTTGTTCATCTCACACTCCCAGTTTCACAGTGCTATAAAGTGCATGCATTCAACAGAAACCAAACTTTATATTTTGAATTTTGATCTTTTCCCCAGCTATCAATATACATTATTTTTTCTCATGTTTCTGGAAAGTAACAGGGTATCTTCCAATCAGCCACAATAATAGCTAATACTGTATATAATAAGCTGTCACAGAGCTGTGGTGTCCAAGTGAGTTGAATGCATTGCAACCTAAATATTTTCAACTTCAGATGAGTGTTAATCCCAGTATAAAGGAACATCTGTACTGTCCTTAGAGGCTATAAGTCCTGATCTTTTTCTAAAAGGCAGTCCTGGATTCCAAGTATTTCCTTCTTTGGCCTATAGACCAGTAAGTCTTCTGACTTGAGAATTGTGACCTTAATTTTCTAGGTCCCTCCCATGCACTTGATTTCAGTTCTTAAAAGAGCCTTGAGATACAGGTCCAATGAAAAAAAGACCCCATTCGGCTTTCATGCCTTAGGTCACTTTTTATTCCTGCTGCAAAATTCTCTAACCATGTTTTTACATGTGATATAGTGTAAGGAGCAAACTAAGGGATGAAGGCAATAAGATAGTTGCCATAACTGCCTTCATTCTTGGATAACAAAAATTTTAAATCTTTCATTTTTTTTGTGTGTCTCAGGAGTTTCACCAAGAAATAGTCTTGAAGTCTTAACCCCTGAAGTTCCTGGTGAGAGAGATCGTGGAAACTGCATCACATCCTTACAGCTGCACCCCAAAGGCTGGGCCACCCTTCTTCGGTGCTCAAGCAACACTGATGATCAGGAGGTATAAGCTGCAGTGCTTTGTGTTAAGCAGGGCTCACTGAACAGATGCTCCCCACTCTATGTGCACACATTGGGATGATAACCAGACTCATCCCTGTCCCCAGGGCATACAACTAAAGGCCTGCTTCTCAACCCCACTTCCTTACCCCATTCCCATCTGCATGCTTTATTATTCCTTGTAGTCTCTTCTTCCTTGGTGTGGTGATCTGAGGATTGCCCTAAAGACCTTCATCAGCTGATAGCATGCCTAGCTTCTTTATTTCTTGCCTCCATCAAGGAATAAAACAAACAAAACCATATAGTACAGGGTACACCAAGTTGTTCAGCTAAGCTGACAAAATGTGAGGTTTAGGGTTTAGTAAGACAGTTACCATCATTGTCTCATGAAAAGCCAGGGGAAACTGAGAAAGGAATGGGGCCAAACTGATGCCTGGAGGAAAAGTTAAAAGACCTTAGGATCATCCCAGCATTCAGGAGGCAGAGGTAGGTGAATTTCTGTGAGTTTGAAGTCAACCTAGTCTACAGAGCAAGTTGCAGGACAGCCAGGGCTACACAGAAAAACCCTGTCTCAAAACAAAACTAAAAGACCTTAGGATCTTACCATTGTAGTAGGCATGAGTCTGCAAGGAGCTCACTGGCTCTATAGACTGAACTGAAGGAAGGCAGAAAGGCTTTATGAAGTATGCAGAGGACAGAAGTTCTCTGGGCCCTGGATTGTTACTGCCCTCATAAAAAGGAGGTGCATTACTACAGAAGTCATAGCCAGCCTCAGGAACAAGGGGTCTTAAAGCATTATGAGGCACTTATGAAGATAAAGCTGGAGTTAGGTAAATGATCTAACTGGTTTCTTGTTACGCTCTTGTGGGTTTGACTGTTGAGCTCCTCAGAAATAGAGTATCTCTGCAGTACTATTTGGAGATCTATAACCTCAGCTGTCTCCTTTCTCCTCCAGTGGACTTGTGTCTATGAATTCCAAGAAGGAGCTCCAGTTGGACCTGTTTCACCTCGCTGTTCTCTGCGGCTGACTCATTACATTGAAGAAGCCAATGTAGGCAGGGGCTACATCAAAGAACTTTGCTTCAGCCCTGATGGACGAATGATCTCTTCCCCACATGGCTATGGGATTCGATTGTTGGGATTCGACAAACAGTGCAGTGAGCTTGTTGACTGTTTACCCAAAGAAGCCAGTCCCCTACGGGTGATTCGTTCTCTGTACTCTCATAACGATGTGGTCCTGACAACAAAGTTCTCTCCCACACATTGTCAGATTGCCTCAGGGTGCCTTAGTGGACGGGTCTCTTTGTATCAGCCAAAGTTTTAGGCACAACTTACATCAAATAAGGAACTCTTCTGGTGTTTGGCTTATGAGTTACTTCAATTTAGGTGAAGTATTCTCCTCTTTAGAAGATCTTATAAGTTTGGGTCAAGATCTTGGTTCTAATGGGTTGATGATGACACATGTGACCCAAGTACTTGACCATCCGCTACCATCCAGGCATCTCCATTTCTACCATGCAGCTTCCTTCCTTCCTCTGTCAGCATTCCTTTGCTCCTGCTGTCTGTGCCCTGAACTTGGGTTTTCTGGTCATTTTGCATGTGGCTCTAGTTCACCCCCATCCCCATTCCACCACTCTGCCCTGCCTCCCTTCCTCCTTTTTGATTTGGGTATGAATTTTGTGAACATTTGACAAGAGTCCTGGCTGGGATGAGGAAAAACCCATGGCACTAATATTGAATAAAACCCAAATGTTGGATGTCGATACGCCAGTTGTTGAAAAGAGAAAATTCATCTTCATTTATCATTACACTTGGCCTTTAAAGTTGCTGTCAAACATTGAGCACAGATAATGACATTATTCTTATAACTGATACTCTTGCAAACAAAATATCTTTTTAAAATTTCCTGTTAAAATTACACAAGTTATCTCAAGTGAGATTTTTGTTGTGAAATTCTAGAAAAATATTGCAACTTCTTTGTAATTTATTTGTATGAATTTAAAATCTCTAGCATGTGTCTTTATTTGGTATTTTGTTCCTGTCAGCAGCATTGGAAAAGAAAAGGAATAAGCTTGGTCACTTCTGTTGTACAGAAGATTTATTCATTAGATTGGTGCAGTGTCTGGCCATAGAGTGAGAAGATTAACTAGGCTTAGATTGGCTGTGATTCTTTGATTCACACAGATGAATTGTTCACAGTGATGAGGTGGGAAGGAATCAAAGATTGTATTGCCTTGTTCCTTCATCGAGAAATCGTAAGCTCAGCTCTCACCACTGGTAGGAAGGGGCTGTAGTCCTCTTTGAACTGCTGTCATAAGCCTGACAGTCAGTTACTGTCTTGTGTTTGCTATGGGAAGTGTCAGATAGGGTATGAACGCAAGGCTACTCCTGTCTTGAGTGGGCAATGCCCTACAGTCTGCTATGTTGATTGGCACTGTGTTGAGATATGATAGAAGCTGGAATAATTTAAGCCATGCAGTAGCCTTGTTCTCTTTGGTCATGTGCCCTTTAGGCCGGTGTTTCTCAAATATTAAGATAGAGTATAATCCTTGAAGGATTTATGAAAAATGCAGGAATCTAGGCCTGACTTTAGAAGACAGATTTCAGCAGGGAAAGGACAGAACTCTATTTAACAGAACCTTAAATCATCTGTATTCAGGGGCCCGCCAGGTCATAGTTTGAAAACATAACCTGAAATTGCACTAAGTATTTCTATATCCATTTGGTGCTTAACATAATTCCATCAAGATGTTTCAGCTATTTAAACAGTGCTAATAATAAATTAACAATAGCAATTTTAGAGTAGCAAATAACTTGAAGTGGTATTCATTTCATTGTTGAACAAATGAAAGAAGTTAAATGATTTGCCTAAGGTCATACAAAGTTGGTGGTAAGGCTAGGGCTTCAAGTCTCTCCAATCAGGACAGTTTTTACTGTATTATACTGGCTGTTAAAAACATCAGTGATTATGAGCGTTTTTATCTTTAGGTTATATTATTGTGAATAACATGATCAAATTGAAAAAGGCAGGCATGGAAATGGGTGCTGAGAGGTTTATCCATAGCAAAAAAGTTTTAATACTTACAAAATGTTTAAACACCCCAAATACATGAATAAATATACAGTTCTTTATAGTGCCCATTGGTCATTCACACACCTGTAAGAGCTTGTGTCTCACTGAAAACAATCATAGTTCTGGGACATTCTAAATATTAGATCTTCTCATCATAGACTTGGAAAAGCTGGATATTTTGTAGTCATTGAAAAAACAACAAAGTACAGTGAAAATCATAGGCTTGCTTTCATAACTTTGGAAAAACATTTCCCCAAAGAGAATAATATTAGGAGGAAAATATTATAATCAAAACTCTCACAATTAAAAACTAATAGGCATAAAGACTAAATTGACATTCAAAAGAATTGCCATAAATGTTAACAGTTTGGAAAGAGTTCTGTGTCAGATGTTATACCCATGTATCACCTAACTCAAGCCGGGGAGTCTTGAATCACTGCTTTTGAATACCTGCTATGTATTAAAGAATGCATCTGTTTTACTACTATCCCCTACAAAAACCCTTTCAAGGTAGGTGGAATGAGCCTCAGATCATGTTGAAGATAGCAGTGGATCAGAAAAATTAAGTGACTTGCCTGAAGCCACAGAGTTGGCAGTCGGTAGCAGCACAGGATTCAGACCCAGGTTTGCCTGTTTATTTTATTGCTAAGTCTGTACTTGACTTCTTTACCATTTTGCCCTTTAGTTCATGAAGGATGAGCTACACTGGTCTGTTAATTTATGTGCTTGGCATCTTCTGCAAATTTTTATTGCAAGGCTGGCCTTGTTCCCTTCAGTACTGCATAAAAGAACATTTCAAACATTGATGTTTCCATAAAACTAAAGATCATAACTCCATTAGGAATGGAGGCCATTCCTAAGCAAAAAACTAAACAGGACAAACACCTGTGATTTTGAAAAAATGTAGGGGGTAGCCAGTTTTGTGTGAAAGAAAAGCCACAGAGATGAGAACTGAAAGGAGCCAGCAAACTTAGCAAGGAACCTTTCTTTGCCCTCTCTGGGGCATAGTTAAGGGTCAAGACAAAAATCAGACAGTGTTAACCAAAAATTGAAGAGCCTCAGAAAACCTATACTATTGTAAAAAGTTACATATTACCATCTTAAGATTCTATAATAACAGTCCAAAAATCTAGAGGTTTTCTTTTGTTTTATTCAGTCATTTTTACTATAATTGGTAGACACATATTATAGTTGATAATGAAGTTATTCCTATAGGTAAATCTGGTAAGGGAGTCATTCCAGATAAAAGCTTCCTTCAGAACATCTATTAATGAAGAATGCTGTTGAATGACTCAGGTGCACCAAATATACAATAGTTGTTTATTTTCAGTCAGGAAATGAAGGACTAAAATAAGAGATTTTTATTTTTAAAAATGTATGATCATGGGGTTGGAGAGAAGACTCAACAGTTAAGAGCACTGGCTGCTCTTCCACAGGACCCAGGTTCACTTCCCAGCAACCACATGGCAGCTCACACCTGTCTGTAACTCCAGTTCCAGGGCTTGACACCTTACACAGATATAAATACAGGCAAAACACCAGTGAGCATAAAGTAAAAATTATTTTTAAAAAAATGTGATCACAGCTGGAAGTGGGGGCACATGTCTTTAATCCCAGCACTGGAGAGGCAGAGGCAGATGGATTCTCAGTGAGCTGGAGGTCAGCCTGGCCTACATACTAAGGTTCCAGGCTAGCAGAGTTATACTGTGAAATCCTGTTTATTTTTTTTTCTTTTTTTTTTTTTTTTTTTTTTTTAAATTTTTTTTTTTTTTTTTTTTTTTTTTTTTTTTTTTTTTAAACTTTATTTATTTATTTGCCTTGGTGTTTTGCCTGGAACCGGAACTACAGACAGTTGTTAGCTGCCATGTGGGTGCTGGGAATCGAACCCGGGTCCTCTGGAAGAGCAGACGGTGCTCTTAACCACTGAGCCATCTCTCCAGCCCCCTATTTTTTTTTTCAAGTGTTGTTTTCTCAAAGCCTAAATTCTATGTATGTTTTGTTATTTCTCCCTGTTGTATCCCTAAGAAGCCACAACAAAAATTGTAAGGAAAAGATGTCATGTTCTCTACCCCTGCTTCTATGACCAAGTTACCTCATATAATTTTAATTCCCATTCTAGGTGAATATAAGGGAAACACCCCGAGAACCACTTAGAAGACTGGTGTATCTCACGTATGCATTATGTAAGTGACTGACTGAGCCACTTGTCTTTAGCCCCCCCCCCCCCCCCCGAAGGCTTCCATGTGTAGACCTGGCCATCCTGGAACTCACTTTGTAGACCAGGCTGATACCCAACTCAGTTCCTTCTGCCTTTGCCTCCCAAGTGCTGGGATTAAAGACATGCACCACTATGCCAGGCTTTTATTTGGCTTTTATAAAAGCAAGAGATATGGCCTGGTAACTTCCCAATGATAATCATCCTCATTCAGTGACTGGTGGTCCTTAGGTGCTGTATAGGTCCACTCACTAACACCTTGTGTTGGTCATGAAGGAATCCATATATATGAATTTTGTTTGAATAACTAATGCATATCTCTTAAGTGCCAAAATTTTAAATTTGTAGTTATTTTTGATGCAAGTCTCCTTAGGTATGGTAGTCTACTGCCCTGCCTTCTTAAACAGCATGCTCAGTCTAGTTCATTTTATCATGAGGAAGTTACATTCATGGTGTGTTATTGCTCTGATACATGTAAAACATCTCATATAACACAAAGGGCTATAAGAAATGGGAGGAATATCTCTCAGCAAGTGATTCCCGCAACTGTGTCATTATTTGCTGCATTGTTAGCTTTTTTAAACAATGTATTGTGAAGTACTGTATGTATTCTATCAACATGCCTGTTTCTGACAGGCTCCTGCTTTCTTCTGTGCTGTCTTCAAGTTATGGGCTGTGACATCAGTTAACCAGTCCTGGTCGCTGCCTACAAAACTGAGCAAACTCTGGGCACATAGCAAGGCAGCTCCTTTGGCTGTGTTCTACTCACCATCTGAATATTGAAGGCCCAGTTAAAGGTGGGGATACTTTCCCATTGCAACCAAGTAAGGAATGTATAAACTAGAGCTGCTGCTGGATTAAAAACTGAGCTGAAGCAGAGTACAGCACCAACAGCTCTGCATCTGCAAGGGGTCCTCCCTGCTTCTAGGAACAGAAGAGGAAGGAAAGAGAAGGTAACTCCAGGTAGGCTTAAAACTATAGAATACAATTGAAATATATGCTTGATTATCACACTAACAGACACTGGAGTAAGAGTGCACCATCATGTACATCCTGGAGGTAACTCCTAACAATGCCTGAGAATTGCTCCTGTTCAAATGATATTAGACATTACCACCAGCAGTTTGCCTTTATGCTGTTGTTTTGAGTTATAAATGACCTGATAGAAGTTTAATCATATCCCCAAGGAGCAATCTTATGCATACATCATTTTGAATGAATGTATATATGTCACTATAAGTGACACCCCCAGGAGTAGGAAAATAATGTTCAAGATTTAAATCTGGTCACAGTCTTTAAGATAGGCAAACTTGTAGCTCTCCCAAGGCTCTAGCTCATAGATTCCATGGCTTTTACACTAAACAATAGATATTTGGATTTCTTTCAAATTTGATTGCATCTTTCATCTCCAAACTCTGCATTATTATTATTATTAATGCAAACATTAGGTTTGTATTTTGATAAACCTGGACTATTCTAGTTAATAAGCTGTCAAGCAGAACATTTTTTCGCAGTGTCTAAGGTGCTATTGGTCTTTCTGCTAGACTGTGCGCTCCTTGAGGGCAGGACTATCTTCTCTATTCTTGTATCCACGGTGCCTGGGAGAGGATCTGGCAGAGTAGTTGCTCAATAAATATCTGTTGAATGAATCAAATGAACCTTCACTCTGTGTGGCCTCAAGTTCTCATGAAGCCAGAATGTAATGGAAAAATTGAGCCCTAGAAGCAGTATTAGGTGGTGGTTGTGGAGTTTTTTGGTTGGTTTTGGTTGTTTGGGGGTGGTTGTTTTGTTTGTTTTTAAAGAGCAGGCTGTCTTCATCTGGGTATTTATTGATTATGAAAACTAGGGCTCTATTTTCATTGAACATGAATTTGAACCCTACTATATACCTAGTCTAGTACTAAGTACTCAGGGAACAGAGATAAAACTAAGGTCTCTATATAGAAGCATATGAAACAGATATCAATCCAGGACTGGCATCACAGGGCTATGGAGTTATAGAGGTTCCATACTTGTTCTATGCCCTGTTGTAAACTTGGAACAACAGCACTACATTTCATATGGCTCTTGGCTCGCATTAAGCAACTCTTACTTAGATGGACATTGTAAGAACCATAAATTATACTTTTTCTACCTGTTGGTTTTGCGTGTGGAAGAGAGACACACACTCACACTACCAAGGCCACACGAGAATTTAAGAGAGTTCCCAGGCAGGTACAGGAGCAGAGAAGCAGGAGAGGAGAGAAAGATCTGCAACATGGTGTCTCTTTATAAGAGAAGGGGTGTGCATGGGTTTATGTAGCCACGTTTAGGGGCGTGCCTCCGTATGCATCTAGGGAAGTACCTCTGTACACAACACTGCACGGGGGTTTAAGCAGTCACGCCCAGGGGCCTCCATACAAGGTATGTCTTGCGGGAGCCCTGTTGACTTCACCAGTGCCATGTTGGGTTCACCATGTGGGGTATCAGGAATACTTAATATCTCACCATTTTGTTTATTATAAAAAGAAAACTGGGTTTATGTAGGGGGGCAGGGGGAAAATGATCTGGGCCAACGGATCTCAAAGATCTCAAGGCTGCATACAGGATCTTAAGCTGTCTTAAGGACGAACTTTGTCTTTTCAGGGAACTGTATTTTTGACAGTTGGTCTGTTGGATTTTACGGATCATTTTTTGCAGTCTGGATGAGGCTAAGCCATGGAATGATAAATTTTGATTTTCTGGAGCTTGAAAAGAAAACTATGAGTTGGTAAGAGAACCTTGAGACGTGATAATATAGTGAGTGTACTCTGCTAAGTCTGGGGATGGAAAAAGGTTAAAATGGCTTTTGGTTCCTTTCTTCTGGTCCTGGGGAGGGGGTGGTCTGTTTTACCTGTATTGGCTCTGAAAATGGCTCTTGGGTTTTTCTCATTCTCCAGAAGCAGGGTCTAGAGAGTTATTCTGCGAGGGAAGTGGGGGAGGGGTGAGCCAAAATACCTCAGAGCCTTTTGCTGGTCACCATCTTGACTTTGGGTCTGAGATGAGCAAGCTGGAATGGAAAACTTGGAGGCGGGGGAATTTAGAGAAATGCATCTAGCGACACAAGGATTTTGAATATTCTACACTTGGTGGTCCACCTGGGAGACTGGAAGGCTAGAAGCTGACAGGTTTAAGCAGATAGCAAGGTGAGTAAGGGGGCAGCTAGAGCGGCTGGCAGAGTCTGGATTCAGGCGAAATGTGATTAAAAGTTAAAAAATCTCTTTTTATTAGGGTATGGGGCAGGTTGGCTTGACCAAAAATGAGTGAGTGATAAGGACATCTCTGAAAATATAATTAGGTGGCAGTGTCTGATAGGCTGGAATTATTTGCTTCTCACCCTGACAATGGAGAGGCTAGAAAGAAAGAGGTGAGACCCCACAGCTCCTGCAGGATCGAGTATGTGGTTCCCAGTGTCCACGAGGAGATGGACCACCCTGATACTATTATGATTACTTAAGGATCCCTCTTGCACTTGCAAAAGTTAGCTCCCGTAAAATATCAGGGTTGGTGAGCCGTTAGGTGGCTATTTTGAGTAATCTAAGGGGTCATTTCTTTGTGCAAACACAGATAAGCTTGGTGGTCTCTAGATAGGCTAAGTGGCTTTAGAGTCTCCAGCACACATCCTAAGGGTGAGGATGGAGGAATACTCTTCACTGGCTTATTCTCTATTATCAAGGACCTAAGGGGGGTCAGGAACTCGCCAAGCCTGGGTCATCACCTGGCTGGACGATCCCATAGGGAAGCATGACCACACTGAACAAGTTCGTCAATTGTCAGGGTAGCCCACTTGGACAATGCCCAAAATTACGCCAACACTCCTAAGCCCTCATCAGAGCAAAGGGGAAGGAAGCTCCAGGGAGGTACACCCCACTGACAATGGGTGCTGCGAACCTGTTGGCCCCAGCACCACATGTCCACGCTCTACCGGCAGTACCCGCCAGCGGGAAAAAAACACCCACGGAAGATGCTGGTGCACTACCCTGTGGGCAAGTCTGAGGAAGGAACTCAATACCTGGAAAAAGCCAGGAGTGTGTGTTTGTCACTGCAGAGGAACAGTCACAACCAAGTGAAGATCGTTGACTGGGTGTAGTCTTTCGTGAAAATAGTCACATTTGTGCTGGCTGAGGATGGGGGAACTTACCAATCGAATCTAGTGGTATTCCAAAATATTGCAGCAGCAGGGCAGGTAGAAGGTGGCCTTGAAATGAGCCCCAAATCTGGATCTCCTAGCTTATGTGCACCTAAACTCAGGAGAGAGCCTATCCGAGTCTCTGCACCAAATGTTGGTTTTGCGCATGAGAATACTTACACTACCTACCTTTAAGTAAAGTCATTCATTCAAAGATAATAGCTACAAAATGCATGATTTTATACTTTATTTTGTTTTTTTAATAGTTATTATGTATACAGTGTATAGAAGAAGGTACCAGATGTCATCATAGATGGTGGTGAGGAATCAAACTCAGGACCTCTGGAAGAGCAGCCATCCAGTGCTCTTAACCTCTGAGCCATCTCTCCAGCCTGATTTTATACTTTATTTTATAATCAGTAATTAAAGCTACTTCCAGGTTTTTGGTACGTGAACTGTTCATCTCAGAATAGAGAAGCTTTCTAAGACTGTAAATGGCTTTACCTTTTTCATTGAGTTGCTTTCAGCCTTTGAGTAGACAGAATTACAAATGACCACCACACATACCTACATAAAATCTCCAGGTTTTATTAAGCTTTTATATGTACACTGAATATTTTAGTACATGTCTACTTGATGTGCTTTTTTTTTGCCCCGCCCCTACTTGATGTGCTTTTAAGAAATAAATGTTAATTGCAAATATTTGACACACTTTTGTGTGTGATTACCATGTTTGAAAGGTCAATGGAATATCAGATATAGTGGCTTGAAATATTGTGCTTTCACCACCTGGGTATGCATTTTTAGATCAGGATTGACCATAAGGTTGAGACACAGGCAGCAGCAGAATAATTCACAACTGATAATAACTTTTCTGATCATGTAACCTCCAGAAAAAAAATATGAATTAATGCCAAATTTTTTGTTGTTTTATTTTTTTCATGGACATTTTGTTTAAGAGGCTTATAATATAGCTCTTATTGGCTTAGAACTCACTATGTAGACCAGGCTGGCCTCAAACTCATAGGAACCCATCTGCCTCTGCCTCCTAAATACTAAGATTAAAGACATGTGCCATCAGTAGGGGCCTGGCTCCACATTTTGATTATTTACCAATTATGCTATTATATTAATCTATTGCCATTTTTTAAAGATTTATTATGTATACAGAAGAGGGTACCAAATGTCATTATAGATGGTCGTGAGCTACCATGTGGTTTCTGGGAATTGAACACAGGACCGCTGGAAGAGCAATCAGTGCTCTTAACCTCTGAGCCAGCTCTCCAGCCCTTCTATTGCCATTTAAAAACATATGCAAAATTGGCCAGTGGTGGCACACACCTTTAATCCCAGTACTTGGGAGACAGAGGCAGGCAGATCTCCGACTTTGAGGCTAGCTAGTCTACAGAGGGAGTTCCAGGACAGCCAGAGATGTACACAGAGAAACCTTGTCCTGAAAACAACAACAAAAGATAAGCAGAAAAAAAAAATAAATAAAAGTCAAAGTTCTAAATTTCTCCCTCCACTAGAGACAGTTCTCCAAATAGATTTGGGTATGTGGAGTGTTTCTTCTTTTCATTAGTCATCATGGCTAGATATAAACTTTGCTTGTACTTCTGATTTATATGACTGTGAGTTTGAATAAATGTGTTCAATATTTATATTTATTTGGAAACAGGGTTTCTTTGTGTAGCTCTAGCTGTCCTGGAACTTGCTCTGTAGACCAGGCTGGCTTGAATTTACAGAGATCCATGTGCATCTGCCTCCCAAGTGCTGGGATTAAAGTTGTGCCACCATGGCCAGCTTAAACATTTAACTTTTGAGGAGAGTAACTGAAAATTTTAAGTCTAATCTTACATTAGTGGGGCCACACATTATGTAGCTCTCTGATTTTCAGAAGAAATTGCTATATAATTAAGAACCCGTTTCAAATGAGGGACATAGAATGAGGACATCTGGGATGAGATTATGCTTCTCGTATGGGATGTGAACCTTAGTGGGTTTGAAGACCTGTAACACAGACACTGTCCTCCTAGCTCCTGAAGCAAGAGTGCAGCCACCACACACTGAGAAGGATGCAGACATCCTCATGCCCTGAGAGCACTCCTGACTCAGAGGAAAGCAGTCTACTTGACCACTTTGCCAAGTCAGATGGCTGCCTGAGAACAGGAAAAATGGCTAGCAGAACAGTGCAGAATAGTGATTTTTATGTTCCCATTTACATACAACTTAATTCAGCCTAGGAGGCTTCATTCAATAGTTTTCCATTTCCTTCAGAATTTGTTAAGCAGCCAATGTTTTGTGTTAAATGTAGACTCTCAATACTCAGATGCTCTGCCCTAAAAAGGCAGTTTTACAATACTGAGTAGGTACATGGAACTTTCCTAAACAAAATCAGAAATTATAATGCTAAAATTGGGTCTCCCTCACCTAGCCACCCCTTCCTTACAGCTTTTTTTTCAGTCAGGAAGCAACAAAAGTGAACATGTTGTTCACTTCTTGGTTGCTGTGACAAAACATTGACCAAACTCAACCTAAGGGAAGGTCTACTTCACCTTTCAGTTTTCAGTCTGCCTTGTGGTGAAGGCAGGGCTGGAGCCCAGAACTGGAGCAGCACACAGGAAAGGAAGTGGCTCCCAAGTTCACATTCTGCTCCCTTATCACCCAGGCCCACATGGCACCTCCCACAGTGGGCTGGGTCCTCCTACATCAATTAGCAACCAAGACAATATCAGAGCAGGTCAGGTGGATGTCTGTGAGTTCTTAGCAAACACGGCATATATAGTGAGTTTCCAGGCCATTTAGGGTGACACAGTGAGACTACTCCATCTCCAAAGAACCTTAAAGATATGGCCACAGCCCATTACTGCTGACTAATTGCTCAGTGGAGATTAAAGATGTGAAAAAGCACACTATTTGGACCATTTACCCCAGTAAGCCAAATGTAGAGGGGAGCCTTTACAGCACAGGTGACTGACACACTGAACTACAGTGGAGAGAAGCATTTAAGAAACAATGCTCTGCACTAAAGATGAAGTCCAAACCGCCTATTAAACAAGGCGTGCTAAGAGACCACCCAACCACAAAACACCAAGCTGTATTCCAACTTCCCAAAAGTTAACACAAATATTTAACAGATTTACTCAAACTCAAGAGTCACAACTCAAAGGAGCATTCAAACCTTTGTGTTCGGCCACTTTGAATGTAAGAATATATATAAACTCACCTCCTCACCAATTTGGCAAGCAAAGAAGAGCATTAAAAACCAGAAATCAGCTGGGAAGTGGTCCATACCTTTAATCCCAGCACTTGGAAGGCAGAGGCAGGTGGATCTCTGTGAGTTCAAAGCCAGCCTAGTCTACAGAGTGAGTCCTAGGACAACCAAAGCTACACAGAGAAACCCGTCTTGAAAACCCAAAACCAACAAGAAAACTAGAAATCTTTATATCTCAAGAGAACAAATTCAATTTTTTGATATGTATTTATTTTCACATGAGAAAAAATACATTTAACAAGAAGAAACCAAGTACGAGTGCCTTACTGCCAACAGTCTGTGGCCCACATTGCACTGATCACCTTCCACCCAGTGTTCTTTTGATTGTAGCCACTCAGACAAAGCCAGTCCTCTGTACCTTACAAGTTTGCAGCCTTATCTTCATTGTAACTAAGCTTAAGAATTTTAGGAACCCAAATATAACTATATATGTACAGTTCTGCTTTATTGCACAGGATCGAAATACATAGTGATTACATGACCAACCACAGATGGATGTTGACAGGCACAAACATCTCTATCCCTAACCACAAATGCAATGATACCAACCTGCCAACATGCAAAGGCTGTGCTGACACTGGTGCAGTCCTGAAAGTTCACACACTCAAGTGTGTTCAATGCAAACTCATGTTTCTGGTGGCATCAGTAAGAAGCACAGGATACAAGTGTCCTATGCTCAAGAGCCTCCTGTGCCACACATGCAACAGAAAGGTCACTTTAAAGCTTTTCAGAGTTCTTTAATCAGGTTTCCTGTAAAAAATATCACCACACTAGTCAGAATCTATTAATTACATTCTGGAATAAAAATTCAGACAAAGTGGATTGATTACAAGTTATGAGACAAAGCCACCTCTGTAATATACTGCGGTTTAGTCTATAAGAGCTCTGAGAGACAAAAATGCTGAAAAGTTAAAAAGCATGAAAAAGTTTAGCAATTGTTTATAATGCCACATAATTGAGACAGCAAAAGCCAAAGCATTACCCTTATACTTCTCATGTACTTTATAGGAGTGCTTTACAACTCCAAACTTCTACACCCAGCATGGAGTGGAAGGAAAACAGGCCTATCACCAAAGGCCAGTCAGCTCACGCCCAGGGCCAAGGTATAATCCTGGCTAACTCACCTTCCCTGTGCTGCCTCTGGACAGGCCCCTGGGTGCTCATGCTGCACTCACTCACATGTGAACACAGGGTCAGGAGTCAAGGTGCCTTTCATTTGTCAAATCTTAACTGAAGCCACAGTACTTCAGTTTATTTATCTGGGTCAAATTCTTGTCTTCTGAGTCCTCCCACCTGCTTAACATCTGAACTTCACCACACAAAATCTTGCTGCCCCAAAGCCCTTGACCTCCATTCCTGTTACCCCACTGCTTGCTTACTATGCTCCCAACCTTACAGTGGGAAGAATGTTTTTATTTAACCAGATTTAGCGTAGTTAGCGGTAACCTGCTGTTTTGGATTACCTGCCCCAGAAATTTCTAGCAAACTCCAGTTGAGGGTCTGATTTTACTCTGTAGGTTTAAGTACATACTTGTATACAATTACCCATGAAAAACTAAGACACGGTTGAAGACTGGAGACGCCAGGTGTGGCAGCTCATGCTTTTAGTTAATCCTAACTCAGAAGGCAGAGCCAAGGGGACCTCTGTAAATTCAAAACCAGCCTGGATCACATGTTAAGACCTTGTCGCAAAAAAAGCAAAACTGGGAGGCTGGAGTATAGCTCAGTAGGTAGCATTTGCCTGGGATGTAGAAGACCCTGGGTTCAATCCCTAGCACCATTTAAAATAAAATTAAAAAAAAAAAAAAAAGTTGACTTTCTCATGACAAATCCTGGGAAATAAGCATAACTATCTAAGGTTTACAGACAGCTTTTTTAAGATTCCTAAACTGCTTCTCCAGAATGGATGTTATTTCAGTTGGATTGTGAGCCATGCACGTCACATCTACTCAGAGAATAACTGTATTCCTTGGCCCTGTCTGTACCAGTTAAACCCTACCCGAGCTCCAGATGTCCGGCGCTCTTAGACTGTTCTAATGGCACAATGGTAAACCAGAATCCTACAATATCAGAACCCTGAAGCAGTATCTTTCCAGAGAAATGGAGAGCACTGGGAAAAACCGCCCTGTGCGTCTCAGCTTACTCTGCAGCACTGAGAAACCAAGAAAAACGAAACAAAAAAACAAAGAACCTGGAATTGTATTAACAGACTCCCAAAATCAAACTTTCTGGAAGTGTTTATTTTTTAGAGTCTAGTAGCAGAGAACAGGACAGATGAACATGCCAGTTACTGCTCACCAGGGACAACGCCCCCACGGTTCGCCACATTGGTTCCGGTAGAAGCCAAGCAAACACAGTAGATCTTGCAATGAACAGCTTAACAGTATGGAGCACACGACAGAAGCTAACTAGGTCACACCCTATCTTTTGGCACAAGGACCTTCTGGAAGGGCTTAAAGTCACATTCAGAATTAAACAGAAATGTCCAAAGCTAAGCAGTGAAACGAAGCTTTCACTAGCTGCTCAATTCTATCAAATCTAAATAAAGTATGGATAATGGTATCTCAACAGCACTTAGTTCAAAGCTAACTCCAACAATTCATCATAGAACTATATAGCTAAGACACTGCCTCCGTCTGCTCTGCTTGAGTTCACCACGCAATGCTTGGGTCTAATGAAGGCCACCGACCCTCCTAAGGGCAGAAGAGCAATAAATGAGGTGAGAAAGGGAGCCTGAGAAGCCCTGGGACAGGAGCACAGGCTTGGCTGCTGCCATTGCTCCATAGAGAAGGCTTAGCAACTGCTTCCGGGAGGAAAAAGACTCTATCTTGGCTGACAGCTGTCCTGAAAAGGTCATCAGATACCCGGCTAGTCACCAGGTAACTGCCTAAAGCTCTTGAGTAATAATCAAACCAAATCTCTGACATCTGTTCATTGAAACCTTTTGTTTTCATCCATGCTTTGTTCAAAATTTATTATGGCCTGGACTTAATGACACCATCTTGTATTTAAGCCAATTAGGAACAACGCCAAATTACATTCTCTTTAGGTCTAGTTGGTTGAAAATAACATTTCATGTAGTGACCTTATCATACAATCTTTAACAAAAACTCGTAGGTTGCATTGATTATTCCCCAGGAGATGAGAGATCGATGGTAATTCAGATGGGCACCCCTGAAAAGATTGATCAGTTTCCTGTCCCGTTCCAGCCATATTGTCTTGAAAACCTTGGGGAGAGACTGGAATGGCCCGCCAATCTGAGATTGGATTCGAGCTTTTACAACATTTATCGGAAAGCTTAAGAACCCCAACATGGCACCCAGCAAACCTCCACAGATAAAGTCGTTGACCAAGTGCTCGCTATACGTAGTGGCAGTAGGCAGATGCTCTTTGATGGGCCCTCGAAGGCCAAAAAAAAGGACATTGCTGAATCCATTTCGGAAAAGGATAGGTACCAGGCCTCGGTAATACTCGGCAATTCCATGGCACCTCAGGGCCCGGAAGGCCTGGTAAGTGTTTGTGAATTTATCATGATGCTTGTGGTCCTGAAGCAAAGTCTGAACCCTTTCTAATGGAGTGAGAATGGCTTCTGTTGTCCCAGCAAGCACTGCTGCCACACTTGTGGTGGCAAACTCAGGAGCACTGCTCACGTGCTTTCGGAGCAGGCGTGACAGGTCCTCATACAGACCAAACATAAGTGCCAGCGTGGTCGTCTTCTGCAGCAGTGGGGGGAGGATCCC
>PVIH01002618.1:0-82984 GCA_004025045.1 Sigmodon hispidus
GAAGAATGGATTAACAAACTGTGGTACATCTACACAATGGAATACTACTCAGCAGTAAGAAAAAATGATATCCTAAAATTCACAGGCAAATGGATGGATTTGGAGAATATCCTCCTGAGCGAGGTATCACAAACTCAGAGAGATAAGCAGGGGATGTACTCACTCATTAGTGGTCTCTAAACAAACAAACAAGAAAAAAGCCAAGCATACCCAAGCTGCAAACCGTAACCACTGATCAGCTTGGGATCAGAAACACCCTGGACTGACCCTTCAGACCCCACTCCAAGTATAGGAACACCTGACTCACTCTTGTGGGAGGGGCGACAAAACTGGATTTGCCAGGAGTGGAGACTGATCCAAGCATTATTGGGTCAGTGGGACCATTGGACTATCTGCTCCCTGCCCAGGGAAGGGATGGGAAGTTGTGAAGAAGAAAAAATGACCTGATGTGGTGGGAGAGGGAAGGGACCTTGAATAATGATATACAACAGGGATGGAAAAAAAAATTCAGAGGGAAAGCTGAACACAAAGTAAATATATGTGTAGCAATCTTATTTGCATTATCACCCTTGATAAGTCATGCTTATGATTTTTATCTTTTTATAGTTATTGTTAACTTATCAGCATTTTAAATTCATTTTACTGTTTTTCTTGATAAATACAAAATAAATAAAGAAGAAAAAAAAAAAGAGTCTCCTGATCATCAGGTAGAATAGATTCCTGTTCCCTTCTGTGAGCATGGGTCTCTTCATCAGAACATCATAAGGCATCATGATTGGTTTACAGCCTTCTAGGTTAAGCACAGTATCCACTCAACACCCACTAAGGCACAAATGACTTATGAATTACATGGTGCTCTTCAAATTCCAGTGTCCAGGAGGAGACACAAACCCACAGTTCACTACTCAGTATAAGTGCTCATTGAAACTGAAGAAGAAACCATCCTGCCCAAGGATTTGGTTGTGGTCTCTCTGGGTATCCTAGGAGAAAGTCTAGGTCTCAGCAGACACAAGGCTGCTGTGCTCCCCCATAGAGATGGGGAGAGAATGCAGAGAAGTAAATGGGGAAGAAAGGGGATGCTTTATCTATGCAGCAGCAGTCATCAATGCATATTGAATTTTATTTAATCAAAATGGCCGACTACAGACCACACAGCAGGCACCTGTGCTGTGCCTAGCATATTATTTGTGGTAAAAGAATGGGGAAAAAATAAATGAACAAAATGGTGATATTTTTGAAAATTGGTAATCACTATTCTCTTTCACCAACAAAGACAAAGGCTGCTGCGCACAAGGTGTTCTGAAGTTAGGTGAAAGGAACATGATGCTCACATCAGAAGGCAAAGGCACAGAACATAGTGTACGGCTCACAGTTTTCTTTCTAAGAGGTCCTTGGACAGCACTGGAGGACCCAGGCAGCACTTTTGGAGGAATGAGATAAGTTATCAAGGCACCTCTTCTGATCATGACTGACTTTATTTCTTATCCCAGCCCCTATATAAAATAGATTATGTGGTTTAGTATTTTCAACTGCCATTTACCACTGTCTTTAGAAAAACTACTAAAATACAGTGTGTGGGAGTGTTGAGTAAGTTTATACTACAGGGAACAGAATAGAGAGATGTGACTAACAAGTTGGTAAAAACTAAAAGCTAGGATTCCTAGTGGAAGAATGTAACTTGGGGCTACTGACTGGTCCCACTCAGCCACCCATGACCTATTTCACACAGGTCACCAAAACAAGTGAACATACATGAACACACTGATGTTTGCCAAGTGTCCATAACAAAACAACAGTGGCTGCCTCAGGAAAGGTGGCATTGCTGGTGACTTCTATTTCCTTCGTGGTTTTCCAGCTCTACAATAAACATCTATTACTCTTGCTGTTGGGGGAGGGGTTGTCTCCTACCGTCCAAAGCTCTGGCTTAGGTTTTGAGTAATATAATCCTTCATGCCTTCTTTATTATGCTATAAATAAACTTCTCTGTTCACTGGGACACCTGCTGCTATTCAGCTTGCTCCCTTCTTAGGCACTGATAATTTTCACACACATGGCTTTCTTCATTTATGCTTCATCATATAGGCACAGAGGGTTGTTGCATGACTATGCTCTGTTATTAGATCCCACACATTCGACTTTTTTATTTTGGGGGAAATAACACCACTGATATGTAACAGAAACTCCAGCCAGCCATAATTACTCCACATTTTGGGTAGATTTCTAAACGTTGTCAATAACTTCCAAATGTGTATGCTTTCCAGGTCTGTTCACACCCTTGGGACAAAATAACACTCAGGCAGGAGACCATGCCTCTTTTGAAAGCAATAGGCTGGTTATTTTGCTGGGGAAAACTAAGCTTTTAAGGTGAATATGGGAGTTTTAGCCATTTGCAGGCTGGCTGACAGTGCATCCTGTCATCAGGTAGTACCCTGCTCCATCCACCTCAGCTTGGGGCTGTATCCCTTACAAAGGGTGCAGCATTTCAAGTAACATGCAGATCTACAGAAATAATTTATGTATGTTGGTGAACATTCTTGACAATGGACTTACTGTTAGTTTAGGTAGTACAATTCATTTGTTTCTCTAAGTATTGAAATTTAAGTATCGTCTCCAAGATGCCCCTGGAGAAGACATACATCCTGCACCTGTGCTCTAACAGTCCAGAGAAGATCCCTGGAATCCTCGGTTCCAGGCAGAGCTTTTGAGAGAATATGGCCTCCTCTTGGAGAACACAAGGGGAAGCTGGGAAAGCTCAGCCCCCTGGGCTTTGTAAAACAAAAAAGCTTGTTTTGTTTGTTTGTTTGTTTTCTTGCTTGCTTGATGCCTCAGAAAGAGTACAGTTTGAAAGAGAAAAATGGAGATTCATTGACAGGACAATAGGGTCCTGGACACTCTGGTCCCAAAGAGACTGGGGACAATGGCAACTGTGGTGCCTACTAGCATACCAAAGTGCAGGCCGGCCTTCAGACTCACTGAGCACCTGAGGCTCCTCTCTGCTTTTCTCACTCTCCCATACCCTAAACTCTCCAGCCCAAGGGCTTTCCTCCTTTTCCCATAAACCCCTGCAGCTTTAGCCGTGCATTCTAGGTTCTCTTGGTCTTTTAGTTCTCTTTGTTCTCTTGACCCCTCTCTCTTTTCTTCCCCACCCCCCAGCACTCTCTCCTCTCATGGCCCATATCAGTCTGCCAGCCATGTTCACTGTATTATCTTCTCTCCCTGCTCTGGGCTCTTCCAGATGCTTCTGTCTGCACCCTCCCTCATATCTACCATAAAAACCTCCTCAACCACACCTTTAGAGCAGTCTCACTGTCATTTCACTTACAGGTCACCAAAGACACCAGAGTTCTGAGTGACAGTTCACACAAGTGACCAACAGTAGACACTCGCGGATTCCACCAGATCTTCAAACCAACCACTGCCATTGTGAGTCCAAGTAAACTCTTCACAAGCTGACAAACGGCTTTAAATAAATATATGAACATTCCCAAGTCCCCGAGGGACTCCTGGCGAGTAAATGAACAAGCCCATTGCTGCATACTGTGATGATATGTTCCTTGATCGAACTGACATATACTGATACTGGTCCCATCTGCAACTTCTGTGAGTGTGTGTGCGTGAGCATGCACATGTGTGGGTATTCAGCATTTGAATTCTATAATCTAATCTTTTATTTTTAAATGTTTTGTTTTGCTGGGCAGGAGGTAGAACCCAAGGCCTTGTACATGCAACAAAGGTATTTTCTACCCTCTGGCTTTTGAAATAAGGTGTCACTATGTAGCCCAGCTTCAGACTGCTCCAGCCTCCTAAGTGCTGGGATTATAGACGCAGCATCATGCCTGGCTCCTTCAAGTTTATTTTTTAAACCAAAGATGGTGTTACATTCCTCATTCTGCCCACTTGATTACAGGCAGCACCTGAGTGACCTAGATGTCTTATATCAGCACTCAGAGACTCAACCCTTTATCCAGAAGAAAGAAAATTCAAGAGTGGAAAGCATTTCCCCTAAATATATAGCTTTCTGGTCAAAGGGGTTGTGGAAGACAGTGAGGAGGCTGCTGGCACAAGAGCCCCATTGAGTTATTGTGGCTTGAATTCTTACCTGAATCCCCTCCTTAGAACAATGAACAGATCTATAAAACCCAAGAACTCTTCAACATTCACCTCTTGCATAATATACAGTGAACTTTTAGATAACCAGGGAATGAGGCAGGGATCCTACACTGGGGCTTCTCTAAGGGATTCTTGTTACCCATGAGAAACTGTAAAAAGAATAGAGACCAAATAAAGATGCTCAATCATGAGGAATAATAAGCACTGAGCACTACCTGTGGGTGCCGAATGTCATGCTACTTGGATCTATAGACACTAAGGAGGACAGGGTCAACACCTGAGGACCCCTTCACTTTACTTGTTTTATCTTTTAAATACCAGCAGGTAAAATAGAGGACCTTGGTGTAATGGTTACTATTCCTCCTTCACACAGGTGACGCTGCCAATCTCTACCTACTGCCCACTTCCATCTGTATTTGCCTTCTAACAATTTCCATTGGAGGGATGGGTACCATACTCTCTTTCGGCTGAATGCACATTCGCATCGTAAGGATTGTAGAGAACAATCCAACTAGCAAGTGCATATATTACCTGCCCTTGACATGCACCACAGCTTCCAAACCTTGACTGTGGTTTATAAAGTGCGAGAAGAAATGAGAAGCTAATCTGGGACTGAATCTTCTACTTTATTTTTTCTTCTGGCTTCTCCTGCAAGCTTAGTAAATCCAATGGAAAGGGGAACCCAAAGTCAAATACACACTAGCAGGTGTAGGACAGGGCTGACTTCATAAAAGCCCAGGTAGGGGAGCATTACTACATCATTATTTAATAACATCTGACCCAAAGAAGGATAAAAATGTCACCAGAGCTTAAATAATTGGTGTCAGCATTGGTTTCAGATGCAGGTCTTGACTAAACAATTGCTAAATGTGACAGAAGTAATCAATGACCCAGCTTCTTTGATCCTCAGGACAATGGGGTCATCGAGGCTAGCCATGAAAAGCACCAATTAGGGTCAAATGAAAGAACATCCAAAACCCCTACCACAGGGCCTGGAAAACCCCAGGGTGTTCAACACTGCCTCTCTTCTACAGGACAGAAGAAGGGTGAGACAATGTCCCTGAAACCAGAGCAGGCACTGGCAACTCTGTGTTGTAAGGTTTCATTTGTCGTCCTAGAGCAGAAAGAGGAAAGCTAGAACCCAAGGTGAAGAATTTAAGGTGTAGCCATGAAAGGTGACCCCAGACACCCAGGAAAGTCCTACTCAAGGACAGGGGAAAGTATCTTCAACATGAACCCTTAGCCTGTAATTACAACAGTGAAACATGGTGAACTCATATTTTGGGAAAGACTCTCCTCTACCTTATAGGGCCTGAAAGGAAGTTATTTGCAGCCCCCACCCCCACTGAAAAAAATAGACAGGGTCTTTGGAGTTAGTGTCAATAGTGTGGATAGCAGTTGTTTTCCAGGAAGCACAAGCCTCCCAGTTCAAACCCCACACTTCCTTATGCATCCCTATGTACTTATTCAGAATTCCCATATGCACTCAGTGGGGATGTCTAATGAAAAGCCCATGCTTTTTTGTAGCTGTGTGCTATGGGCACCTCTCAGAGTGTGGTATCCAAGTGACCACCTTGAATATTTGCTAGTGAGACAGTGCTACTGCCTAAAAGGCTAATCTCTCTTAAGCTAGATATATTTTATCTCATGGATCACACACCACCTACAATCTAGAAACCATAACGCAAACTTTATTCTTGGCTTGACTGAAGATAGGGCCCCCGTGTAGACAAAATGTAGGCAAGACACTGCTTCTGCTTTCACCTCTACTTTGAAAGGCCATATATTAGCCCTCTATTACACACTCTACACTTTCACAGACACATTCATGAGGTATCCTCAGCAAATGTGATCCCGGCCACTTCCTCAACAGCTGGCAGATGGAGGCAGGATCCAATGCCAGGTGTGTTCCACTTGCAAGCTTTATCAGTTTTCCCTCCTGAGCTTCACACTGGGAATTTAGGCATTGTTAAATTTATTCTGAGTTTTTGACATTTGATGGAGATGATAAAAACAGGCTTTTGTTTTAACTAGATGGTACACAGTATGTGGTTCTTTGAAAGATGAGCCCGGTGGCAACAGTATGTGCAGGAAGGAACTTTGCAGGTGACTTGATCCTGCTTGCTGCCCCCATGGAGCTGTGAGAAATCAGAGGCACAGAGCACTCAGGTGGGTGAGCAAGGTCCTGTGACTCTAGGGTGTACAGCAAAGCCTGGCCCAGGCCAAGGCTTCCTCTCTAAAGCCAGGGTTCTGGCCAGCTAAAGATTTCCATGTGTGGGTAGTTTCCCATGTGTAGGTTTTTGCAGAGTTAATGTCCTGTCCATAACTGGGGCAAATGGGTAGGAAATTACAAAGGGAACTATATTCCCAGTGGCTCATCATGCTGGAGGAAATGAAAGGATTTAAGCAGATCTGGCCTGAATAAATATTTTCTCTATAAAAGTTAATCTACAATTACATTTAATGTGAAATATTATATAGAAAAACATCCCATGTGTTTTTGTTGCTGAAGGACACTTCTAGTTTGCGTTTTATTGCTGGACTGCAGCTTGGCTTGAAAAACTTCCTTCTGGGGAAGTGTATTTGGGTAAGGGCATTTCTCATCATCTGGGACACAGGTACTTGTGGGCATGCAGGGGTACATCGTGTTGTCCAAAGACATTGAGATTTGTTTTGTAGAACTGCAAATATTGATTTGCCATATGGGGCTCCTTTGGCTTTGAGAAGAGAAAACACAAATGAGGTAATACCACAACTGTTTCTCTGGTTGCCCACAGCATTTTGTGGGCTACAATGTTTTGCTATGCTTTAAACACACACACACACACACACACACACACACACACACACACTAACAGAGGCACAGTCATCCCCCCACATTGGACTATACTAAGTAACATTTCTTAGCATTGTGGAAGAAAGTGTGCTGTTATACCAGGTCAAGCTTAAGCACTTTACAGGTCTGGTTTCTACATCCTACTATGCTTATACTAATTTACATAGAAATGTTTTCCTCTGGGGTCCGAACACCATGGAGAAGGACCCCTTTCAAGCCTATCATGGTAGTCTGAGAAACAGCCCCAAGCATTTTATACCCTAGTCACAAGAAACTGTCAATTTTACCTTAAATGTCAAAAGGAAGTTTCCATCTATAATTCTAGATCTTAAAATGGGGAGATTATCTGAAGTTTTCTGGGTGTGCACTAATTGTAATTTTGTGTGCACAGAAGGGGGTTTTACTTCAAAAGAGTGCATCTGAGGCAAGAGATGTAGGGGTTCCTGGATTGGTTGGTTGTAAAAATGAAGGAAGGGCCATAGTCAAGCAATAGATGAACTGTAACAGCTTTAGAATTTAGCATCTTGGGGGCTGGAGAGATGGCTCAGCGGTTAAGAGCACTGACTGTTCTTCCAGAGGTCCTAAGTTCAATTCCCAGCATCCACATGGCAGCTCACAACTGTCTGCAATTCCAAGATCTGACACCCTTACAAAGTTATACATGCAGGCAAAATACCAATTCATATTAAAAAATAAAAATAAATATTAAAAAATAGAATTTAGCATCTTCCAGGAGCTGAAATACACAAGGGAATGGATTCTCCTCCTGGAGGTCTCAGAACCTTCAGAGAATAACTCCATTTTAAACCATTTAAACTGGGACACTGGGAATAGAGACACAATGTATTCACATCCCTACTCTCTCCTGTCCTTCCCTTGTGCCCTGCTACATGCTTTACAGAGTCAATGACAGAGACTCTGTCACAACAAGTGCTGTGATTCCACGGCCTTTCCATTGTCTTATCGAAGTACCCCTGTGCCTTTTACCTTAGTGCCCTCAATTGCTTCCACCTTCTCAGCACCCCCCCCACAATAACGACTCCTCTCCATCTCTACATGGATTACACCAATAAGAAAATGATTCTTTCTGCGAAAGAACTCACCAAAGCATTTCCTTAAATGTTTCACAGCACTGATGCATTTGAATGAGACTAATGCAAAATAATTTCCTACCCACCTTAGTTTCTGGTTCAACCTATCTACCCATCCATGGAAAGGTGCATAGGTAAGGTATTAGCTTATAAAGCTACTCACCTTAAGGCTGATAACTATAAACAAGGGGAGTCAATGGTATCCTACACTGCTATAAAATGAAATGTATCTGGACTTCATTCTTTTGTCCACATTGAGGACTCAACCTGTGCCAATGGTCCTATGACCTTTTGAAGGCACAGACATAGTTTTCATTCATTATTCTGTTTCTAATACAAGATTCACCCATCGAAGGGGACATTAACATAGCAGCTATTTATTTGTCTCCATGATCTAATAGAACAATCCAAGGATTAGAGGAGTGTGTTGTGGAGCTGTATGCCAAAGTCAGCTTTTGAAATGGAGAAACAGCCAAGGAGACCAGTTACCCTTTTCAAAAGCAGTTAGTACACAATGAAAACTCCCAGATTTGATAACTTACGTTACCCTGAGGTAGGACTTTCGCCCCCTCGGGCCCTGGCTCACATTCAACCCCAGACAGTACTGCTCCAGGCTCTGTGCTCACCTTCTGCCTGCCCAACTCATCCTTCTGTCACATTTTTGCAGCTCCTCTTAGATCACACTGCTTAAACATTGTCACAGGTACTTCTCCAAAGCACAGGATTGCATCCACTGAATTCATGTGATATAGCTATATAATAACACCTTCTAGTTATTAGTAACTCTATACATTTGTAAAGTATGTGCTGAGTGTTGTTTGGGTAGACAGGGAAGGGGAAAAATGAGTTTATCAGTGCGGTAAAGATAGCTTCTTTTCCTTTTTCTTTTCTTCTGGTTTCTCAAGCCAAGTTTTCTCTGTGTGACCATCATAACTGTTCTGGAACTCTCTGTGTAGACCAGTCTGGCTTTGAACTCACAGATATCTGCCTGCCTCTGCCTCCTGAGTACTGATCGGGACTAAAGCCCCCACCACCTGGCTGGGGCAATTTTCTAAGATGCCAACATTTTATTAGCAAATAGGAAAATGCAAAATTAAAACTGGGAAATCCCATTTGACAGAAAGCTGACAAACATCTAAAACCACTAAATTTAAAACTCCATCAGGATGTATTTCATCCTTACAGTCTCCTGGGGTTAAAGTCCAGGTATTGGCTAGGCTGAATTGTCTGAGTCACGGTCCAAGCTTACGTTGCTGTGGTACAATTTAAATTCACATAGCCATGGAACCTAGAGCCCCATGATGCTGCCAGAGGCCACCTGCTTCTCTAGTGCAGCTTGCTCCTTAGTTAGTTTCTTTAGTTAAATGAATTAATATGGATTAAATATAATGAACTTTCAGTAACAAAAACCAAATTGTAGAAAGCAATACAATTCCATTTATGTGCCTCTAACTATGGAGAAAATAGAGGATAACATGAGTCACAGAGTGGGTATAAATGTGGAGAAGAGGCTGGGGAGAAAGCTGAGGGGCAGAGAGAAACAAAGGTTTTTGCTACCAAGTTCAATTCCCAGGTCCTACTTGGTAGAAGGGGAGCATGGACTTCTGTAAGTTTTCTCCTGACCTCCAAATGAGTGCTGTATGTAGTATGTGCACATGTGTGTGCATACACATCACACTAAGTAAATAAATAATAGTAACAAGGGGCTGGAGAGATGGCTCAGTGGTTAAGAGCACCGTCTGCTCTTCCAGAGGGCCCGGGTTCGATTCCCAGCACCCACATGGCAGCTAACAACTGTCTGTAGTTCCAGTTCCAGGCAAATAAATAAATAAAGTTTAAAAAAAAATAATAATAGTAACAAAATGTTTTATTATTAGGGAACAATGAAAATAACTGGCATAGGAGGAAAGATATGATTTTAGGGGCACAGATCATCAGCAGCCGCAATAAGGAAGGGTCCTTGGTCATAGACTGAGAAAGATGTTTTATTGTTGTTCCTGTGCCACACGCATTCTTTGTATGCACAAACAACAGTCCCAAACGAATGGGTCACAGCCCAAACTATAAAGCATAGGTAAGAAGGGGCCATTGTTAACACAAGACAATGCATTATGAATGCACACTAATATGTGCTGGAGTAATCTCAGAAAGACTCTTCCAGACGGGAGTTAGCATATAAAAGAGATTTTCAGGAAGAAAGGTCAGATGCATCAAAGCACATCACACACATGGGATGTATGAACACATCAGGGTGAAAACTAGAACCAGGCTGAGATCAATCATGGAGTTCCTGCACCTCCAATGCAGATGACACTTTGGGAGATGGGGACCTCCCAAGGGCCTTAGTCAGGGAGAGCTCCAACCAAATGGCTTGGTAAGGCTCTGAGGGTACAAACTAGTTAGAGTCCCCAGTAAAAGAAGGACAAGCTAGAGACACCCAGAGGAAAAAGAAACTCAGCTGAGGGCTGTTTGTTTGCAGAGGGTATTTCTACAGGGTTCTGATCCATGGCTTCCTCAGTGATATGCCAAGTGTGCATCCAACATGATGACCATTAACCCAAGAATCATAGGACATGTCATATTATAATAAAAAGGTCACATGAGAGCCATCATTGATGACAACCCGCAACCCTGTGGAAAGTGGCTGCAGAGACAGTTGTGCAATACAACCCACTGACAGGTGGGCACACACATGGCAGAAATAAAAACACACTCACACAAAAAAATGTGCTCACAGATCTTTATAGAAGAAGAGGTGGGAACCATTCAATTGGTCATTAGCTGACAAGCAGATAAACAAAATATGCCATGTGAATGCAACAGAGAATTAGCCACCCCTAGAAGGCAACAAGAAATTGAGAAAAAAAGCCAGATGAAAAATACTATTGGCTATAAGATCTGCTTTGCACAAGAAGCTAAAATGAGTACATTTTATAGAGACAGGAAGTAGGTAAGTTACTGCTTAGGGTTGAGGCTACAAGGTGTCACAGGATTTCTTTCTGAGGTGATCCAAGTATTCTAGAATGGGTTTAAGATGAGGGTGTGTGTATCTGTGAGTGGATTATGAAGCACTGAATTATACACCTAAATAGATGAATTGTTGGCATCTGACTTAATAAAGTTTTCTTGTTGTTGTTTAAATACACATATGGCTTGAGCATTCAGAACCAGGGTGTCTGACTCCAGTTTTAGTACTGGGACCAGCCCAGGGCCATTGCAGCAGGTTTTATAAACATTTAGTAGAAGGTTCATGCAGTTTTAGTTCAGAAAGGCCACAATACAGAGCTGAAGGCTGTAACACTCATCAATAAGCAATGAGCAGGTTGGGGATGGTTCAATTGGTAAAACTCTTGCCTTACAAACATGAAAATCTGAGTTCGATCCTTGAACCCTGTGTGATAGGGCACCAAGGGGTAGAGAATTGGGCTGTCTGGTCCTACACAAATAAAACTATCTTTTCTCTCAGCAGCCAGCATAACTGCCCAAAGAATAAACAGGACTCAGCTCATTAGTCATCTATCATGGAAGTAGGTAGAGGCTCATAAGGTCCCTTCCCACCCCAAGGATCAGGGAGTTAGAGGAACTCACACACTTTACCACTTTCTGAGAATATTCTTGATTGCAGGGAGAAATGTTGTCTTCAGTGTGATAGCCTTTGGTAAGTGGTCAATGCCCCCATAATAACTTGAATTGTTCCTCCCCAAGCTCCGCTTGAGTAGAATCATTTCCTTGGCCTGTTTCTAGCACCCATTCTGGGGTGATGAGATCTTAGCTCATCTCCTCAGGAAATGTTCACACAAGACACATGCTCATCCACTAGTTTCCCATGATTCTAAGAGCTCTTTTCACTAACTCCTCACAGGGAGGAAGTGCAGCTGCAGTCACCTCAGGAAAGCTTTGTGAGAGCTCATCATACTGAAAGGACCCTGAGGAGTCTGATTTTCCTTCTGAGAGCCAACTGCTGCATCTGGCCAGTCCCTGAGGAACTGTGCAGGCTGTCTGGGCAGTCAGGTCAGGCTTGGACTATGCTAGCCTTGAAGGAACAAAGTGGAAAGACATTCCAGATGGAAGGCCTGGAACCAGGCATGGCTTTTCCTTGTACTGGGTTGGAAGCTTAGAGGGTCACGATGAAATCCCAGGGGGTACTGTATCCCAAGTCACCAAAGAGTTTTTTACTGTAGTCTTAATTCAAACAAGAACGAGGGAAGACACACTGAAACCTAGAGATGCTCATATCTTGGGTGTCCACAAGCAGGCAGGAATGCTCTGCCATGTGACCAGAGAGATACCCATCCTCTCTGTCATTCTATAGCAGCAGAGTCTCACTGTCTCTGTGTCAGATGGCAGTCTGTCCATTTCTAAGCAATGGCAGGAGCTAATTATAACAGACAGTCTTGCTGTCATTCAGTAAAAGAGGACACATGTATAAATATTCCCCTTTAAATATAATTTTGAAACTTCAATTGAAAACAATTTATTGGTGACTTAATCTTTGTTGTTCTTGGCTAAAAAGACACAAAAATCATGGTTTCCTTCCTTGGATTCACATTTTGTGTCTCAAGAGATGTCCCCCCAGTTGCTGATAGCTCTTCAGCAGCCTGTTTTTTCTTTTCAGGGCAATATTAACAGCTCATGAGAACAAACAGAACAAAACACCACAAAATCAACCAAGCAAACAAAAAATAGCTATTTTTTTAGACACTATAATATCATGGCAGAGCAAATGGGCTCTCAGTTTGTATATCTGCTATCACTCACAGTCAAAACCATGGAGCACAGGCAAGAAAGGGCCATAAGGCTCAGGATCCTACCACTAAAAATGAAGGGAAAAGTTATTTTTTTTAAAAAAAAAATAAAAGAAACCAAAATAGTAAGTGAAAAACCTATGTATTCTTAGGTATAGTCATTTATATTTTTCTATCCCAGATGCTCTGAGATATGAGAAGTTCCCCAATAAACCTAGATAAATTCAAGACTTGTTCCAACTTAAAAAAAAATACACAAACACCAACTTTTGAAATAATTGCTTTCTCTTATGGTAAAATGGTAATTTCATCCCAACTTCCTTAACATCATTATTCTTCTCTGAAACCCAACATATATGTTATAGTCCATGGATCACTTACTACTGTCAAGAAGAGACTGTGTCCTGGGGTACATATGACAATTCCACACACACGCACGCATGCATGCACGCACACATGTGCACACACGCGCACACACACATGCACATACACACACACTACACACAAATTCCTCCTGTCACCTACTCACTCAACCTTTGCATATTTATGCATAATTATCATTTCCTTTTTCCTGCTAAGCCTGTGCTGTTAAGTATTATCAATCAAAAATGCATCATTAGAGGAAGAAAATGTCAATAGCAACAGGCTTTATTCGATCCTTAAATCCACTTCTGTGCTCACCTTGAGGAACCAGATATCTGGCATGTGCTTCGAGACTAGATGCAAGTGTATGAGGGGAATCAGGCTAGAGCTGACCTCTCAGGAGGGACACGTGACTGTCAGAAGGTGGCTGCTCACCGTGCAGGTCTGAGGGTATGGGCCACAGTGGTTTTGTTTAATCTGACTTTTCCCTCCATGTTTTTGTTATTGGGTGTCTGACTGGAACTGCTATATGTGTTTTATCCGATGCTGCTTGGAAAGAACAAATAAAAGTAGATCATTACACTGGAAAAAGGCACTGTCGTTTATCAAGCTTTACAGCTTCAGGGCCTAGAGTGAGGAACTTGCCTCCCTAACCAGAGATTTTGGCTGATAAAGGTGGTAGCTTCAGTTTGGAGATTTGTGTCAGTTTCTGAATGTCACATAAAATGATGCCTGGACAGAGCTCAGAAGAGACCTAGCTCACCTTCAGGACTCATCTAGCATCACTGTCAAAATCCTGAACAATCGCTAACAATCCTAACTTTTCATGTGACTGCAGCGTACACTCCATGGCACCACTCTGGTTTCAGCTGCTCTGACCTAATAATGTCATCATCATCCTCTGTCAGTCTATCCCTCCCTGGCAATGCTGCAGCTGTCAGACACCACCAAGTAAGCATCTCTGATGACAACAGCATGCCAAACCTGGCCACAGACTTTGGCTACATCTGACTTGCTCATTATCAGAGTTCAATGTCTCTTATAATATTTGACACATGGATGCTTGTTAAACGTTCTTACCTCCTTTAAGCCCTGCCCACCCTGAAGTTAAGAGTGATCTTTAAAAAAAAATGTATATCAAGTCTTTTCTAGTTCTATTCATTTCATGGTTTTATTTTTCTTTAAGCTTGAACATAGTGAAGATTGTGCTGGGTAGTTTTATGCCAATTCTATACAAATAACTCATTTGAGAAGAGGGGTCCTTAATTAGTTAGTGATGGGGGAGGGTCAGACCATTGTAGATGATGCCACCCCTGTGGCTGTGGTCCTGGGCTCTATAAGAAAGCAGACTATGCAAGCCATAGAGAGCAAGCAAGTAAGCAGAGCCCATCCATGACTCTGCATCAGCTTCTGCCTCCAGGGTCCTTCTTGGGTTTGAGTTCCTGTAGTAATATAACTTCCTTTGATGATGAACTGTGATGTGGAAGTATAAGCCAAAACACAACAACAACAACAAAAACCTGTCTTCTCCACATTGCTTTTGGTCATGATGCTTTATCACAGCAATAATAACCCCAACTAATACAGAGGCAACCCAGGCCCAGAAAGATAAACATCTCATGTTCTCTCTCGTCAGAGCTCCAAACTCCACATCTTCAGGTGTGAGTGTCTATAGCCTGGAAACCAGGAAAATAAAAAGGGACCATTGCTGAGGAAGGGGCATGGGGAAGCCACAGAGAGATAAGTAGCAGGGTGTATGTCATTAGATTAGGGAGGTGGAAAAGAGCAGCTCAGTTAGGGAGGGAGAAGGGGGATAAATACAGGAGGAGAGGGGGGGGACAACAAAATAACAGTGAGGATGTCTGAAAACGTCACAAGAAATCAGACATTAGGCAAAAAGAAAACATATATCTACATCACTATATAAATATTTACATATTATTTAAATGAAAATTCTGGGATAACATTGCTTCTTCTAAGAGCCAAAGACCACTGAACAAAACCCAACATCAGGTATGAAAAAGAACTTTTTTGAGACATTGGTCATGGCTGTTCAAGAGACTCCAGGAGTTAACAGGCTATTGATAGCTTTTGCCCTTGTTTGGCCCCTAGAGATAGAAGGTGAGCCTTTAATGTCGAAGATACCATGCACTTCAGAGACAGTGCCCAGAGACCCCTGAGTTGGAACTGACTCAAACACCCCTTCTGGACCAGCTTTCATGGTACCAGAGTCATCATACAAGCTTCCAAAGAAGGAATTAATCAATAGTCCTGCTCAGCTGTAATGTCTATGAGCCACAACAAGGACCATCCTGGCACAACAGCCCTAAGGTACAGTATGGCACACATACCTTAGTGGTCACCAGCATCTCTCTAACTGGGCTTAAGACTCAATTGAAAGAGGACAATCATGTCTGTCCCTGGAAACCTAGCTCACTTCCCAGGTTTAGTGACATCATGGATCTTGAAGAACCTACAGCCATCACTTACTAAACCTGCACTATCCATTACTGTACTCTAAACAGTTGTCCTCAGACCCACAGATGAGTATAGTCCTCACCCCTCATCAAGGAGACTTTGTTTTGTAATAGAGAGAAACCACTACAGAAAATTGTGACTAATAAAAATACAGAGTTGAGGATTTCAGTGCCAACGCATATATCTACAAAACACCCTCTCTAATACCTATGGCTCAGGAAGCATGGAGGAGGAGGAAGAGGCAGAAAGGTTATAAGAGCCAGAGGATGAGATCAGGGAGTCTGCTATGACTCCTAGGAATATCAGAAGCAGTTTGGCAAACACTCAAGTAGTTAAACATAAGGTTGCCATAGACTCAGCCATCAGCTCCTGAGCACACAACTGGAAGTGAAAACACTCATCCACACAAAACTCAATACCCACACCTGCCCAACAAACCACAACACAAACACTCAACAACAGTAAATGCACACAAAGCATGTCAAGAAGCCATGCAGTGGACTTCAGTGTCAAAACCAAGGCACTGCAGCATGACTCAACGAAGAAGTCAACTACAAAGAAAGATCATGCAAAGCCTCACTTATGTGAAATGCCCCAATCTACACAGACAAAGCATCGGCAGCTCCGTAGAGCTCGGGAGCAACAGTGTGAGGGATCTGGCATGACAAATGGGTCTAGGTTTCACTTTGGTAGCAGGTAACAGGAAAATGTTCTAAAATAGGACCAGCAAGATGGCCCTGTGGGTAGAGGAGATTGCTGCCACTCCACATCTGACAATTGGACTTTAATCACAGAGACTCACATGGTGGAATGAGAAGGTGATCCTCTGACCTCTCTATAAATACTGTGCCATGTGCCTACCTACACATACAATTGCTCTCCCTCTCTCACCTTTTTAAAATGTTCTAAAATAGCTGGCACTGATAGCTAACCCAGTCTACTAATAGAGTAAACATGATTCAATTGTATACTTCAAGTGTGAGTTATACGGTGCATGAAATACGTATAGCAATGAAGTTTTTGAAAGTATAATTACAAACAAATATTTTGGTCTGTCGTTCAGTGATTATGATTTTTCAGTTTCATCTTGTGCCTGCTGACACTCAGGTCTCAATTTCACCCAACCTTGAAGATCTGAGTGTTGGCTCCAGCTTGCTTCTCCTACCCATCCTGGATCACTGACTCCAGTACCATGCATGTATGCAGTGGTTGACCAAACAGACCGATTTAGAAATAATCCAATAGTAATTGCTACAGATAAAGCCAATATCCTCTTAAGAAAGAATAAGAAATGTGAGTTTGAAAAAAAGTATTTGTCCAGTTGTTTTGATCAATGTTTTGTTTTCTTCTAGAAAACACTTTTAATGTGAATTCAGACACAAGAGGCTTTTTTCCCACTAAGGATGGATGGTAGTTTCCTAGAATAGAAGAATTAGGACTGAAGAGCAAAAAAATATAAAGGACAATAAGAGTGAGTGACACATTCCATGATTCCCCTGCCCATGTGACAGCCACCCTCATTCTTACAATACCTTCAGCAATTGTAACGAGATGGATGTCGCCTCAGCCAGGAAAATCAAGGCTGGAGTAAGACACCATTTTAGTTATTGAGATAGAACAAAGGACAAGAGACAAAAAAAAAAAGCCTGCTCTAATGAAATCAAATGTAGTGGAGATAAGAATATCAGCAATTGGATAAAAGATAAGTGTATGAAGGAGAGGGTGGTATAGGCCAGGAGGACTGTCAGGAAGAGAGAGGCTGTCTGGGGGAGAAGCTTTCAGGATGAGAGGCTCTCCCTCAAGAAAAAGCTCTGGGGAGAGGAAGGCCCTCAGCTGGGAATAGGCTCTCAGTGTAGGAGGTTCTTGGGTGGAAAAGGCTGTCAGGTGGGAAGTAGCTGTCAGGTGGAGAGGGGCTGTCAGGTGGGGAGGGGCTGTCAGGTGGGGAGAGGCTGTCAGGTGGGGAGTAGCTGTCAGGTGGGGAGTAGCTGTTAGGTGGGGAGGGGCTGTCAGATGGGGAGAGACTATCAAGTGGGAGGAGCTGTCAGGTGGGGAGGAGCTGTCAGATGGAGAGAGGCTGTCAGGTGGGGAGTAGCTGTTATGGGGAGGGGCTGTCAGGTGGGAGAAGCTCCTTGGCAAAATAAATCAAATAGAAAGGAGAGAATTCTATACAGTTAGCACTACCTCTGTTTTTCAAGATTAATTTGATTGACTTAAGTTGAGGCAAGATGTATCAAGTCAACCTTAGGACAGTTTTGATGGAGGATGAGACACAGCAAAATAAAAATGATAGTTTTTTACTTCCATGAGCATATTCCTTATTTTTGCTTTTATCAAATGACAGAACTTCCCTTTGCTGGAGTTTTAAACACAAAAATTCAAAGGACCATTTTGCAAGGAGATATTTGCAAAGCTACCGTTCCCTGCTCATGCGCTATCCCCTTCCTTTCCCATCCTGTTTTCCAACCCTTTTATTTACACAAACTCAGAGCTTATTAAAGAAATTCCAGATGATCAAAATCAAGGAGAGTGAAGACTTTACTAATACCTGAGCACTGTGGAGCCCTGGGCTTGGCATCAGGCTTATCTTTACTGCCTTTGCTCCTCAGGTGAAGCACTGGAACAATCAAGCCCTCATATCCCTTCCCATGAATCATCTGGTCCCTCAGAGTCCTTGGTTTCAACAAAGGACTGGGCTGGCCTTACCATTAGTGGTCTGTGATCCTACATCAAATAAGCTTATTTCTCAGCAAGGATGCTACAAGTCTTGCCTCTCCTAAAATGTTGCTTCTACACTTCTACATCTTGAAGTTGCCTTCTCAGAACTGAGTCATGGGAGAAGCCATCTTTCATCCACATGTCCTGAATGGGCACTTGCATGGAGGGACTTCCCACATGATTCTAGACAAAATAGCTCCAGCCAGTGCAGAGCATCACAACGCCCTGAAGACAGGCATTCCTGTGATTCTTCACAAGGAGGGGAGGATCCTCTTCTAATGGGGAATTGTACAGTCCTGTGCAGATGACTGTGGGACATCAAACCCTGGAACCATGTGTGTTCCCCTCTCCAGGCTCTGCTGTGGCTCACCCTCCAATTGTCCCCTAATCCTCCAAATACCAACTTTCCTAAGATTTACTGCCTAACAACTGTATGACTCATACTATCTTCCAGAAAACTAACAAGTGCTCATTTTTTTCTTAATACTTAAGTATTCCAGAGACTTAGTCTATATTCTAGTTAAGGGCCTCATTATTGCTAATTTGAAGTATGACCAGAGCCTCACATATAGTCTCTAACTTGACCATTATAGTTTTTGCCCTTTGTGCCATTATAATGTTAAAGCACTCATTATCTTTAACGTCATTTAGCCAGACTCGGAATTCTGTGTTAGTTAGCTTTTTATTCTCCCGAGACAAAAATTCTTAAGATAATGAACTTATGCAGAAAAGATTTGGGCTCACATTTGAGCTGTTGGTCACTCAGCCTTACTGTGCTGGCACTGTGGTAAGAGAGCACACTGAAAGAGTGTGTGATGGAGGCTGTCTGCTAACCCCATGATAGCTGAGAAGCAAAGTTATGGGGCGGGGCCAGCACCTAAAGAATCCCCTCTGAGGTCACGCCCCCATTGATCTAACTTCCTGTCATTGGTCCTCACCTCCTGAGGATGCTGCCACCTCTTACTGGTGCCATAGCTGCTGACAATCTTTTCATAGTCGGGGCTTGAGGACATTTCAGATTCAAATTGTGACAGACTACCAGGAATCATTTGTTAATGGTGACAGGACCCAGGGGAAAATGTAGCTCTTCCATGTCTTAGTTTTGAAAAGCATAAAATAAGGGTAATGGGTTTCTTGGGGGTCTCTTTTACAGATTCCCAGAGGTAGTACATGCTCAGTGTTTACAGATAGGTGGGACACACTAGTGTAAATTCCACTGCATCATTAGACACCCCTCACTTGTAACCAACCAGACTCCCTTTAGACAACACACTGTGGATCATGTTGCCTCTGGTTAGACCTGGTCTGACTCTCCAGCGGGCTGATCCACAGGGCAGGCAAAGATGGCATCACTTGTATTTACTCAATTAAGCTTCTCAATAAATAGTTGACTCTTCCCTTGGACCTGGGTGGACCCAGCAATGGCCCTCAGCAATATCCTTACCTGTTTGACCACACTGAGATAAAGAAATAATAATAATAATAGGCTCAAGTGCTTCATAGACAAAATAGAGCAGAAGAAGACCTATGTGGGAAGGGGGTTAAGACTATGCTTCTTCTCTGCATGAACTGAATGTGTGTGATACTTTGGCAAGGAAATCTTTAGCTCGAGACACTCTAAGGCAATATAGAGGTGCCAGACACCAAGCCACAGACTCATACTGAAGATTCCTCATAGCAGTATTCAAATCTAGGACATATAAATACACACAAGCAAAGAAAAACTTGGCTTGCTTCTTTACCTTTTCTAATAGCAAATATTTTAAACTCATAATTTATGATTGATTCATGTCCTAATGCATTTCATTATTTGCTGTGCTCACAGTTGTCTGAACTAAATCTAATTTCTAAATCTAAATACAGTTCTGTAGAAGTTCACCCTAATCATCCCTCAAGCACATTAACAAAGCAGTGAGATACCACCTGACCCTAGTTAAAGTGTCCACATTTATAAAGAGAAAAATTAAAACCAGGAGAGGTGGCTCACACTGTGATTCCTGTCCTTGGGGGGTAAGGTGAGACAGTTACAGCAAAGCCTGGGCTAGCCTAAGCTCTATAAGGAGCTACAGGGCTGCAGGTTACAAAATGAGATCCTGTTTCAACCAAACAAAAGAAAATGTTGGTAAAAAAGCAGAGAAGAAGGAACTTTGAAATTCTGTTAGTAGAATCATAAATTATTATATGGAAAACATTAGGAGATTCTTAGGGGAAAAAAGGTAAGAAATGTAAGTCCCAAATGATCTCTTCTATGTATAAACCCAAAGGAAAGCATTGTTCCATTGGGGATGCTGGCAGCTCCATGCCTACGACAGCTATTCACAACAGCCAAGTTACAGTGTCCATCCACAGATGCATGGATCAAAGAGGACATTATCCATCCACTTAAAAAAATCCAGTTGTCTGTAGTCTTGTGGATAGAATAGGAGTTTTTCATGTTAAGAGAAAGGAACTAAGAGCAGAAAGGAAGGAGATTATAGTGGAGACGAGGAAGGTCAGGAAGGACTAGAGAAGCAAGACTCCAGGTACCAAAATGCACAGGAGGGATTAATTCTATCATCCACAGCACAGTAGAGCAACCATAGTCTCCAAGTGATATCTCACATAGCTAAAACTGAATCATCAGAATTGTCTCAAGAAAGAGCAGTGAGCAGTGATCCAAACATAAACTCCAACTATTCCAATCTTATCACCAATACTGTACACATATATTGGATGCATAAATATTACTCTCAACTAAAAAGAAATTAATAACATCCATCATTCAAAAATATCCCCCTTTCAAAATGATCCTATCCCCCTTACATTGATTCCTGAGTTTGATAATTCCGTGTCATTATCTTGATGCAGAGGATCAGGGTGGGAAGAACTGGACTGGATGGTACACACACATACACATATGTTCATGTTTTAGGCAGAAGCCTTTAATCTCTTACTGTTGTTATATTCTATTTCAGGAAAATTAATTAAATGTGTGCTCATCATGATTTTCTAAAAAGAAACCAAAACCATAAGGTTCAAGTATCTATAAAAAAGGAAAAATATTGTGATAACACGGGACTCTCTAATTTCTAAAATTCTAATATCCTCAAATACCACCCACCCATTAAAACAAACGAAAGTAAAAAGAATGAACAAGAGACTGACAGGCAAGTTTAGCCTGCCGCTTGTGTGTTTGTACAGGGATTATCTCCACATTGCTTCACTTTGGTCTTAATGACTGGTGTGGTGTCCGAGTGGTGAAAGACATTCCTAGGAAGACGTGCTTAGAGTGAGAACAAATGCTTGCTCTATTTCTCAGATGACCCAAGTGTCAAGAATGTGATGGACAGGTGCGAGGAGAGGGTGTCTGTCTGTCTGTCTTCCTCTCTGTCATCTGTATGCCTGTCGGGGAACAAACCCCAGGAGATTCAATCCTGGAACCCTAGCAGAACTCAGCCAACTGATCAAACAGAAACCCAAGTGCTCAGCGGACTCACCATCTCTACTGCCCCAGGATAACAGTAACAAGACAGGAGTTTAATACAGTCAGAAAATAAGCCCATCATGGGTTCCCAAAATGTAGCAGTTTCAGTTAGTTCCATTATCTATCACAGCCACTGGGGAAATCTGTGGCCTAGATGGGGCCAAGTGACAAAATAGAGCAGTAAGGTTTAGGATTTGGGATGTGTTTCAGTGGCTGCTTTTGTCAAGCAGTGTGGTGTTTTGGGGTTCATTATAATGAAGTGAGTTCATTAAATGATGGTAATAATTAAAAAAATACTTATGAAGGTAAAACTCTTAAATACCATTCCTCTGTGGCTGTTTTTAAGCAAATGAGATATGGAATCAAAGAGGCTAGAACCAGAGAAGTATGTGGTGGGTGTAGGTTTCATGTGGCTAGGTGCCTTTCTGGGGCATCTGGTGAAGCCACAGGCTGCAAAAGCATCCGGGGTGGAGCAGGCCCAGTGGATTTCAGGGTGGCTGGAGAAATCAGAAAAGGCGGCAATGTCAATAATTCAAGGAGCAGTACATGAGGCAGCATGTCAGATGCACACAGGAAAATGGAGAACGTAATTTTCTTTGGGACCAATTAATGAAAGGAGTGCTTGTATTCTCTCAGAAAGTATTGTGAGGAGAAAAGGGCTTTTTGTTTTTTCACATACTAAAACTCAACATGACATGCGTTTGTATTGATGAACATTTTGAACTTCTTCACAGCAAAATTAACAAAAATGCTCCTGAAAAGTCATCAAAAGGAAAGGCTTGTGGCATATTATTCATGACATATTCCACATGTTTAATTAAGCTCTGTTCTCTCTCTCTCTCCTCTCTCTCTCTCTCTCTCTCTCTCTCTCTCTCTCTCTCTCTCTCTCTCTCTCTCTCTCTCTCTCTCTCTCTCTCTCTCCCTGTCCCTGTCTCTCCCCCTCTCCCTCCCCACAGTTTGGCCTGTAATACCCTGCTTCAATGGCAAGCAGCACTGTCAGGAATAACAGGCAGCAGTGAATCAATCACTCATGAACCCAGGAAGCAGGAAAACACGCGGAAAAGCTTCGATGTGTGAGTTTGCTCTTGTGGTGAGGTATGTGGTGCCGCTGGATGACAGCAGCTGAGCCAGCGGATACAGCACATACGGCTGAAGTTTCTAGACTCTTCTTCCACCCAGGAAAGAGTCTCGAAGCTTCTCTTGTCCCCCTTGATCTGGCTTTTGTGAAGAAACCCTGATGCGATAGTCATCTGAGGGCCTGCTGCCCTGTAAACAGGTTTCTGACCAACACAGAAAGGAAACTGATGTTAAAAATTTCCAAGGCAAACAGGCAGAGCCGTGTTTTCCTAGCGGCACTGCATATCGCCAAGGGTCAGGCTCGCCTTGGAGTGTGCACGGCCGCTTTGCTGCTCACCTCAGTGTCTGCCCCGTGGTTTTCATAGAAAAGCTGCGCCAATTCTCCATTTCACACTGTCAACTATTTTGTCAGTTATACAATAGCTCTGCCTCGTTCAACAAATAAGCAACCGAATTGACATGCTAAGTTATTTCTAGTTTTCCTCTGAGGTATATGCAGTGGCGTAACTTTTCTGGTGGCATGGTTTGCTTTTTGCACAAAACCCCGGATTTGTCTGCGCACCCTCCCCAAATCTGTAATGACTGGTTGAAGGGAACTAAAATCCCTAATAATCAAGAACTGATCTGGTAGAGTGTTGGTATTATTTAATATGAAAACAATCCTTCCTTTATAAACATGTATCTTAGACCTAAAAAAATAATTTTTATTTTTAAGCATCAGAAATAATTACTTAGCAATCATTCTTTCCTAGTTTGGATTAACACCACAGAGATGGAAGCTATTCAGATTCCTACTATGGCTTAAATGAGTAATAAATCCACATCAGTGTGATTCTTCACTCTGGACATACACTGGTAAAGTATACGGGAAATTATAAAGTACACTTTCAAAATCTCATGTTTTAGACATGATTTTTATTTAAGAAACAATATATCTGAGAGCATTCATTTTCTGAAGACACACTCATCAAAACTAGCAATGATGAAAGAAAATTGCCTCAACCATGCCAATAACTCGGTGTTAGCAGTAAATGAGGAAAAAGAAGACAAGTTATAAATTCTGCATTAATTGCATGTAGTCAACAAATCTGAAAATATGCTAAGCCACAGTACAAATAGTCTAGAAGAAGGTGGACAAGTTAATGATACTGCTTGGATTGAAATGCCAGCCAAGAAGCTGGCTTACAGCTAGACATACACACTGCTGAAAAAAATTACGTCATGAAAGACACCGAAGAACAACTTTATTTTTGCAAGTGTGTGGCTGGATCCCTAGGAGCATGGAGGCCAATGAAAACACAATTGGTGATACAGTTCTAATTACTGTGCCTGAATTCTATTTTGACATAATTCTGTATGTCTCTTGAAGGTTGAAGGATACCACACACAAAATGTCTTGACTTCTGATTTCCCATTATTGAGCTGAAGTCATTAATATAAAAAGCTAAATGGAGGAAGAGACCAAACTGAAAGCCATTTTGAAGTAATCAAAGATGTGTGGGGTTCTGGATGCAGGCTGAGTGAGTGACAGGCTGGAGTCCAGAACGTGTTAGAAGACAGAGCCAGTAGTGACAATGAGTCTTGACTAGAGTATTCAAAGCTTAGTATTTCTGCTCAGTACAGTAGCGTGTGTTGATTTTTCTCTGTTTTAGATTATCATTTTTATTTTTGTGTGGTGGTGGGTTCGTGTGTGTGTGTGTGTGTGTGTGTGTGTGTGTGTGTGTGTATGCCCACATATATCTTGTTTGGCATACACATACCATATATACATATATATGTGCACACCACACACACACACACACACACACACACACACACACACACACACACGTCTTGTTAAAAACTGGGGCTCAGAATCCAGGCTTGCCTACTAAACAGAACCAGGTTTGTCCCAACAATGACAAAGCTACTGGTACCTTTCTTACTTTAAATCACTTCACTCTCTCAGGGAAAGGGTGCAAATTTTGTTAAACATCTGAGTTGTTTACCCTAAGACTCATCATCTAATAGAAATTCTCAAATGTTTTTCTTAAAAGTATAGCTGTAAACTGGGCTAGCCTCACAGAGAAAACCTGGCTTGAAAAAAAAAAAAAGAAAAAATTATGAGGCAATATATTATCATGAAAACAACACACTCTGTGGATTTGGTTCTGATTTTAGTTTCTCTGATGGGATACCAAGTTGCCTTTATTTTCCTGTATAGAATAGCTTATTAAATATGGCTTGCTTTTGAAAGAAAGAGTATAGCTGTAAAAAATCTTTGCAACATTGGTCACAATAATAAAACACTATTCAGCAATTTGTTTCTCTGTGTGTGTGTGCACACGCATGCGCTGAATCCAGGCCCTCAAACACACTGGGTTAAGTACAGTGTTTTACCACTGAGCTATACTACAATCTCATTATTTAGACTCTTACAAACATGTTTTATATTACGTTATACACTTTCAATTTGCTCCTGTGGACACTCCCCTCTTGCAGAGTCTAGACCATAGCACCAGCTCTCAAGAATAAATTGGTGGTGGATGGTGCTTTTGTGAATGCTTCTTCTACTTTGTTTATCTCTATTTTCTAATTTTCTTTTCTACTAGAAATATAAATAATTCTTAGGTAGGAAAATAAACCTCCAAAGTCTTTTAAGATATCCAGTGCACCCTTTGCCTCACACTCCTGTCCCTGTTCTGTGGCTTCACACCAGGTTTTACATGTTTACTTTTAAACCTAACTGGAGAGACAGAAGTCTAAACACATCCAAGAATATAAATGATGACCTCTGCTATACCTCCAGTGCAGACCCTACTGTGGGCCTCATCTCCACTTCATCTCCTGCCCGGGGACTTCAAGTCATAAATCATACTTGCTAACTAGGCACTGCTGAGGGGCCACCGTGGTCACCCGCACTTGGGGGAGTCTGTGAAGAGGCCATAGCTAACTTCCTCACATGGGAAACACTGATGAGTCTTTCATGACTCTCTTCCTGATGAGATACAGTCACTTAACATTTCTGAATGCTCCCAAGAGGTCAAAAGTCGGCTCACTCCCCACTAGTCTGTGCTATGAAATTTATTTCCATTTTGACAAAAACAAAGAGCTTCAAAGAAAAAGGGAAAGGGGGAGAAAAGCCAGAGAAGTTTTTCTTACACATATTGAAAATGGCTTACACATTTCCTATATAACATTTGCCCTCTGGAGAGCAACAGATCTTCCAAAACTAGAAGGAGCAAGCCTCAAACCAGGTAAAGTGTTAGTGGAACTGTGAATACTGATGGTACTATGCATATGTGGTTGACATAACTGGCACAGCCAGCCAGATAGACCCTGGCATTAGATCAATCCCCATGCCACTGTTTATCTTGCTATCTCAGACCATGTGCAAGATAATTTTTTAAGGCTTTTATTTACTCATTTAAAAAAAAACAAAAAACAAAGGTGATGCTTGTTAAGGATTGACACATGAAATGACTTGAATTTCTGACCTCAGTTTCATAATCTATGTATGCGGCTTAGTCTTACCAAAAGTTCCTAGCTTGTGTGTAGAGCTATATCTACTGATGTCAACAGAAGGCTCTCACAATGGGGTGGAAAGCGAAGCCACCAAGGGTGGCAATAACGCTGAGGACCAGTGAATACTAGGAAGGTAGAGATGCAGGCAGTGGTGACATGCCTGATGGTACTGATGCATATTTAGCATAAAGAATGCAGACATGAAAACGTCTGGGACACTGATAGCCTCTGGGTGAGGGCTCAGTGGGGAGGGGTGGGGATATTTTGGGCAAGCCAGCTGGAGAAGCTGTCAGTCTTGGTCCTGACTGCCCATCACAATCACTTAGTGGCTTATGAAGCTCTCAGGTTCAGGTTGTTTGCTCTGGGGGAAAAGGTCTAGGAATGATTTTTTTTCACTTGACCTATATTTCTTTCTTTTTAATTCAATGAATTTTAATTTAATTAGGTAAATTCTTTTATTCACATGTGTTCATATATCATTGTGATAAAATGTACTCCTCCAGGACTGGAGAGATAGCTCCAAGGTTAAGATTCTTGTTCCTCTTTCATAAGACCTGAGTCTGGTTTCCTGCCTATGCTGAGTGTCTCACCACTGCCCATAAACACAGCTCCATGCGATGAGATGCCCTCTGAAGGTCCCACACATAAGTGCCATGCGCACACATGCACAGGGACACACACAAGTAATTCTTTAAAAAATTAACCACATTAAAAAATAAACATTCAATGGCACTTAGCATAATCACAACACAGTAATCCCCCTGCGTGTAGTTCCAAAACATTTCACCATCTTCAAAAGCCAAGCCTGTAGTCATGAAGCAACTGCCTCTTTCTCACTTCTGGACGCTTAGCTCTATGGATTTGCCCAGTCTGAATATTCAAGAGTAGGAATAACACCACATACATCTCTTTTGCAATTCCTTCCTTTGCCAGGCATAGTTTTGGAGTTCCTCACATTGCAGAATGTAACACTGCCTCATTTCTATGGCTGAATACTATTATATAGATAGATCTCATTCCTCTTACCCATTTGTGAATGGATGGACATTTGAGTTGTGTTTATGGTTTGGCTATTGTGAACAATGCTGCTATAAACACATGTACAAGATTATTTGAGTACTTGTTTTTAATTATTTTGTCTATTTCTGAGAATAGAATTGCTCCATCATTTTTTGCATTTACGTTGGAACACTACCCCACCCCCATGCATCCCTTTCTGTAAGGTTCTCTGGATGATCCTCTTTAAAACTGATACTTAGAAGAGGGACACACAGAGGGAGAGGACACAAAGATGTAGCTATGATAGACAGTCTCATGTCCAAAACTCTGAAAAACATCCAGAGGCTTTCAGAAATACAGCAAGCATAATATATATATATATATATATATATATATATATATGGAGATGGAGGAGGTGTCACAGAAACAACAAAATGAATCACCCCAGGGAGGAAGCCTCAGCAGCCAGCAAGATGACTCACTTGCTTGCTATACAAGCCTGGCAACTCTAAGTCCAGAATGCAGATAAAGGTGGGAGAAAACTGACTGTGGATTTATCCACTGAACTTTACAGGTGCATTGTGGCATGTGCAACCACCCACCCATCTCTCACTCACACACACAACAATGACAATAATAATCCATCTTTAAAAAGGAGAAACCATGTGCTAGGTAGATTTTTGCGAACTTGACACAAACTAGTGTCACCAGGAAGGAGAACCTCAGCTGAGGAACTGCTTCTGATTGGCTTGTAGGCAAGTCTATGGGGCATTTTCTTGATTAACAATTGATGGAGGAGAGCTTAGCCCCCTGTGGGTGTGGTACCCCTGGGCAGGTGGTCCTGGGTTGTATGAAGCAGTTAAACACTATTTCTCCATGATCTCTGCCTTAGATCCTGCCCCAGGTTCCTACTTTGTCTTCTCTTGATGATCAGCCATGATCTGTAAAGCCAAACAAGCTCCCTTCCCCCAGCCAGGTTTCTTTTGGTTAGTGTTTCATCAAAGCAAACTAGGACACACCATCAACAACAAATACCAAGGAAACTAGAAGTCAAATGAGAAACTGAACATGCCAGTTGCTTATGACAAATGGAAGCATGGGCTATCACAGCCTCCTCGAGGGCCTGAATCCAAGACCAAGGGTGCAAGGCAGACACTAAGCATTATCACCAATACTCTAAGACACCCTGACCCAGAAAGCAGAGGCCACACATCTTCATTTCTCCCACCTAGAATGTACTATGCAAATACCAAACTCACTACTGAGGTCATCTGGGTGGAAGATTACAGGTCAGCAAACAATGAACACAGTGGCTTCTAAGCCTCCTGGTAGGACATTGAATGGCCCCCATAATGCTGACTACAAAGGACCTTGTTAAAATTTTAACTGTAGAGAAAATACCGAAGAATAGCAAACTATAATTAGCAAAATTGAGTATAATTTAATCCAAATATGTAATAGACTTCCAAGGTCACAATTATACAAATAAAGACTAATTTGTTCCCATTTACCTAAACACTATGAAGCGGGTATCTGAGTGGGTATCAGTTGAGGCAGGCACACTTGAATGCCCAAAAAGCATCAGTGAGAATGACCTTAGACAAAGAGAGGGTTTTGCTCTGTTCTACAAATTGGCTTGATCTCTTAGGCTAGCAATCCTCCTGTCTTGGTTCTCTGAATAGAATTACTATGTGCCTGGTTGATGGGTGTTTTTATGGGGTCACTGCCCTTGAAATACAGGGACATTTTCAGTGTAGAGACAAGATTTTTTGGATTATCCCGGCTCAGAGGGTCTGGGGGTGGGAGTGAGATGCCCCTTTTCACTACTTAAATCTGTCTTAGTTTGAAGGCATTCTTATATTACATTATGATTCTGATACAACATTCAACCATATACAAATCCAGATTAATAAGAAAATATATAATTATTTCCCAGAAAATTATTTTCCTGAAAAGAAAAAACCCTCAACTTTTTCTTCTGTTGTAGAAACGAGTAATTCAAAATGATTGTATTTTCAACATTGATAGTGAGAATTAAGGTCAACTTTATACATAAAATAGCATATAAAATTCTGAACACAAATGAAGCAACTGAGTACTTTGTTGATTAAAATATGTGTTCAGTTTTCGTTGTTGCCATTTTTAAATCAGAAGTTTGACACCAACCAACAAAGGTCTGGATCAGGGATGCTGGAAACCACCCAGGATCTTTCTACTGAACATTTCTATGTAGGAGATGGTCACTATATTTAACTTGAAATTGGCTCCTGGTGCCTATTGCAGTTTGAGCTGTTTCTTATTTCATCCCAAGGTTTGCAACTGTGTGGCATACAAAGCCAGGTGAGAGCCGCCTAAGTGGGAGGAGGGCACAGCATCTTTCTTTAGCATCCAGCAGCTGGCTAGGATGGAGCCTTTTCCTGACATCCTGGAAACCCAGATGGACACACTTTGATGGTCTCATGGAAGCCTCAATAAGGAGTTAGCCTGTTGGCTTTGAGTTGCAGTTTACTAGGTAGGTCCAGCTATTGTTTACTTCAACCACTGACAAGCTGGGGTCTGTTCCTTGATGATAACATAGGCAGAAGTAACTGGCCAACACTTGTGGATTCGGTAGAATGATAATAACTTCCAGTGTTGAAGAATTAGTGAAAGTCAAGTCCCTTTCACTTAGCAATCATCGACACAATGAGAAACTACAAAAGACAGAATTCCCAGCATGCTGTTCCCTCTTCTGCCTGTCATAGATAGGCTTTACCTATGATGGCCTCCTATCTTCCTAGTAGATTATTTTCATAATTCTGACTTTCAAATCTCTATCAGAAGTGTTATGTATAGTCAATGGAATGTTAGCAACATCCACCCTCAAAAGTCTTCTCAGATTACATAAAGAACCAATGAAGACTTCTAGTTGGGTGGCATAAAGGTTAATTCCAATTGTCGGTTTGAGTAGGTTAAGAAATACTTATTGCTATAATTAAGCATGTCTTCGGGTGTGTCTGTGAAGTTGGTTTCAGAGAGCTTTAAATGGAGAGGGAAGACCCACCCTAAATATTTATGCCACCACCCTATGGAGAGATGAGAAACAAAAGCATAAAAGCTATTTGCTGCTTTGAGCCAAAATCTATGAATGAACAGCTAAAGATAAACTTATGTTTTTGTTTAGCTTTTTCTATTCTTAACATTGAATTTGAAGCCTATAATTTCTGTTTATCAATTTCTCTAGAAGCCCACAACACAGACATATCAAGACCATTGGATCACGCACAACTTGAACATTCTCACCTGCAGCAGATGACTGCTTTGCATGAGAGTGCCAGGTCCAGGAAACTTCTTCGAACTTCAAAGGAGAGTGCATACTTCAGGGTGTGGCCATCGATGATGAGGGCCACATCATTCTCTTTGCCCAGCAAATTCCCAAGGTCTGTGCAGTGCTGAGTGATGGCAGCCCTCGTAGCCTAGAAAAAGCAGAAGAGGATGATGTCTGTGGGTTTCATACATAAAAGGTAAACTTGAAGTTTCCCAAAATGAGAAGATGGGACAAGGGGAAACACAGAGCTCAACTTGCTGCAGTCACTGGCATTGCCCTCTGTGGCTATTTGATGGGTGAAACATCCTCAGAGTGGGAGACCCTATGATTTTCAAAATGCTCCGACCTGGCTAAGTGTATAGTCTAGTGATTCAAAACTCTTCTCCAACGGGTTTCTCTCTCTCTCTCTCTCTCTCTCTCTCTCTCTCTCTCTCTCTCTCTCTCTCTCTCTCACACACACACACACACACACACACACACACACACATCATGTACACATATACATTCTTTTAATGCTCTTAAAAATGAATCTCAACAAAAGCATATATGCTTTAAAAAAAAGCATTATTTGAACTTACATGGCAAACACATTTCTCAGTTAGCACAAGATAAAGCTTTATGCAACCAAGAAGGGATGTGATATAAAATTATGTTTACATGAACATTACCTTGCACACCTACTGAGCACTTCAGATTATACCATTGCCTCCATGTATCAAGGAGATAAGAAAAGAGCTGGTCATTCTCTCATAGAAGAAACTGTCTAATCAAATTAACTGCTCATACCAACCAAACTGCTGCCACCAGCCTAAACAAACAGTGAGAGGTGTCTATTGTTACATGCAAAGCATGAAAGTCATTCCCATAATTAATAAAAGATGTTTCACATGGAGGAATGTATGGTCTCAAATATAAGAATGTACCTTTTGGCTGATTAAAAATTCAGCTTATATTTATTCAGAAAGCACAAAGAAAATACATCAAAATGTTTCTTTCTGGACAATGGCTCTTTTGTCTATGAAGCTATAATTTACCTTATGGTAACCTAAATTATGGTTTGGAGGCACTGAGTGCAACAGACAGGCATTTTTCCTCTCTAGCCACACTACACACTAACGCTCATTGCTGACAGCGAGAAACGGCTACTGCTCTCTTGGCTTAGTCCTCATTCTCAGTAAGACACCAAGACACAGAAAGATCTGTAAGGGCATGTGCTCTGGAGCCTCTCACTATCACTAGATATCTTAATTTTTTAAAAATAAAAATCTATATAACTTAGTTAGCTCTAGTCCAAATTCCTTGCTTACTACCTCTTTGACACCAGACAAGATACTTCACCTCTTTACACTGCCATTTCTTCCATTTCTTCGTGTATCAGATGAGACTAGGAACACTTCCCAGCACTTTATTATGAGCAAGTGACCTGACCCTAATAAAGAACTGAGCATGCTTCAGCATACAGGTAACCATGAACGCAGTCCTTTCTTGGACTCCTGCTATTTATTAATGAATCTTATACTGAGGAAAACACACGGCAGTAATAAATGTCACCACTGAGAAAGCTCTGCCACTGTGATGAGACATGATTAACAGGACAATGCACTCCCATCCAAAGTTAAACTGATTTCTATTAAAAACAGATCTTTATGCATTGTATCCTTAGTTCTACCATGCTGAGTTTCAAAAAGCATCTTAAGCATCAATATTTTAATTATTTATTTACCTTTATGTTATATACATTGGTGTTTTGCCTAAATGTGTCTGTATGAGGGTATTGGATCCCCTGGAAAAGGAATTACAGACAGTTGTGAGCTGCCATGTGGATGCTGGGAATTGAACCAGGGTCCTTTGGGAAAGCAGTCAATGTTCTTCACCACTAAGCAATCTCTACATCCGGGAAGCATCTATACTTATCTGTGAAAACAACCTGGCCTTTAGCATTTAGATGGATAGAAGAAAAGCTTTTTCATTTTGCCAAGACCTGACTTGACAAGACAGGGGGTTTATTCATGAAAGACAGGAAATCCTTCTGAGACTACATCACTGATGGCACATGTTCCTGATGCTTCAGCAGTTCAGTCTAGGTCAATGTCTTCAACCCCAGTGGCTGCCCCATGGACATGCCTTGGCCCAAGAAGGAAAAGGCTGATGAATAAAATTCCTTGAGATACAGAGATCACAGCTTACATACGAGGGCACAGCATATAGAGAGACATCAGTGAGAGTGGAACTGGGGAGGGCAGCTTTCAGGTGTGGGCTGTTTCTACATTATGCATGCAGATAGACTAGATATGATGAGACATGTTACCTTTTATCACTGGAGGTAGCGGCTCCAGCACTGACTGCTAAACACCGAGTACGGTGTGTGTGTGTGTGTGTGTGTGTATGTGTGTGTGTGTGTGCTTGTATTGGGGCTGGGATAAGAAGGGCATTTTCAGACAAGAATGAGCAGTGGGAAGATGAATGACAGAAATGTGGTTTGAATGTGTCCCCAAAGTTCACATAGAAACTTTATCCCAATATGGCAGTATTGAAAGGTGGGACCCAATGAGGATCATCAGGTCACTGTCCCCGGAAAGAACTGACAGAAGTATTGCAATAGTGAGTGTTTTCTAAAAGCAACTTGTTTCTGCCCCCTCCCATCTTCTAACTGGCAATACACAATAAGAAGACTATGCAGGCTAGTTTTGCAAAACCTTGACATGAACCAATCATTTGGAAAGAAAGGACCTCTGCTGAGAATATGCTCCTACCAGATTGGCCTGTGAGAAAGCTTAGGGGGAATTTTCTTCATTGATAATTGATGGCAGAGGGCACAGATCACTTTGGGCTGGGCCACCCCGGGTTGGTGGTCCTGGGTGCTTTAAGAAATAGGCAGAGTAAGTCATGAGGAGCAGTGTGGTAAGCAGTACCTCCCCATCCATGCCTTCTGCTTCACTTCCTGCCTCCGGGCTCCTACTTTGAGTTCCTGGCCTGACTTCCATTGGTGATAGAGTGTGACATAAAATGAAGGGATCCCTTTCCTCCCCAATTTGTGTTTGTTCATAGTGTTGTTATAGCAATAGAAGCCTAACTAATACAAAGGCCTTTACCAGATACATCCCTCAAGTGAGGGCTTTCCATTCCATACACTCGTGAGCCAAATATATTTCTTTTGTTCATAACCCACTAAGTCTGGATGTTTTGCGAGAGAGCAGAAAGTAGCCTAAGCCAAAATGTCTGGGAAATCTGTGATTGTGAGATGTATATAACCTTTCTTCCCCATACAAGCAAAAGAATGACCCTCTGTTTTCACAGCAACAGAGGCCCTGGAACAGAGCAGTGCTCACATCTACTCTTCTTGAGAGTCTATTCCCATTTTACAACTCAAGAAGCAAAGGTCTTAACCATAAAAGGTGCTCCTTGGAGCCTCCCAAATTACTAAATAAAAGCCCTGTTATAAAGCAGAGCCTGGAGTGGGAGGTCAGATCACAAGGATGGAGTCCTGGTGATGAGGTTAGCGTAGGCAACCGATGGAAGGATGCTTGCATTTTCTGCCCTCCTCTCTCCTCCCCTCCCATCTCCTTACCCTTCCTCTTCCCACCAATGTGAAAGACACAGCAAGATGAGAGCCACCTGCAAACCAGCCTTCAACCTTGATATTGACTTCCCAGCCCCCTGAATCATGGAGAAAATGCTTGTCTGGGTCCATGGCCCATGGCCCATGATGGGTTTGCTGTAATTGAAGGAGCAAAGCCAAAAGGCTGCTGCTTCGGTGGTGAGCTCCAGGGTCCTTGTCATTATAGACACTTGGATGAAACAAGCACAGCACCCCAGGCCTCAGTGGCTGAGGAGCAATGCTGGTGCCATGTTTAGTGTTTGGAAGAGGCCTTCCAATGAATACCTCTATTACAGATACCTGCATAGTGCATGGGGGGAACCACATGCACAGCAAGCTATGGAGCCTGGGAGAAGCTATGTGCTTTGGATGCAGAATACCTTAGTCTAGGAAGTCTATAGTGAACAGAATCCTATTGACTCATGGTAATAGAGGCTGAAAGTCCAAGATTAAGGTTTTGATTTTTTATATAATGTTTGATATTGATTTTCAAAAATAATTAAAAATACAAAAAAAGTCCAAGATTAAGAGGCCAGCATTTGTTGGCAAGCCTTTATGCTGTGTCACCTCATAGTAGAAGGGCAATGGGGGGGCAGAGAGAGAAAGAGAGAGGGAGGGAAAGAAGGAGGGAGTGAGAGGGAAGGATGGACAGAAGGAAGGAGGGAGGGAGAGAGGGAGAGAGAAAATAAAAGCCTTAGTTCTTCAATGCAGTGTTAGCCCATTCACAACTACCTATTGTTAGGCACCGCCTTCCAACACTATGACCATGGATTAAATTTCCGACACACGAACTTCAACAGACACATTCCCACGGCAGAAGACAGAACAATTCTCCTTCAGCTAGGGTACAGGCAAAAGTGAAAGGCGACATCCATGGCTGTAATAAACATCAAACTGTGCATATACCGTGGATACTCTCTCTAATGGGAAAACCAGAACACTACTAAGATGTTTCACATTATATATTCTATACACGAATTTTCTCACATAGACTACAGTGCACACAGAGCTTTCTCAAGCAAAGAAATCAGCCATGCTAGTTCAAGTTATGTGAACCAAGCCCTGTTTTAATCAACCAATCATGACAACTCATCAGAGGAGCGACCGTTCTGCCCAGATAGTAAGAACAACACGACACACAGGCATATACACTCTATGTAAGCTACGCTTGTGAATCTTACAGGGAAACCAAATGACGACTCTAAAAACGGCAAAGATTATACAAAAGGAAAGATAAAGTCAGACAAGCCTAACGTTCTCGGAGCATCCTGTGTGCTGCCCCCTTTATGTCCCACCCACTGCCTTGCTCCGGCTCATGTGTGCAGTTGGCTATAACTACACTAGCCTGATGAAGTCATTAGTTCCTCTTGCCAACCCTTGCCCATACAAAGCCATGGCAGGTGTACTACGAATGTTCAAACTCACAAATGAACCGCTGGAGTCAGGCATTGATTCTAAATGCTCCTCTTTAGTTATCTGTGAAGAAGGAATTTGCAGATCTTAGGCATCTCTTTGACAGCCTGGTAGTCTGTCTACCCAGCTTCCTTCCAGGGACACATTTAGTTGTATTTTCCTTACACACACACACACACACACACACACACACACACACACACACACAAGATTGGTTCCTCAATATTTTTCTTCTTCCCTTATGGCCTTCTTGCGGGCACTGTGGCTCATCATCCACAGTGGTCTCGCCCCATTCTATCCGTTCACAACCCCACCTTTGCCATGGACATTTCCAGCTTCTTGCACATCTGCAGCTCGAACCTCCCGGCTCTCCCCTTGACTTTCTTGAGCACATGCCTTGGTTTTAACTCTCACGCTCTCCATGTCTACTCAGCAATAATCTTTGATCAAACACAGACTAGCTGAGTTCACCGCACATGTATGGAAGGATATAGGTCCCTTCGGTGCCATTCTGGGGCGAGTCAATGGAAGGCATTGCCATTGCACACTGCTCCTTATTCTCAAGTGGACTATGAGCCTAAAGTCTATTTGTAAGGTAGTTATTGAGCACTTAGAATCCCTTTCCCAAAGGAATGATGTTATGCATTGTGGTTGGATCCCAGGGACTTTAATGCCTACTTAGCCTGGTTGCTAAAATTTATACTGTACTCTTTTTATTTTAATGAAAAAACCAATTACTACAAGTTACAATGGACTTTGCTGTTATGAGGGCCACGGGGAATTGAAGCAGGGGAGTTCGTTCGCAGAGGGATAAAGCACATTCCAATGTTCTTAATTGGCATTTGCCTTCTAGGTGTTAATATTGCACTTTATGTTCCAAGCTGCTCATTTATGTTCTATAATTTCATTTTTCGTGGGATTAATAGTATATGTGATTAAGTGGCAAAAGTGGCTGACTGCACTTGATATTTGTCTCTTAGTCCTGCTGAAAAATGACTGTGTATTCTCAGAAGGCCAATGATGTGGTTGCCTCTCCAGTGTTTAAATAAAACTGTATAAAACCACAATGCCATCATCTCCAGGGATGGCTCTGCAATTGCTCCTTTATAGATGCTCCACTATCCCAGGTTCATCTGATGGTCCCTGGAGTACCACTAAGGTCTGCAGACATTCCCCAAGTCCAGGTTCATCTGGTGCTCCCTGGAGCACCACTGAGGAACAGACTTGCCCAGTCTATAAATAGACAGGCCCCCACAAAATGTTTCAGCTCTTAGTCACTTCAGATTTAGTAGACACACCAGGAGAATGGAACATTGTCAGACCCTGGCTTGACTCTTTCCTCAAAATCAACCTAGTCCAGCAGCTCTGCAGTCTGTGGTGGTAAGAGCCCTCTCTCTCCTGGAGCTCAGCAGAGCCATAAAGGATTTCTTGGAAGCCTTGGGAGCAGCAGCTGCCTCAGTCATCACTTTGAAGTTCTGTGAATTTCCAAGGGGGCCTCTGAGCTGACTATGCCAAAAGCTAGGAGGGGTCAAGTTTCATTGCAGTGAGTCAATCAGATCATACTTTTAGTCTTGTAGGTGGAGAGGGGGCAGCCTGAAAACTGACTGTGGGCAAATGGATATCTAAGGATGATGCATGTCCCGAGTCCACAGGCCCACCTGTGTTTTGGTGCTGTTTTTACCCTCCTGTAACATTCTGTCTGTGCCCTGCTGTGGGTTCTGCCCTTCCTCACTGGTTCACCTCCCGTTCTTCAGATCCTTCTAACCGCCTCTCACATTTAGAGTAGATAAAATCATCATTTCCTACCATTCCTCTTTTTCTTCATATTCATTTCTAAGGCAATCATACCTCCTTCTTAAGAGCACTGATACATGTGATGCTTTTGCATTGAGGGAACCTAACAGATACAATGCAAGTTTGGAAAACTTAACAGAAGCCCTTACACAACAAAGCCATTGTAGGCTGTCACAGGTTGGCAAAGTCAACCCCAGAGGAGGGGAGCCAGGCCTTTATGCTCAGGATGTTTGCTTTGCTCTCATGCGTGAATGTGCCCAAATGTAAAGTCCATAAGCACACAGACTGAATCTTGGTTAGATGTGTTAGATTATGAGACTTCCTAGAATTCTAACCATTTTAAGAAGACAAGGTGGTGGTATTGCACAGGAATAACTCCACCATTTTCAAGAGATATTTGACTTCTTGCCTGTGGATAACAGGAAAGAACCAGGCAATGCCAAGAACTCCTAGAGTGGAGAGATTCTTTCAATATGATGCCAACTCTGGTACCTTTAGGTACTCTATATTACCAGTTCCCAACTTTACCCTTTCCTGAAGCCCTCATTCTTCCCTACCACAAAATGTTTTTATTTTCATTCTAAAAAGTGTTATCTCCCCAGGCCAAATCAACTTCATTTACTAAATTCACATTATGCTGTAATTCTCTAAAGCGATATTGCAGTGTTAAGGAACACTGACTACTCTTCCAGAGGACCCAAGTTTGATTCTCAGTGGTAAGAGCATGCATGTGAACACACACACACACACACACACACACACACACACACACACACACACACACATGGGGGGGATGCTCATAACTGTAATTCCAATCCCAGAAGATCCAATACCCTCTTCTAGACTCTGGTGGCACCATACATACATAGTGGTGCATAGACAGATATACACTCAAGCTGAACACACATACACACAAAATACTAAAATAATTTGATATCACTTATTGTTATTCTTGTTAAGTAATGTTCCTATGGCTCAACTAACCTAGCAAACAATAACACTGACCCATTTTAGGTGCATAATCCTGTGAGCTTCTCCAAAGATATGCAGTCCTATAATCAAGATACAGACATACTCACAATGTCCCATGCTGGTTCACTTCTTTTAGATCACACAAACAGATACATAGTCATCTCACCTGGTCAATTCAATTTGCCTAATGTATTGAGATTTATCTGAAACATTTGCTCCTATCAATCCCATTTGTGACTGGATAGTATTCCAATACATGATCAACCACAATCTTTTTATCTACTCATCCTTCTCTATGTTTGAGGTGTAATCCCTCCATCACTGGCCACCATGAGCTCAGTAATCACCTCATCAGGTGCTTCCAATGTGATGTAATGCCTCATCAGAGGTCCAAACACCAACTGACCAATGAGCCATGGAAAGACATGTCTGAAATTCTAAGTCACACAGACTTTCTATCTCTGTAAGCTGCTTATTCTGTAAGTTTGTCATTGCAAGAGAAAACCTACAAAAACATAAAGCAAGGGCATCTATAACTTTACAGGAATGATGAGACTTTTCCAAAGTAGGTGTGCCATTTTTGGGGTCCCAGCAATCATGTGTGAGATTCCTAGGAATTCCTTCTCTTTACTAAAACTTGGATGCAGCATTTGATTTTTGTTCTTTTAGTGATTATATGGTGTTACATTAGTAGTGGGCTTTATTTTGCACTTCTAATGTAATAAATGATGCATATTTGTTATGGTTTTCCATTTTAATTGAAAATAAAATAGTATATATTTCTTGTATATATGTTTTATGATATTTAATGTAGCAGAAGTCTTAAGCTACTAGTAATTATATATTTCTAAATTTCATTTAATGCTTACTAAAGTAAACAGATTTCTTTTGGCTGGGATTTCAAAATATATAACTCAGGAGGAATCATAGATTCCTCCATGTATACACAGAACCCTCTTAAGAATCTCACTACATATGGCTGGAAAAATGACTCAGTGGTCTAAGAGCACCAGTTCTAGAAAACCTAGGTTCAATTCCCAGCACCCTCACGGGAGCTCAAAACTATAACTGCAGTTCCAGGGGATCCAACACTCAAACAGACATGTATGCAGGCAAAACGCCAACGAACATAAAAAAAGAAGCTCATTGCATAGTGAATGGGAAACCTGTTTTTAGGTTTCTTCTTTTTCTCTTCCTTCTCCTCTCAATTCTCTTTTAAAAAAAAAAATCCTCATTTTCCTAAAAAGGTACTTCAGAGGAAAGATTTGAGAAGTAGTAGTTGAAGATATTTTCTGTGCCTGCTTATAAATTAGCTAACACTACTAAGAAGACGAGCTACTCACTGACATGTGCTTAGGAGCCTTCAGGGTCTGACAGCCACCAACCACCCTGTTTATCTAAAGAAAATGGGAGCAGCATCTGGCCCAGCTCAAATCACCGAGTTTAAAATGCAATCCCTGAAAATACACACTTGACTTCCAAAAGGGTATTAATAGCAAGCTTAATAACCTCACTTGTTTTCCCTCCCAAACTACAGGTTTCCTTTTAGACCATGAATTTTCTTGCACACAAAACAAACATACTCTCAAATAGCTGTGTACAAAAAGATCTCAAAAAACAAAGACAAAAACTCATCATGGTTAAAGAAGCATTTCAATTGGAATTTGGTCTGTGGATCCTTTAAGCTGCTCTTTAAAATGTAGAATTATTTTTAGAGGAACATTTCCTACAGGCTGATTATTTCAAGGGGTCATCCTCCTGCTAGGGGAATGTGATAGGGGCACATGAGGGCTGTCACTTAGCTAAGGTAAGATGACCACCGTGACTCCTTAGAGCAGTGCTTGATCCACAGTTAGCCACAGAGTGTTCCTGAGGACACTGGACACTTGATACCAAGTGACCCATCTTCACATTTGGCAGGAATAATTTTCCTAAGAATGTCTCCATAATCACATGTCTTTTATTTTTAGGGTTAAGACTTTTGTCTGTAACATGTCCATTACACTCATCATTGCGTATGTCTAAAACTCCTTGATTCCTAGAGAAAGTTAAAGCTCCCCAAACCAAATGTAAGAGTCAAATTTATAAAGAAAACTATTGCAGAGGCTGCTTTCTGGCCAACTATGTATGTTCAACAGTATGTAGAGCATTCTCAAAGAACAATGTGACTAAGCAGGTATGGCAAAATTCAGCAAAGAGAGCATTTTAAATCACATTACTGTCTTCACATGAGAACACACTTTAGTATCTGCCAGGACAGATGAGCTGTACTTCCTAAGAAGCACACTGATTTTAATGACTGATAGACTTTCCTGTTTCATGATAAAGCCAGCCTCTCAAATGGCCTGTGCTAGCTTTCTGATGCTGTGTAAGGAAAAGACCACAAGAAGCTACGCTTTCTACAGTTCCTTCCTCTTGATGACTGAAACTTTCAACTTCATTATCTCAAAAGGGCACTGTCTAGTTAACAAAGGCAGTGACAGGTACTAGTTTACTAGCAAAACCAAATAAATAGGCAAATGCATAGAAAATACCTCATTTCTTCTGGAGTATATTCCACTGAAGAGAGACTAAGAACAGAATCCCAATAGCCTATATTTATGGCCCACGTTGCCCTGGTGATACAGAGCAATCACCAACTGAACCAGATAGGTAGCAAGTGGACCTTTGGTCAGGCTGCAACCTCATTCATTTTTCCGTGTAGACAGGTACAGTTAAGATAATGGGGATGAATGTTGATGTGAAAAGAGATCAAGGGGGAAAAAGTCCTAAAAGTAGTGCTTTACCAGTAGAGCCTAAGAAACACACAAAATTCTAGGATGTGTGGAGTCCCAGAGACAGGGAGAAACATACAAAAGAATCAAATCACTGTGTCTCTCTATATAGATAAGAATGTCCTGGATATGAAAGGCAGGTGAACGCTTGTCGAGGAGCAAGATGCTAGAGTTGGGGAAGCCTTGCAGGTAGGAGGAAAGCCTTGGATTTTTCAAGGGCCTTAAGAGAACCTGTGGAGAATCTTATGTATTAAAGTATAATATTCATTTGATTCCTATATGAAGGATAGACTGGGTTAGAATTAGACAGGTCAATGCAAAGCACTCCTATTTGTATCTATGATGAGACCAAGGCTTTCTATCAAAAGTGTAATAAGTACTTAGACCATGGGTCCAGGTGGGATGTTTACATTCAGGATAGAGTTGGGGAATGTAACCATGATGATGCATCAAGGAACAGAACAGCAAGAGTTCTGCTCTCAAGATGAGTGAGCACACAAGGATCACACAATTAACAAAGAACAATGCATGGGCTGCAAGTGCTGGAGGAAGTTCACATGCATCTTAGAAAGCTGAAGCCGAGGATATGGCAGACAGAGAAGCCTCACTAAAGAAGGCTGAAATGGGCTCAGGGCTGCTGTGGCATGTTGCTTTTTTACACTGTAACGATTTGTTGCTCATATTGGTTTAATAAAATGCTGATTGGCCATGAGGCAGAAGGAAGTATAGGTGGGGCAACCAGATTAGGAGAATTTTAGGAAGAAAGTGGAAAAGCCAAGAAGAGATGTGAGCCAAATGCAGATGGAGGAAGATAATAATGCTGTTCTGAGAAAAGGTAGCAAGCCATGTGGTTAAACATGAATATGGGTTAACTCACAGTATATGGATTAGGTAATAATATGCCTGAGCAATAGGCCAACCAGCTTGTAATTAATATAAGCCTAGTCTGTGCTAGTCCAGACCTTGGGGCAAGCTGGGCCAGAAACTTCATACCACACAGGGCCCAAAGTGCAAAAAGGAACACAGAAGGCCCTTGACAATTGTGTGTGGCCAGGAAAGGAAACCATGAGGTTGAGCAGATGATAACTATTTATCCTGCGTTAAAGGGAAAAATGATTTTATTCAAGATTTAAAAGTCAGAACACTACTCACAAAATGGATATCCAGATTCTCTTGCAACATTATCCCATTGGGGATAATAACCCACATAACCCACAGTTCCCACAGGTATAGCCTGCTTGTCTCTGAGGAACATTCCTATGAGCTGATGACCTTTTGGCTCACTCTTCCTACAAGGGCCTACTGGCTACTTGGAAGTCACTGATTTGTTCCTTTCCAAACCCCTTCTCCACCCAAGGGAGACTGGAGGGCTCATTTAATACCAGAAGCAGAGAAGAAACAAAGGTAGAATATGGTTCGCCATCCAGCCCTTGCCTAGCATATGTGAGGTCTTGGGTTCCAGCCCCAGCCCCACAGAGAAACAAAGACAAAATTGGTCCAGTATAATGATGGGAGACGTTTTTTAAGAGTAATGGAAATGAAAGCGAAGGGAGGGGCCATAAGCAAGAGGAAACTCCTGAAATAGTGAAAGTTGTGCCTTTACAAAATATTATGGGAGCTTGAAAGATTGAGAGAGAAAATATCTATGTAGTCTTGTGCTATGTGGGCCAGGCTAGCCTTGAACTCACAGAACTCACAGAGATCCTCCTGCCTCTGCCTCTGATGTGCTAGGATGCCTTTAAAGAGGAGACATGCAGGAAAACAAAGTGGAATGGCAACTGGGAACACACCAGGCAGACCAGCAGAGAAGGGCTGCCCCCAGTATCCATCCATCTTACTGTCCCTTCACATGGGTGGGTATCCGAAGGACAGCAGGTCCCTGAAGCAGGAGCACCTGGTCCCCTACTGAAGTCAGCTTTACAACAGGGTCAACCCTACTACAACTACTCCAGCACCAACCTAATCAGCCACAACATCTCCTGACCACTATGTTACCTGGCCACTGTATCCACAGACCACTAACCCCCCCAACCACTCTCCCAGCCAGCTTTCCCTCGTGTGGGACAGACAGTTCAAGAACACCATCCATAGCACTTCTGCCTTCAGTATGCATCCATCCCCTGAGTACATCTTTCCAGGACACTGCAAGCTCCCAGTACCCTTACCTGGACCATCATTCATGCTTCCTTGATGTCACCTTTTCAGCGAGGTCTTTACCTTTGTGACGTCATGCCCCCAGCCTGACTCCTTATTTGTCCATCCACATCCCATCTTCATGGGGCAGATACTATGGTCCAAGTTCTATTCTTCATAGTTATTTGGTGGTGTCTTCTCTCACTGTTTGCCTTCCCTATTAAACTATCACCTCCTGGGAACCTGCAATTTCTTGGCTAATTCTTTGACTATTTTTTTTGAAGAATATCACAAGGTCATGAAATATGTTCACATTCTCATGGAATCAAAGAAAAGTTTAGTAGAGGTAGAGATTAGTAGTGGAGAGTCAAGTTAAAAAAATCATATCAGTTTCTACATATCTACTGAGGCCAGGGCTGAGTGAGGGGCAGGACCAGAGATGCACATCTCAGAGGCAGAGAATGCTAGAGCCTATGCAGAGGGTCAGGGTCAGCATCAGGGTCAGCATCAGGGTTTGTTAATTGAGCAACACTTATAACCTTCATCAAGAGAAGCCAGAGTAGGAAGATATAAAAGGGGAGTTGAAGGAAGGTCTGGTGTATCTCAAAGAGGCATGTTTCTGTATTTATTAGTGCTTCCTTCTTAGGTATAACTACAGGGCACTAAATTCTTCAGATGTTACTTTCAAGGTTTAAATTATTCCTAAATTTAAGAATCCTGAAGCCCTACAAGCACTCATCGTCCTGTGTAACACAGACTATTGGCTCCACACCATGATCCAGGTAGAGGAAGGTCACATGAAATGGAATGTATGGAAAATTATGGCTTGCATAAGACCCATGTCCTCACTGCTCACTGCTCTACAGAAGAAAGGACCACTGGTCTTGTGTCCCAGACTTGCATTCAGTGGGGTCTAACTCCAGCCCAGGGCTGACCTTTACTTTAAATAGATTTTCCTGGAGTGGAGGGAAGAAAACATCGATTCATCCAAGACTCCTGAACAACCTACTGTTCCCATTACTTAAAATAAAGTCTGCTTTAAATCAGCATTCTTGAGACACAGAAATAAATATACCAAGAGGTTTCTAATTTGGGGCTTTCACCAACGGATTATTTTCATTCACAACACTGGGCAAACTTGATACGGTCTTCCCAGAAAGGCTGGCTGTGGAGTGCCCGGCGGCATAGATCAGAGGGTCTGCCTCCGACTTCAGCTTGTCCTGAGACAGACACTTTCCATAAAAAGACCTAGACACATGTGTGCATGGAGGATGACTTTCCAAGCCTTTCCAAGGCCTACATTTGAGTAATAGGGGAAACCTCTGAACAAGATGTTTCCAGAGTCAGAGCATGGTGGAGCAAAGTCTTCAGCACTTAGGTTGCCCCCACAACAAACTTGCAACACACAGCCTTCCAGTCTGCTGAACTCAATCATTACATCAATGCGTCACCCTCAAGGCCCAGTGAGTTAGCAGTGTCTCAAACAGAGGCCTTTTTTGGTTTATTCTGTGGCAATTTGGTTTCCTCTGAAGCCTTTTGAACACTTCACAGTTTTAAATCATAAGTCGGTTGGAGAAACAAGCAATGACATAGACCTAATAAAAGATCTTGGAGAAGAAACATGGTACTTGGCATAGTACACAGATAAAAGAGCCAGCCAAATGAGTGCACCAGGCAAGAAATAAAGGTGTGGATGAAACATTAGTAAATTCACCTGCCAAGCACCTGCCTCACCTGGCCATATTCACGACACCTGAACAGAACAGAGTCACAGGCTCAGTGTGACCTGCTGAGCCTCAATGGAACAAAGCCAGGCACCATCAGAGACAAAGAAAAGGATGGTTCAGGACTCTGAACATTTCAACACATGTCCACAGGACCTGCCATCTGTAATCTGCATTTGCACACACACCCTCCTCCCGACTAGAAGAGATTAATAGCAGCAGGCAGCTCAGCTGAGGTGGGATTTTTTTTTTTTTAACCAGCACTCATGTCGCAGCTCTATTGATGAGCAAAACACAGATGCACAGCTTGAAACAATGAGTAAGCCTACAGCAGAGGTGTGGCTCTCTGCTACCAACCCAAACATCCTGAAACCTCGTGCATCTACAACACATACAACTAAGAAAACCAACAGGAGTCCAGAGAACCCTCACCTGTGGACACAACCTGAACCTCATCTTGAATGCTTCAAGCTTGTAAATTAAGAGGTCAATACAGTCCTCTTCCTTCTCAATTGTCTGTTCATTTAGTTCATCCTGTGCACCAGTACCAAATAATACTGACCCATGTGTGTCAATATTAAATACTTAAAATGCCATGGTAGCATATCATTTTTTCTATGACCCTTTATGCTGTGTCCTATCAAATGCATTAGAATCCATTTCACATTTACTTTCTTGATAATTTTAAAAATATGTTTTTGTACACTTTTAACCTTTTAAGGCAAATGTCCATAAAACTCTAATTGTGTAAAGAATTTCTCCTTGAAAACTAAAGACAAGATATAAAAGAAAGCCCCAAGTAGCCATGGAACCACCTAAAGGTAACTAACTATTACCACAAGCCAACCATGAGCTCCAGCCCCAAAGATGCCCTGCCTCATAGATCTAAATAACTGACTGAAAGATGAATGCTTTAATATTCTACAAGTGTCCATCCTCGAGGCAGACCTGACAGGGTCAGAAGACCAGGGAAAGACAGCCATAGCTGAGCTCAGAGTTCAAGGGCTCAGGCTGTGACTCAGTCACTGCACATAATCACCTAACGCCAGTAGTGTTCTAAAGGAAGTGAACAGAAGAGCCCACCTGAGAGCCAATGGTGTTCCCCAGAAAGAGAGCACTGCAGGCAAATAGGAGTGTGGGGAGAATTATCGCACTGTTCCTGACAGATGGGAAGAACTGTGGCCAGCAACATGACTAATACAAACAGCCAGCAGAGTGTGCAGGGCCGCTGTGGCTTCTCCTTTGGAAGGTGACCGGGTCCAAGCACAGATGTGGTTCCCTGTTTAGCATCACCTCCAAACCAAAAGGTTTAAGAGGAGATAAAGGAAAGATCCAGTTAACCATGAAACCCATGGGAACCATACAAAGCTGGGCTAGCAGCCTTGAGAAAGGCAAGGCCCAATGAGTTCTGGCATCTTCCCTAAAGTCTTACACACACACACACACACACACACACACACACACACACACACATACACACACACTTCATAGTAATGAAAAAAAATCATCTCTTTAAGAATAACAACAATATTCATTAATTTGCTTTTTTTCCAGATTGTCATGTACTAAAACTCTCATATACAGTCCACAGCCATTTTGCCTCTTTGTTATTCTTCCATACATTGGCCCTGGACCAGGCTACTCATTGGGGTTGGGATCATATTCCAACACTGCCACTCAGTGGGGACCTATCTCTGTCAGTTTCAAAGGCAGCTGCCCAAAGTTCTCATCTACTCTCACTTTATTTAAGAGGTATACCCATGAATGGAACAAGCCACTGAGGGTGAGGTTTTTCTTTTAATATCTAAGATCGCCATTTTCACACTTCTTGGGCAAACAATTTTTTGAAAGCATTTTTAAAGAGTTGTTTGCTGTTTTTACAGGTGTTTCAGGGAGGCAGAAAGAGAAGAAATAAAGGTTTCACCTAGTGGGGAAGGAATAAGGCTGTCTACAAGCTCACACTGGCTCCAGCTCTTTCTCCACCAGCACCAAGCAAATTGTTCCCATGATTCACACCAATGGCTGCACAGAGCGGCCCCTGCTGGATTATTTTATATCATTTTAAATCATGAACTGAACAAAGAAAGCTATTACCCAGGGCCTGCAGGTATAGAGTCTGCAGGAGACATGTCACCTACAGTATGCACCTGCCAATCTCTGAAAGAATTGTATGCATAGAAAAGTTAAAGGCTAACCAAGGAACATGCAAAGACTTAATTCTGTTCCCAGTATCAGAAAACTCCTAAAATCCATCCCAAATTCATTTTCTAGTGCAGGAGCCCAAGATAACAAAATTAAGACACTCATTTTCATAATACAGTGTCTGGAGTCCTGGGAGAGAAATAGAATGAACCATGCCAGTCCCTCAGCTGCTCTAAATTTTCAATACTGTCAAGAATGGATTCTTTTTTTAGTGGTCAATAATGTTTATTAATTTATTCTTTGACAGTTCCATAAATGTATATACTCTGCTCATAATCACCCTATGCCTCTTCTCTGCCCCTTACTCCCATCACCCCTACCAAGTCCACACCCTGTTCTCAGGCCTGTTTTGTTTATACTTTTACTTCACTGTGCACTGGGAGCTGCCCACAAGGCATGGGTATGGAGCTGTGTACTGGAGCATGAGTGGACCATCAGTGGCTACAGCCCAGAAGACAATGACTTCCTCACCTCCAACAGCCCTTGGCTGCCATTAGCTCTCTGGGGTGAGGCTGAAGGCTGGATTCTTAGACTTCCATGTTTCTTTTGTCTTTTCCTTCCCTCCCTATGTACTTCCCCAGCTATCGATAGCTCTTCTCTCCAGAACGGCAGCAGCCATGAATTCCCAGATTTCTTGGAGAGTAATTAGTCATTTCACTACAAATTGTTTTCTTCCTTCAGAGTGATGTTCTGAGGTGGAATTGTTTATTTGTTTTCCTGCAGTGGTAATTGTTGAGGCAGAGAGTGGGAAGCCCTTGAATTGCTTCATCCAGGAACAGCTCAGCCCCATGTGGAATCACAGACACCTCTTTCACAATTCTTCCTAAACAAACCAATGCCAACATTAGGCATCCTCTACCCTCAAATGCCAGGAACTAATTGGTATGGTTCACCAACATGAGCAATGCTGTGAAAAGTAGAAGGTCCCTTTGTGGCAATTTCAGAAGTGGATTGGTTTCAAGGAGACAGGGATAGAAGACCTGTAAGAAAGCTTGATGGAGGCTCAGAGCTCTGCCCCTGTATCCTCTTCACCTCAGCTCTGGCCTGCTCCTACACTGTTGATGAGTCAGTCATACCACTCTGGTCTCCATGGACTTAACTTCCTCTTAACCTCCTGCCACAGTTACCTTTGTTTTTGTTTTTGGTTTTTTGTTTTGTTTTTAACTAAAGCTGCCATAACCAAATACCACAAACGAAGTGCCTGAAGCAACAGAAAGTTATTTTCTCACAGACCTTAATGGTAATGTCTGATTAGTTATCAGTGGGGCTGAGATTCTTCTGGATCCTCATTCCCACATTGGGTGACTTATCATTAGCCTATGCACAGTTACAACCAGCATCAATCCCTGCGTGTCATCAAGTGGCAACCATGGTTATTCTTCCTCTGTGTGTCTCTTCTTTCTGAGATGAGGACCCCAGTCCAGGGATTAAAGTCTCATCTCAAGCCAGAACAACTTCATTCTAACTAGCTGTAATGACTACATTTATAAAGTCCTATTTTCTGTAGGACACAATCATTTCAATCCACAAGAGCTACACAATTGTATGACTGTGAACAAGAGGCTTTGGCATAAATCTTTTTATGTCTCTCTTTAAGATTTCCTATCTTTTTTTTTTTAAATATCTTGCTACTAAGCCACTGATGATTTACCCTGCTGTGGGATTATGCTCTTGGACACTATAAGTATTTATCATTGTAAATATTGGTTTAATAAAACACTGATTGGCCAAAAGCTAGACAGGAAGTAGAGGTGAAACAACCAGACTAGGAGAGTTCTACGAAGCTAAAGAGCAGAGCAAAGACACCCGCCAGACACAGAGGAAGAAAGATAAGAATGCTGCACTGAAGCAAAGGTACCAAGTCACATAGCTAAACATACATAGAATTATGGGTTACTTTAAGATTAAGAGTTAGCAAGTAATAAACCTCAGCCATAGGCCAAACAGCTTGTAATTAATATAAGCTTCTGTATGGTTCTTTGAGAATGGATGGCTATTGAACCAGGAAAACTTCTGACTACAACCCTGCAGCCAAGTTTATTCTGATTTTTCTTCCCAGATTTTTCTACCACTCTGAGTTTCATAGATATTGAAACGTGTCCTAATCCTAGGACCCCTGTTACTTCTATTTTTTTTGAATCTACAGTCAACAATCTAGTGTTTCAACTACACACAGACCAGCAGACCAAAAAAAACTGTTGATGTCAGTTGTTTCATTTAATATCATCCACGGTGACATCTTGGCCCTGTTCTCTCCAGGTCATTCTCCCTTCACAGTGACCACCTTAGTTTCAGAACATCATAGCAACCACTGTCAGTCCAGAGCATCCTCCCTTTCAGAAACAGGTTCACTACAAGGAACAGGAGTATTCACTAAGGGCCAGCAAGCATTTGCCTTATGATCAAGGTTCTGAGGTTAGCCCAATCTATATGCCCCAGGAATTAAGAGGACTAGAAAAATGAAAGGAATATATGTGGCAAGGTCTCCAGTCATGGAGTATGAAAACCATGTTAGTTAGCTTCTGTCAATTTGACACAGACTAGAGTCACCTAGAAAGAGGGCATCTCGATTAAGGAAGTGTTACTATCATACTGGCTTTTGAATATGTCTTTTCTTATTAATGATTGATGGGGGAGAGCCCAGCCCACTGTGGATGGCACCATCCATGGGTAGGTGGTCCAGGGTTGTATAAGGCAGAAAGCTGGGAAAGGCGGGGAAAGCAAGTCAGAAAGCAATGCTCCTTGTGGTCTCTGTTTCAGTTCCTGCCTTAGGTTCCTGCCTGGCTTCCCATCATAATGAACTGTAACCTGTAAGACAAAAAAGCCTTTCCTTACCCATATTGTTTTTGGCCAGTACTTTGTCATAACAACAGAAATCTAATTAGAACAGAAATTATGACTATGTGAGGAAGAGCCAGCCACAAGGGAAGTTAACTCACTTCCGTGCCTAGGAGTTGACACTGCCTTCTCCAAAGCAGTGCTGTACTTCTGTTCTGCTGACTACATCCCACCTCCAAACTTCAGACACTTCTTTTTAGAGACTGCCATCCAACTCCAGCCTCAACCTGCCATCCACCTCCAACCTCAACCTCCCATCTGAGACTACAGCCACAATTTCCCCTTGTAGCCTGTATCAGGATGCACCAGCAGTACCTAGACTTCATCAAGTCCAGAACAAAGGCCGTCGTCCAGTTCCAAATCCCCATCCTCAACTGATTACACTACCATTCTCTGTGTCATCCAAATTCAGAATCTTGGTATCTTCCTCAGTCATTTCTTCCCCTTTGTCCTTTGTCATTTTGTTTCCCTAATTTTTTTTGTTACTGTGGCCTTGATTCCTATTCATATTAACTTGCAGCCATTTTTATGAAGACATTCTCTTATTGGGCTTTCTCTGAAAACCTTTCCCATTACACTGACATACACACAAAGATTACATTTGGTAGCACAAGGTTATTACATGCTTTCATATATATCACTTTAGTCCCGATATCAGCCCAGATGACAAACAGCGGAAGTAATCCTGGAGACTGTAATTGATTTGGCCAAATTCACAGAGCAAGTGAGTGGAAGAGCTGTATTTCACCCCCAGGTTTGATGTCAAGTACACAGATCCACAGTTACACCAGTGCCAAAGTTATCCTTCCAAAGAACAATTCAGACAGCAAATCCGCTCCAGAGAAATACATATTAGCAAACAAACACCTGGGACGCATGTTCTAGAGATCTGCTGGCCAGTCTCTAAAACAGCCCTTCCCTAGGCTTTGCTCTCAAAGTCAGGGCAGGCTGATGGGGAAACGTTAGATGTTGAAGCAGCAGCATTGACTTTGACAGCTTGGATCCAGGAAATCCAGTCAATATGGCAATTCCCCAGCTTTTGGCTTCAGTGAAGTCATCAATGCTCCCAATGACACCCTCCTCTTGTACCAGCCGACCACTGGGCACTCCCTCTTTCTCTTTCAGTCAGTCTGTTCCTGAAATTCTCATCCAAGAGGAAGCATGGAAATCCATTTAGCACCCGACTTCTACCACTCTTCACCTTGGAAACCAATCTCCCTTGCAGAAAATGTTTAATAGGGTTCATTAATCACCAGATAATTTACAGATGCTTCAGATGGTTGAAGGCTTAAAGTCTTGCAGTCAAAAACCTACTTGTGTACCCATCAATTATTTTTTCCTGCTGTATCCCGAGGGAGCCCTGAGATACCAGGAATGAACATTCTTCATCTTCAACTTCTTGAATTCCTTCATTCATTTCATCATTAAAAAGACATTAAAATCGGGCTTTCTCTGATGCTAACATTTGCATTTGAACCCTCTGTGATCTGCTGCACTTCCCACCATTCCTCATTTTTATCTTTTATAACAGATCATTGTAAGTACTGACCAAGACTCCATCACTGTTGGTCTTCTGTCCAAAGCCCACACTGTCAACTACCACCCTGGCTCCCATCTTCTCTGCAAACATGGAACATGCTCCTTGTGTTCTGTTTTAATGACTGAAGAGCCTGGAGTTGACTGAATTCAAATAGAAAATGACAACCGAGCACATGAAGACACCTGTCTTAATCCCTAATGGAGAACACAGGCCATCTGGCTGCCTCCAGCTGCCTTTGATCCAGTTACACCTGATGAAACTAACATGCTCCATCCTCCACCTATTGATACATACAGACACACATTTTCCTAGAGCCATCTCATGCTACCTTCTCTCTGTTTGCAAACTTTCCACTCTTCCTGAAAAAACCAAGAGCCTCTGATTACTCGTGCATTGAGCCAACTAGATTTCCCTGACCAGCTCTTATATTATATTCAATCTGAACAGATGGTGAGATTTGAGGAAGGTTGGAAAGCAGACAAAAGTTCACCTTTTGAGCCTTAAAAACAAACTAACAAAAACAACAAAAGACTCAGGAATTCATGTGGGTATAGACCATTATTGTCTGTCTTAGTTACTTTTCTACCTCTTGGCACATGGCTGAGGCCACTTATAGAAGAAAGCTCTTCATTGTGGTCCTGCTTATAGTTTCAGAGGGTTAGTCTATGATCGTCACGGTAGGAAGCATGGCAGCAGGTGGGCAGTAGCTGAGAGTTCACATCTTGAGACAAAAACATGATACACACAGAGGGGGGACATGGAGGGAAGGAGGGAGGGAGAGAGGGAGGCAGGGAAAGAGACTGGGACCTCTACTAAGTCCACCTCCAGTGACATACTTCTCCCAACAAGGCTACATACTAACCCACACACTATGGAGATTTTTCTCATTCAAACACTACACTGTCTATTCTATGACAATAAAGATGTTCTTCTGCACTATCCCCAAGAATGTTCCCTAAAAAATGAAAAGACATTTTTTTAAATTAGCTTTTAAAGTCCTCTGTAGCCTGGGGAAGCACAATGGCACTGAAATTCAAGTACAGGAGTGTGGTGGGGATGCAGCAAGGGAAGCTGGGCAGGAGACCTGGCCATGCACTGGAAGGTCAGCTTTTATTCTGCTCAAAAGGATAAAAAAAAAACAAAAAAGAAACCATTCCATCCTTCATCAGGGCTCTTACGCAAGAATTCAAGAATTTCCTAACTCCTTTTAAAAGAACTAGAGCATGGAACTCAGGTTGCTTTTGTTTTAGTCTTAATTTGTGTCTTAATTGTGAAGTATCCTGTCAAATAACTTGACTAAGGAGGGATTTCTGAGCTCTCATTAATATAATTATACTTTTACCAAGGCAGTCACAAGACAATCTATAGACTTCCTAGAAAAATCACTTCGCATACTATCAGCCTGTTCCTTTTCAATTTCACAAAAGTCACTTTTTAATAACTTATAAGTACATAACACAATGGGTTTCCAAGGAAGCATGCTGAGGCTGGTAGAAGCAAGAAGGCCACAGGATTTGCTCACATGAAATGAAAAATACCTTGCCAGATGATGACTAGATGATCTTTCAGCAGGCTTCCTGAGGGCTCTCAGCTCAGTAAGTCTACCATTCTGGCATAGACCCTCAAATGACTTGGATATTTCCTTGCCATTTTCCAATCTCTCTCTCTCTCTCTCTCTCTCTCTCTCTCTCTCTCTCTCTCTCTCTCTCTCTCTGTGTGTGTGTGTGTGTGTGTGTGTGCACGCACATGCACACACACACACACACACACACACACACACACACAGAGGTCAGAGAGCAATCTCAGGTGTCAGTCTTCTACCTTGTTTGAAGCAAAGTTTCTGGTTGGCTATGACAAACCATGCTTTCCAACCCACGAACACCTAGGGATTCTTGTCTCCACTTCCCATCTTGCCTCCTGTATGCTGAAATCACAGACTGGAGTTTGTTCTGAATTCTGTGTTGCTAAGTGCTTCAGCTATCATGCCATCTCCTCGCCCCTTATACTTATTCTCTGAGGGTTACCTTTGTTGTTGTTGTTTGTAGTAGGAAGGTATTCTGTTCTATTGTAAATAATTGTTCCATCTACTGTTTCAATAAAAAGCTGATTGGCTGAGGCAGACAGGAAGTATGGGTGGGACTACCTGACTAAGAAAACTTTGGGAACATCTCAGAGCAGAGGAGAGATGCCACAGAGATGCGACGGAGACACGATAATGAGAAGGCAGCAGGTGCAGAGAAAAGAAGCTGAAATGCTGCCCTGAGAAAAGATATCAAGCCACATGGCTGAACAAGATAAGAAAGATGGGTTAGTTTAAGGGTAAAGAGATAGCAGGTTATATGCCTGGGCCCCAGGTCAATCAGCATAAAATTAACACAAGCGTCTGTGTGATTATTTGGGCTGAAGCAGCAGTAGGGCTGTGAGTGGCTCCGAATCTTAAGGCTAGATGGGAAAGTTTGGGCCAGAAACATGATACAATCCTTGTTGTTATTGACATTTCTGCATGTGCATGTGTACATATGCATATATACATGTATATGTGCATGTGGTGATGCACATGGATATGGGCGCCTGAGGTTTGTAGTAGTACATACCATTAGTCCCAGCACTTGGGAGGCAGAGGCAAGAGGATCTCTGTGAGTTTGAGGCCAGCCTGGTCTACAAAGCAAGTTCTAAGACAGCCAGGGCTATTACACAGAAAAACCTGTCTCAATTTAAAAAAAAAGGGGGGGGAGGAATGTAGTGGGATTATGTTGTTACATTATAAATAATTGTTTCCCCTACTACTTTAATAAAAATGCTGATTGACCAAAGGCAGACAGGACATGTGGGTGGGACTACCAGACTAAAAATACTCTGAGAACAGGAAAAACAGAGCAGCGATGCCAGAGGATCTCCAGTGAGATGAGATGATCAGAGATGCCAGAGCGAGCCGGATAAATCACTAGCAGAAGCAGAGGAAAGAAGCTGAAATGCTGCTCTAAGAAAACGTACTGAGTCACATGGCTGAACAAGAAAAGAATCATGGGATAAATTAAGGTAAGAGCTAACTAGAAATATGCCTGGGCTCTAGGTCAATCAGCATACAATTAATATAAGTGTCTGTGTGTTTCTGTGGGACTGCAAGTCAGAGGGTCAGAACCTCAGGACCAGGATGGAAAGTCTAGGCCAGAAATTTCATACACTCAGTGTCTTCCTGTATTGTTCTTTCTTAGTAAAAAAACAAACAAACAAACAAAAAAACCTGTCTCTCAATTGAACACAGAGCTTGCCTATCAACCAACCATCATGACATGGAGATTACTTGTTTCTACATGCAAGGTGTTAGGATTGCAACCAGCCACCACACCTGCTTGGCTTTTATATGGGGTTCTGGGTACCCTGACTCCAGCCACCTGGGGGACAGCAAGCACTTTATCCACAGAGTCATCACCCAGATCTTTTCTTGTATTTTTAATAAAAACAATGTGCAGCACTTGTTGGACTTGAATTCACTACTCACTATGCTGCCCAGGGTGACCTTGAACTCACCATCTTCCTGTCTCAGACCCCTAAGTGCTATGATCACATTGTGCACTACCATGCCTAGCCTCTTGTAGGTCTGTACCTTACTGATACAAACCAAGTCAGAAGAGGATCTGTTAAAAACAGCAAATATAAAATATATAAGCCATACAATACCCCAAATAACAAAACCAAGAAACAACAAAAAAAGCCTAGCTCATGTTTCCTTAAATATCAAATACATAAACATTTAAAATTACTATTGCTTATATTGTCCAGTTGGGAACATACTCTCTAATTTCAAATTTTAATTCTCTAATTCATCATCTAATCCTGTTAATTATGTGATCACCATCTGCCTGTCAGAATATGAATACTTCATGGTATTGATGATTTTATATGTTATCCATGAAACTAGTATCCTTATATGTACTTACATACATAAAATTAGCAATGCACATACATGTACATATAAACACAAACAGCCCTTTGTATACCCAGGTTAAACTAACTTTGGATTGAAAATATTAGTAAAGAAATTTCATCTGCACTAAACATATACAGGCCTTTCTCTTGCTATCTGTAAAATAGTAAAACTACTATCTGTATATTTCCAATACATGAGACATAATAAGTAATCTAGAGATGATTTAAAGTATGAGAAGGCATTTGTGTGTTCCATACAAAATACAAGAAACAAGAAAAGATTGTGTTGTTACAGTGTCCAAAATATTAACACAAGAAACCTCACACTGCAGGCAACAACTTCTGTAGATTCTCAGGCATGTGCCAACAGCCAGGGGAGCTTTGTCAGGGTGCTTGCTCCACCTGACCTCACTGGCTTCTGCCAGTCCTGTTCAGAGACTCTGTAGCCCAGGCTTGATTTCCACAGCATGTGTGTGCAAACCCGGGTTACCCTCCAGACAAGGAGAATGCTAGGTATTCCAAGGCACCTAAAGATTGACAGCTGCTGAGCATTGGCCCCAAACAAAGCCTCTGTTATAGACACAACACTAACACCATTCCAAAAATTCTGTCTTGCTCTGGTGTCAAGGCTCCACCAAGGCTGCTCCGTCTGTTCCCCTTCACAAAACTGAATGTTAAGAACTCACTCAAGCAAGTGAGTGGATTTAAGGGACAGGGCTACCCCCAGAAGGCCCTTTTAGAAAAACTTCACATTCTTTTGGTAACTAAGTAATTTGCTTTCACATAACTCAGAAACATAACCTTTGATCTTTATGTGACTAAAAGACCACCAGGAAAATGATTTGGGGAGACTGACAAAAGGCCTAGGAGGGAACGGCAATTGCTGCCAAGTGTGACAACCTGAGTTTGGTCCCCAGGACTCAAATGGTGGAAGAAGAAACCCAATTCTCACAAGCAGCCCACCCACTGACCTTCACATGTTCTTGTGTGCATACATGCACACGCACACACACTAAACATACCCATGAATACTCTTTGAAGTTTTCTCATTTAACTCCCTATGTCTGGCGAAAATCTTACATTCTTTGGGAAAAGGAGAAAATACCTCATTATAGGGGAAATAGAGTGATGAAAAGCACCAGGTGGAGGGACTCCCCCCACCAGGGAGGCATTGGAACCTACTCTGACAGACAGGGTCTCCAGGTATCAAGAACACTATGGGACAGCTTGTCTCTGAAAACCCCAGAGAGGTCATAACTTGGCTTAGGAGCCTGAAACTGACTAGAACAAGAAAACATACTATTTATGAATGGACTAATTATAAAAAAAAAGGCTTAATTTGCAGACTGTGCCCACGCGTGGTCAAAAACAAGAAGAAAATGGGTAGGAAGGCACACAGGACCTCAGTGGGCAGATTTAGTTTCTCAGATAAGTCTAGAAAGACATCATCACGATCAGGATAAATTTGTTTGTACAAACCCCCAATAGGAGCGATGGTGTGGAGGGTTTTTTTCATTACCGAAATGGTAGACAGTAAATGACAATCTTTGCACAGCTGGATTTTAATTTCAGAGGCCAACACCATGAAGATTCCTAGATGGCTCCTAAGTCTCATGATCATAATGGGATAGCGCCATGTTGGAGTCAAAACCCAGTAAGATGCCATAATCACAGCCAGGCTGCTAAGTTTACAACACTGGCTTCACGGCGGCAAAGAAGGTTATGGACAAGTTCATCTTCACCAAATGATGGGCATTGTGCTTTACTTATCCCCTCTAACACTGTTGCCCTTCAGGTTTCTCTGTGAAAGCAAGTACAGCTAGGCCCACACAGGCAAAGAACGTTAGACACGTACTTTTGAATTACCGGGTTCTTTTGGTAAGTCAGTTCCATACCTTCTCCCTCAATTTTCCTTCTTTGTAAATCATCCTTTATGAACCTAAACAATCATTTTCCCTACTCACCAACAGTTGAATTTAGTGAGACACAGGAAAGATTTTTGTGCAGGTTTGATTCTGGCATAGGAAAAGAGCAAGCTTAAGAGAGAAGAAAATTCTCCCAGAACATATGGGAGACTAAAGGCCAATTTGTAAAATATGGAATTAAGAGAAATTGGTAGGGTGGTATGATTTTGGGGACCACATTTGTTCAAATATTTCTGTGTTCCGTCCCTGGAATTGCACTTGTCCACATGACAGAGTCAGAACACTGAGATTGATTTCCTGTGTGCTACGTGGAAATCTCTCTTGGCTTCAGAGCTACACCAAGCCAGTGCCATTTGCCACGACATGGCAATCTTTTAGCCTACTTAGAACCTCTGTGAAGCTAAACAAAAATTACCAATTAGAAGCCACGGGTATTCAGAAAAGAGACTCATGTTGCCTTGTGCAATTTCTACAGAACGCTGCAAACAGCACCAGAGGTAGAAGCTGTTTACCTCTCTAGCTCCTCATTGTAGCTGGAAAGAGACCAGGGCCCTGCTCCAAACAGACTTGCCACTTACCCAGGGATCCTGTGTGTTCTAAACCTAACTGTTATGTTTTTATTCGGAAGAGAGAAGGTAGAGAGGTTATTTTTAGGGACAACTAAACAGTAATTGTCTTGCGCCTTTGCCCCTCCTTTCTACCAATGCCCTGTTTATCCACATCTACCAGAGTCCCAGCGCACACAGCTTGTGTGCTCACACTCTGTAACTGCCTTTGCCTTCCTCTGTGACTCACTCTCTTCTGGTCTTCAGTAATATTATTCACCATATTAAAATGTTTAAAAGCTTTAGGGACTGGGTCAGAGCCTACTGTATAGGATTTTAGCCTTTGAGATGCTGTAACCTGTGTTTCACACTCATCTCTACTCCAGAGAAATAGCACCTGGCAACAGGGAGAGGCACCAGAAATGTTACTGATAAAAAAAGTTCAGAGAATGAAGAAAATATACAACATTCCCAATTACAAGTTTAGAAGTGATTGGGAAAGTATGCTATTGTTTTTAAAGTGAAGGTACACATTTGAAAAAACAGTTCCTTAAAGTGGGGATTGAACATTCATTATCAAATATGTTAGAAAAGAATATTCTACTCTTCATACATTAAGAGAAATAGAAAGATTCCACCAGCATCCAAACTCGTGGCAGTGACATCTCGAGAGGCGGGGTCTGAGAGAAAGCTGTTGACGATGCAAGCTAAGGACACTTTTCCTATGGGCTTTTACAAGGACAAGTTGAAATGACACCAGAATAGCCCTGGGCAACTTGCATTGCCCCTCCAGGAATATCTAAACTCTTCAAACACAAAAATGAAACCGGAAAAAGCAAGAACAGAGAGGTAGATACTGAATCTACACTGTCCATGTCAAGGTGAACTCAATGGTTTTCACATTCCTTACAGGGCACTGCTTTTCTGTACCTTTCCAGAGGCCATAAATGCACATCACTGAGAACTATCAGTAGGAAGCCTCAAAGCTCACCCAATGACACACCTCCTCCAACAAGACCACACCTCCTAATCCTTCCCACACAGTTCTACCAACTGAGAACCACATATTCAAACCTATGAGCCTATGGGTCCATTCTTACTCAGAACACCACTACCACATTCAGCAGCAAATAACAGCCAGCTCTGGTAAGAGAATCAGATTCTGGATTCTCTTACCAGAGCTGGCTGTTATTTGCACAGCCTAATAGTAGGCTAACACAATCCTAATGGTAGAAAATAAAATAATAATAATGGCAATATAAAGCTGGCAAGAACTAGCCGGGAAACTTAAGTGTTAGACTCCATAGACATAGGCACTCATCAGCTATCTTAAAAATACACACAAAACTATAAAAACAACAAACAGAGGACATTGACATAGAAACAAATAGACGATCAACAAAGAGAAAGAAATTAGACAATGAAAACAAAGAGAAATTCTGGAGTTTAAAAGTATAATAACTGAAATAAAAAACTCACCAGAAGAGTTCATTAGCAGAGCTGAGCAGACGAGTCGGCCATTGTGAAGAGAGGATGAGTGAGATTATAGACTGAGAGGTTGTGTGGACATGATCAAGCATGTTAAATATGCACACAGGGCTTCCAGGAGGAAGACAGCAATATTAACATATAGAAAGTAGACTTTAAAAAATACTGGTTGAAATCCTCCCCCAGGTTTACAATGCATAACCTACATTCTCATAAAACACAACAAACTGTTTGAAGGAGAAACCTACAATGAGACCCATCTATCACTACCAAAGACAAAGCAAGAATTTGGAAGATAGAAAGAAGTGATGGGCACAAAAGGCTGCCATGTTCCCAGCAGAAATCACAGCAGCCCAAGGTACTTGGATGAAAACTTAAAAGAAAAAAAAGGAAATTGTTAAAATGAAGGGAAGCTAAGCTGGTCCAGGTAGGCAAAAGCTGAGCAATCCCATAACCAAACCCACTGTAAAGTGGAGAGGAAGCTGGGCGCTTCCAGAAGAAACAAAACCAGCTAATGACCTTAAACGTAAAGGCACTGGTAAGACCTTACAAGTGACCACAAGAGCTGGTATGGCTGAGCATTGTGTATGATGTGCTATATTGTTTATTGTGTGACTAAAGGACCAATTATAAGTCAATGCTAACACAGTAAGTAAAAATGAAATCTGTGACAATTTAACACAGAGGCGGGGGCACAGATGAAGGTCTTACATGCAGCTGAAGCCAAATTAGTGCTAATTCAGGTTACATAGATATAAATGATATTAATTATAATCTCCATGGCAACCATCAAGAAAATAATGTAAAAAAACATGTAGAAGGAGGCAATGGAAGAAACTCTATTGGAAGGGACACACACACACACACTCACACACACACACTCACACACACACACAGACGCACACACGCATGCACGCATAAAGGTAGGCCAATATTAGTAGACAGTCGAGAGGAGCCAAATATAAAAAGTCACACATAATATAATTCCATTTATATGAAAGCAATCAAATTAGGTAAAGCATGCAGACAGAAAACACACTGGTGGTTTCCAGGGCCCAGAAGAAAAGAAAGAACTCAGTAATAGATTGATGGACGCAAGACTTACTGTTGATGAAATGTTTGAGAATTAAACAGTAGCAATGATGACACAACACTGGAAATGTGCTCATCACTACTAAACAGCTCACTTTAAAATGCTCAGTTTATGGTACACAAATTTTACCTCATAAACAAAAAGTAAGCTAGAAAAAAATAGCTAGACTAGTTTTCTTTTTATTCTGCTAGCTGTAAAAGAAAATGGCTAAAGTTTATCCTTACGACAAGTGGTCCTTAAAGAAAGCATGTGAGGCAGCCAGGGACGCTGCGACAACATCTCCTTCCAGAACCCTTGAATCAGTTCAAAATCCATCTCAGAGTTTTACTTCTCAACCACACTCCCTTGAAGGCAGAGCTCAGCATACATCCATAATAGTGTCCTTCATACGATAACATATAATAATAGGATTGGAAGCACCAATATACTCAGTGTGAATTTTTTCCTTCAATCAAATAATTGTTACTGTGTTTGACCCCTATGTGACACACTGAAATACACATTTGGTGTTCTCCATGTTTCTTGGAACACGATCTTCACGCTCTTGGAACCTTCTAATAGATATCTTTGTCTATGCCAGTGAGTTGTCTGGTGACTGCCCTTGTCAGCATCAAGGTCGGAGCTGGTGACTAAAAGATAAAGTCAGAATTCAAAAACAGCATTTTTAGCATTTGCTAGCCTGTCCTAGCAGATGACGATGTAGGGGATTCACCCAAGCAGCTGTGGCATTGCCAAAAATCAAACTATTCCTCTGCAGGCTCCACTCAAGGGGACCTTATTAAAATAAGAGGCTATTTTTATTGTGACCCAATTTAATATCATGTTTCCTTTCATTATAAATTCTACAATATGATTCTTTTCATCCCTTAGACTCTTTCTTATTACTTTAGACTTATAGTGTAGTGACAGAAACATTTGGTTCCAGACTCCATCTCTCTCTCTCTCTAGGCCAGCATGGGTCACAAAAATTTCTTCTACGATGTTAAAGTAGATGCAGTTTGCTAGCTAGTTACCTCACAATTGCCTGCTGGGCATCTGCCATTTCATCACCCCAGCACCACCCTGCTTCCAGATGGGTATTTTTCAGTGAGTCCTACACCAAGTGGTGGGGTATAACCTCTTCTTTAATGCTATACAATTTATCATTGGCATTTCTGGTCCATTAAGACGTCATATGTATTTTAGAGTCACAAAGATGTTTCAACAAAGGTGACTTGTTTTACTCTAAGGAAGACAAGTCAAGCATGTCACCTGAGCAGAGTAGATGATGGGTTGTCCTATTCCATTTTACTTAAGGAAGAAACAGACTTCAGAGATGACAATTTACAAATTCTATCATTTACAAGATTCAAAGTAAAGGGTCTAACATGAAAGGCTTTGAACTTCTTGCTCATTGTATCTTACTAAGAATAACTGGTGGTCAGTCAAGTTCAGTAAAATGGGGAGTAAAATAAAATGGGGGAAGATACAGCAAACTCAAGGGAGTGACCAGGCTCTCAGTAGCTCAATTTTCAATGTAATGGCATGCTTATTAGAAATGGAAGGTCACTCTCCTCAAAATTTCCCTAAAGGTATGGCTGCCAAACTGACTTCTGAGCTAGTCTACCCAGCACTATTAATTTAATAACGTAATAAGCTGGCAAGCAGAGGCTGCCTGTTTGCAAAGGGTGATAACTATGTAAGGGTCTGAGGACTCTTGCTCACTAGAAAAGTGATCTGGGAAAGTAAAAGCTACGCCTACCTGATAAAGACCTAACAGGCTTTTCTCTTCTTTTAGGGAAAAGCCCACTGAGATGGACTTGCTTCCCCAGCCTCAGGCTAGCAGCAAAGCCATCTGCTTTTGGAGGTACAGACTGTTTATCTCAGGATAAATTGGAGGTTTGGCCTCAGAGTAATGCTGGCTACAGCACACAGTGCCCTCCCTCGCAGGTTCTTCTCAGCTTGGGCACTGTTGAAAGACACCTGGCAGGGAAGTTGGCCTTGAAACCAGGACTTGGCAGCAAACTGTAATTAAATGAAATTTGATCGAAGAATGCTTGTTGATTTTAACTTGTCTAAAGTTCCAGACTTGGGCAGCAGGCTGAAACCTGCTGTGATTGTAATCAGTGCAATCGATAGCTTCTAGAGAGAAATTTTTCTAAGTGGGTCTCAAAGTATCATCATCTTCTATCTGCAAGGCTAATCAAAGAGAGTCAGCAAATCTCTGTGGTGTTACTCACCAGCATTCCCGGACACTAAAGAGGCATCACACACACAAACCTTTCAGGGTTTTTACTTACAAACACCAGCACATTTTCACCAGAAACTTTCCTTTAAAAAATAGTGCTTTCTATAAAACATCTTCCCAACTTAAATTTACACAGCAGCAAAAAGCATGTAAGCATCTAAGATCACCCATCACCTTCACCCAGGGGTCACTGTAGTCCACTTAGAAAAAGCAGGTCAGATTCATCAACTCACTGCAGTGAGGAAGCTGACAGGCTCTGGGGCACTCTGGGTGGTCAGAACAAAGTTATGTGGAACCTGCTACAGGTTTGGGCTTGTTGGAATTGTCATCTAAAACAAATGATTTTTATCTAGAAGCAAGAAAACACCAGAAAGACAGATCCATTGTGATGGTTAATATTAATGGTTCAAGAGGATTGGATTGGGAGGTGCCTGGAGAAGTAGAAGACCCCTGGAGATGCCTGTGAAGATGTTTCCACAAATGACTGACTAAGGGGAAAGATCCCCAGTGAATTCAGACAGTGAGCACTATCCTTTGGGCTGGAGGCCATAGGGAACAGGCAGGGTAAGTGAGCACCAAGTTCTTACAGGCATTTTCTTTGCTCCCTGCCCGTCATGAGGTGAGCATTGTTTTTCTACCAGGCTCTTCCTCCAAGACATTTCTGACTTGCTACAGGCCTAAGAACAATGTGGCCAGGCCATCAGCAACTGAAAAAGCCAGAACCAGAGGAAGAATTCCTCTTTTAAAATTGCTTTGGGCATTCTGTCAACAGTGACTACATAAAGTCATACAAAAACACCACCCAAGAGCAAAGAGGCCCACCCTCTTTAGACAGCAAAGGAACTGCCAGGACCTTTTTCTGTGGTCTGGACACAGGTAATTCTAGATGCACACCTGCCTACTATTACTTTTTTTATTCTTGTTTTTCAAGTAATATAACTTTGAGTATTTTAGAGACAAAACTGAGTACTGGTCTGCTGAGGTAATCATTTTGTAATTCAATCAGCTACTACTCGCTGAAGCACCATTTGGTACATTGAGACCGGTGGGCTGGGTACCAAGTGGTCTGACATACCCTGCCATTGCTGTTATATCCTGACGTTTCACTGAGTTCAAGGCTTCCATTCATGAAAAATTGGTGCTATCAACTACACATACTAAACAGGAAAAAGTCGGATTATTAACATCTGACCAATAAAACATATAAAGCAAAACTGGGCAGCTCGGACACTTTATTGAATGCCAGTCTCTGCTTCTGGGCCTATATCCATCAAATTGCTCACTCTCAGGAAAGAAAAAATGTGAACTACACTGAGTGTTAACTCATCCATCAGGTATGTACCAAATAATCAAAAATGGACATAATACATTTCACAAAAATATGAGTATAACTATCTGACAGCCTATACCATATGCTGTCTACTATATGCTTCTACTAAAGAGAAGACTCTTTTTTTCTTGTCATGGAAGAGCTTGCAAACTTTCCCCTCAACCAGGATCTAAACTATAGGTATGGTTTATTTTGGCTCCTCTTGTAATACCCTTTAAGTGTTAGTGAGTTTATAGAAAATGCATATTTTTAATATTCTAGATTTCTGGCTTTGGAGGTAAGGGGTTCTCCCATGCACTGCAGTGGATTCACTGAGCCCTGCTCACACTGATCCTATACCATCCCTACAACCTGCTAGAGGATTCCTGTAAATCCAATTATAAGCCAGTACACTGAGGCACAGGCACAGAGTCTCAGCACTGAGTCCCAGGTGACATAGCATGAGGTAATTTTAAGCCCTAGAAATGTGACCCAACTTGTGAGATCCTTTCAATTTTTTGAAAAACCAGACCCAGACCCAGTGTAGAAGAAGAGCAATCTGGTAACATCTAAACAGTTGCCCAAGTACTTTCAACTCAGTCTGGTAATTTTCCACAAGTATTTATTTTGTACAAATTAAATTTAAGTACACATTTATAGTGTTCCATGTGATGCTCTGATATACAGACATGTTATGGAATATCTAAGGCATACAATCAGATTCCCTCATATTCTCATATTTCTGTGTATTAAGAACATTTAAAAATATATGCTCTCAGCATATTCCCAGTAGATAGTACATTAACATTAATTATGGTCCTGATTTTACATGTATGAAATGTCTCTGGAACATACTCTTCTTGCTTAACTGAAATTGTGTATCATTTGACTAACACCTTGCCCATGCCACCACCCTAGTAGCCCCTGTTCTGCTCTCTGATTCCACAAATTCAATAGTTTCTATTTCACATATGGGATTATGCTGTATTTATCTTAGCCTCACTTATTTTTAGCATAGTCTACACAGGGTTCATGTCCGCTTTGTAAATGATAGGATTTACTACTTTTAAAGACTGAAAAAGAATTCCACTGTGTATAGGCACCACAGTTTATCCATTCATGTGTTAATAGACACTATGCTGGACACATATCCTGGCTATTATAAGTAATAACACAATGGAGGTAGTGATACAGATACCTTTTGGACAGGAATTTCATTTCCTTCACAGATGTATTAGTTACTTTGCTCTCTGCTATGACAGGAAATTCTGCCAAAAGCAGCATAAGTAAGGGTTTATTTTGGATCATAGTTTGAAAGTACAGTTCACCATGGTGGAGAAGGCATGGCATTAAGAACTTGAGGCAGCTGATCATTCTGCATCTGCAGCCAGGAAACAGAGAGTGATGAGTGTTGGTGGTTTGCTCTTTAATTTAGTCCAGGACAACATCCCAGGGAATCATACTGTCCAGTTAGGGTGGGTCTTCACACTTCATTAATACAATCTAGACAGTATCTCATAGATACACCCAAAGGTTTGTCTCAAGCAGTTCTACATCCTGTCAGGCTTACAATAAATACAAATTATTACAAAGTCATCCTTGTCAACTTGACATGCAAACATTGCTACTAATCCATAATCTTCCATTACTTATCTCCATAAGCATAAGGCCATCTCATAACTCAAATACATTCAGGCTACTTCAGAACTCCCCATATTCTTTAATAGTTCAATACTACCCAATGGTGTTAAGGGCCGAGTCTCTCCTGAGACTCAAAAATTCTGTTAATTGTGGTCCTGTAAAATCAAAAACCAAATTACATATTTATGACATACAATGGCAAAGAGTAAATATTCCTATCCCAAAAGGAAGGGTGAATCATAGCAAGAAATAATCAAACCAAAGCAAAATGAAAACTCAATAAAAAAGCACCAAGTCCTGCACTGCATGTCTGGTGCCTGGGGCTCATGACAAAATCTTCTGGGAACCAAAAGGCTTAGCTACCCTTGTCCCTTCAGCTCTGTTGCCTGCAGCATGTACACACACACACACACACACACACACACACACACAGAGACTCTCTTGTGAGTCAGCTGTACTTCATACTTGTATCTTTCCTTGATGGAGATCATCTGAACCCAGTATCTCCAACATCCTGGGATCTCTATTGAAATTTAGAATATTAGGATTTAGAAATTTAGATTCACCATCACAGCTTCATACACTGGCCCCTTGGGGTTTCCTTGCAGGGACTATAACCTTGCTACATATTGTATGGCTTTTGAGGTACTCTAAAACTATGATGTAAGAATGCATGACACCCCCCCTGAAGTTCTGTATCATTCATACCTATAAAACCAGTATCACATGGAGAATTCTGCCAAGTTTTGGAGGCAGTTTGAGGTGAAACCTTGTTCTTTTTATTAATAAAGTAAAATTTTTTTCCATGTATCCCCTTGTTCAAACTTCCTTCCCCCTCCCATGTGGTGGAAATGCTCTCTGTATGCTGTAAATAAAGGAGCTGTTTTGGCCTATGCACAGCACCGTAGAAGTGGGTGGAGAATCAGAGGACAGACAGGTGGAAGGAGGGTGGAGTTAATCAGTCACCATCCAACCCCCGAGAAAAACAGACATGTAAGAAATCCAGGTGAGCCACGGGCTGGACCACGTGGTGGGTAGATTAGTAGATTACAAGAAATGGATTGAATTAAGATGAAAGAGCTAGCTAGTAATGTGCTTGAGACATGGGCCAAACCGTATAAAGTTAATATAAGTGTCTGATTTATTTCTTTGGGGGACAAAAGCCACCACAGGCCAGGTCCGAACCTATGGCCCAAATGGGCCCCGGAAAGCATCTACAACACTCCTACCCCTCCCAGTCACCCTCTCTTCTCCCCATCATGTTGCCCTGTTCTTTTTAAGCCTGGACCACCTTCAACAATATTCTCAAGGATCTCTTCAGGTAACATGGTACAGGTAGCTCAAAGAAATGCCCTTCAGTAACATGTGTCCTCAAGATGCTGCCACTTTCAAAATCAGTATAAAGTCTTATGACTCAGCAAGCCACCCTAATTGCATGCCAGGGAAATACAAAAATGTTACTATCAGTAGGGGAAAAAGAACGTTCACAAAGACACTGCTCCTAACAGTAAAACCAGACTCCAAATATCTGTCAACAGGAGAAAGAAAGAAAACATGACCTGCAGTGTAAAGCAGGAAAGAGGGACTGTGTCTGCACAGAACACAAGCACATTCCCAACATCAAGTTAAATGAACACAAACAGCACTGAGAGACCACACACGATAGTCCCCAACCTCAAAGTCAAGCAGAGCTAACCATACAGTACACCTGTTACCAAATTTGAGCTCACAGTTTATGCCCCATGAGCTGGGTCAGGACACTTGTCCTCAGTAAGCTAATTAAAAGAACTTAACTAACAATGGAAAGAAGAAGCAGATTTATTCAGTGTGGCTCCTTTAAAAGAGGGATAAGGAGACCCAGCAAATGCCCCTCCCCATCCTGAAGCATTCTTTGGGTCCTGAGATGAGACTGAAGTTTAAATACAGAGCCAGGATAGGCACATCTGAGTGATCCCTGGTCTAGGTATGTTCCTGCCCACCAATGACCCATCTTTGCCTGGGCTTTGGTTTCTTGTAAGGTGATTGACAAGTTATTAAAACTGTAAGAAGTGTCTTTGCTACAGACAAGTCTCTCTGGCTAGGACCTTCTCTTGATCCCAACATAAGATTCCTGAGGAAACTCTCGTTGTTACAATAGTATGACAATCAAATTAAAAAAGATGCAAGTGTCTCTTCAGAAAATCTTCATTTCTACCAGGTCACTTACCCACCTACATGGAAAAAGACTTGCTGGGGAATAAGAAACAAACTTCAAGATATATATGAAAGGAAACAGTCTGTGGTATGGGAAGACACATAGGAGTCCCCAAGTTGAGTGTCAGATTCATGATTGTTTGTATGTCATAGTTGGCATATTTATGTTATACACTATTGATATTAAATTTCCCCCAAAGTAGTAAGAATGTATTATCTTCAGGAAATTAACCAGGGGTAGAAAATACTTAAAAAACAAGACTACAGAAACCTGTATGTGGCCTGACTACCGTTGCCAATGTTCCCCACATGATTCTGCTATGTCTTAACCACAGAAATGCAAAAACATGATGTCCTTGTTTATTGGATCTCTAAGTAATTGATATTTAGTAGTATAAGAACATTGCAAAATATAGTAATATATCAACTTAATCTTGAGTGTATAGGAGTCGTGTGTGTGTGTGCCGGCTTGAGTATGTGGGTGTACACGTGCATACAAAGCAAGAGGTTGATGTTTGTGTCTATCTCTACAGATCTCACCTTAGTGTTGGAGACTGGGCTTTGCACTCAACCTGGAGCTCACTAGTTTGGCTACAATGGCTGCCAGTGAGCACCTGGGATCCACCTGTGGCTGTCTGCCAGCACTGGGTTACAAGTAAGGATAGCTACATTTGGCTTCTGTCTGGTGCTGAGAATCCAAACTCAGGTCCTTATGTGTGTACAGCAGGCACTTTGCCTGAACTATCTAGCTCCTCAGCCCCTTCTTCTTCTTCTTTTCCTCCTCCTCCTTCTTCTTGCTTTGTAAATTATAATTATATATTGTATTTAGCACAATAATATCAAAATATTTGCATTTCAGGCTATAGAAATGGCTTAGTAGTTAAAAGTACTGGCTGGTCTTTCAGAGGATTTAGGTTTAAGTCCCAGCACCCACACAGCAGCTAACAACCATCTGCGACTCCAGTTCCACGGGATCCAACACCCTTTTCAACCTCCATGGGCACTGGATACAACCATATAAATACAGAAAAATAAACATAAATTTAAAAAAGTTAATTTCAATGCATGACCAAGATGTTAGCATTGTGAATGATATCATTTGCATTTTATTTTAAGTCTTCAAAACGTTCTATGTATTTTACACTGTTAGGGATAGATGAGAAGGTGTGGCCTTGTTGGAGGAGGTGTGTCACTGGGAGAAGAGTTTGAGGTTTGGTTTCAGCTCATACCAGGCTTCATCTCCTTATCTCTCTCTCTCCCTGAAATGTGCATATCAGATGTGACCTTTCAACCACTGCTCCAGCACCATGCTGCCCTGCCACCATGCTCCCCAACAGGATAATCATGGACTATCCTCCATGTTAAATGCTTTTCTCTATAGGTTTTCTTGGTCATGGTATTTTGTCATAGTGATAGAACAGTAATTAAGAAAGACATGCTATTGGATTCCATTGTGACATTTTCATGTATGCATATGGTCACAGTCACCTACAGTGATCACTGATTCTTAATGTGTATCTGGCATGGAAGTAACAATCCACATAAAGATTGTTTTGTTTCTTTACAATTCTGCCCAAAGGAAGAACACCTGACAGTAAGTTACCTACCATAAAAATGTGCAGAATTCCAAGATATGCCCTATCTTCAAAATCCATTCTCACAACCCTGTCAACTCCACCTTCTCTGTCTCTCTCACCAACCCCACAGCCTGGATCCTGGCATGGCCATGTGCTCTGCTCCTATGGGGCAGCTTGATCCTTCCTCTAGGTCTTCAGACCCAGACCTGGTTGTGGGATAATGCTGTAAATATTTTTAATTTATATTTGTTTAATAAGATGCTGCTTGGCCAGAAGGCAGGTAGGAAGTAGAGACAGGACAACCAGAGTAGGAGAGTTCTGGGAAAGGAAAGGCAGAGCAGGAGATATGAGCTAGACACAGAGGAAGGTGAGAATGCTGCTCTGAGAAAAAGGCACCAAGCCACGTGGCTAAACATAGGTAAGAATAATGGGTTAGTTTAAGAGTAAGAGTTAAAAAGGCATAAGCCTGAGCCATGGGCCAAACAGTCTATAATTAGTATAGGCCTTTGTGTGATTATTTGGGTCTAAATGGCTGTGGAACCAGCTGGGAAGGACAGAGACACTTCTGACTACAGCTGGTATCCCCAGTCCCCACAACACAGTCCCCAAAATAGAATAAGGTGCATATCACCTCGTGGATAATGCTGCAAATGCTGAACTTCAAACATCAACCCAGGTACTTGACAGTTTGCATTTCTGCCTCCCATGAATCTTTGAGCCACCTGAGGATGTAGTCCAGCACTTCCTTTTATATCCTTCCAAAGCCATGAGTCTCACACAATTCCATTTTAAGAATGTGAATGCACTAAAACTGCTTTACAGCTGAAAAATTCACAATCCCAGCATGTCCCATGAGACTCTCAGCATCCAGCCCTGGTCAGGCCCTCTGGATGCTCTTTCACCTGGATCTAACAGACAGAACTCCAGAAACTCACCAGCAGGAACTGTTCTATGGAGTGGAAAATTCCACATGCTGCAAAATACAGAAGTCCTAAAAGAAGCCACCTCTAAGAGTTGACAATGCCATTGTGATCTGAGACTCTCCCAAAGGGATCTGAACTATTGTGTCCTAGATCTCACTTAGTCACCCCTTTAAATTGGTACCTCTGGACAGTCTGTAAACCAAATGACCAAAACCGAAGTCTCCTAACCATGGAGGTTTCTCTGAAGGAATGGTTTTCTCTGTTTCACATTACCTTGTGCTTTCTCTCTGACTTTGAAAACATGCCTGTTCAGCAATCCTTTTGACTTCCACCACATTCTCTGTCTGTCTACCTTAGTGTTTCCAACTTTTAAAATGACATGTGGGTCATCCTCTTTGGACATGAGGGATTGGTTCTGTGTCACCACCACAGAAAAAATTTCCTGGCAAATAACAAAGTTTCACATAACCTGGTAGCATTGGCACATGGTGGGTCCAGGGATGGTATTCCAAGTTGTTCAGGGATGATCTTCCTGGCTTCCCAGAGATGCTTTCTCTTGGTTTTGCTTCTTCACTTGTCAGGTTAGAGGAAAAACTCCTCGAGGTATTTATGCAGGATAGTTTTCAGGATCTCAGATAAATAAACAAAAGGAGTGCCAACTAGTTGCTTTCACAACTTTCAAACTAATTGCTTAATGTCATGAGTTTCCTCCTCACTGTGTCGCTAACGCACTCTGAGAGGCCCATGTCTGATCACAGCCAATCATAATTAGAGTTAGAGGAAATTAAACGAAGAAATGCTTAGTACAGGCCTTTCATTTCTTCTACACATATGTTCATGTGCACACACACACACAGACACACACACACACACACAGACACACACACACACACACACACACACACACACCCCCAAACCCCACAACCAACAGCAAAGGCAAACCAGAACACCATGTACTGACTTTCAATGCCACCACTGGGTAAGGGAGAGAAAAACAATATGTTCGTTCAAACTTCTCAGAGAACTCTTAGGAGATAATGTCAGTCCTCATTTATTCAAGTCTGAAGTATCCTTCAGATACATCATCACTCTTTAGATTTTGATTGGGTTTCATTAGCGTAAGCAATAAAAGTCTAGTGAGGAAAATTACTTCTGGATAAGAATGTCTGGCCTGGATGGAGACCTAACCCCTAGAAGGCTGTCTCACCTTGAGCCATGTTAGAGAAATGGATGGAATAATAGCCCTTTGATGAGATTCGATACTTCTCCTTCCCAGAATTCCCCTCTCCCCACCAGCTCAGTAGCTTTCTGAACCACAGCCACGTTTCTAAACCATTTTTCTAAATTTCCAAGAAAAGTGTAACTTTCCCTTCCTTCTGTCATTTCCTAAGCACGCCTTCCCTAATGTTTTGTGTTTCTTCACCCTGTCCACACTAGTTTTCAGGCTCTTTTTCTTCTCTCCTCTGCCTTCCTCTTCTGGACAGCTGCTAAGAGTCACCTGTTCCTACTCTGAGGATTTTTTCTTTTAAACTCAAATAAAATTGTTCTTGGGCTTCTCCAAGTCCAAGAACGCCAAGATTTCCTCCATATCAGTTTCCTAAATTAATTTAAGGCTGAAGGAGCATAGTAAGAAACAGGTGACTTTTCTGTACAGAACCTATTACAGAGAGAGCATTTTAGTGCATGGCCTTTAAAGAGCATACCAATACTTGGGGACCCAGTGTGCTTCTCCCTTATTTCACGAGAACACGCTTCCCAACTGTTGTTTCTGTCTCTCTAGGAGACTGAGGGCTGATAATTCACTGGGAGATGCTGTCTCCTTAAGTCACAACAAATTCGGCTGAGTCAATTTCCTTCAAATTCCTACATTTACTGCAACATTTTCATAGCTTTCAGACCAGTATTAAAGTTGCCTTTTTAAAATCATTCAATATTTAGACTCTTTTCCCATCAATCAAAATTATGTGTAAGATAACCTATATCCTTATGATCTCAGTTAGTTAATGGCTCTGCACAGCCAGGTAGCTTATCTCACTGCTGAATTTATGGATGGGAAATCTCCCTGGGCAAACTTACAGGATCGTTACCTTTGTTGTGATGACGTCACTGTGACTAAAAGACAACATAGAAAATGCCAAGTGACTTGCTGCTGACATGTAACATTTTCAAAAAGACAGAGGGATGATCATTTTTGTCATTCTGTTTATGCTCCTACCCCCATGACTCACTCACACTCTCTCTCTCTCTCTCTCTCTCTCTCTCTCTCTCTCTCTCTCTCTCTCTCTCGGAGAATAAGGCTAAAATTCAAATAAACTCTTCTCAGTCCAATGACACACATTACTGTCTCTCATCTTAGAAATCATAGTGTATAAGACCTGTCACCCAGAAAGCAGATCTTCTAGCACTGCCTGTGGAGTACAGAATGGATAGTCATTTCTATACTTCTTAACATGTCACTTTGTAAGAAAGACTAATTTATCTGGTGTACACACTCGAATGATGCCAAGAGCATCATTGTATGAACTGGAATTCCAATTTAAAAGTTACGCTTAAATTGAAGATTATAAAGGCCAATTAACTGATTGTGTGTGTGTGTATACGTGTGTGTGTGTGTGTGTGTGTGTGTGTGTGTGTGAGAGAGAGAGAGAGAGAGAGAGAGACAGACAGACAGACAGTTGGAAAGTTGCATATCAAAAGCCAAGATAATATTAAACTTTTTTAGTCCCTTTGATAGCCTACCTCTGACCTGATATGCTTTTGGTAAAAGAAAAACACTTTTGTCATTAATTTAATGACATTGGATTGCAATAACTTAACACCACAAGTTTTTAAAAAAAAAAAAAACCCAGGAACTAAGAATTCATTAGACAACCCTTGAAATCTGCAACAGAGACATAGCTTGACACAATACATCCATCTCCTGTCTCCACCACTGGATTTATGACTTTCTTTTGTCCTAGAACTAATAAAAGTATCTATAACTATTTCTGTGTTGGAACAGGTCATTCAGAGCAATATGCATCTGTGTTCTCAGGACATGGCCAATCACATCTGGCTTAGAATGAATGTTTTCTTATTCCTTTTGGAACAAGGCTCTTTGGGGTTTGCATCTGTAACCATCTCCAGGGATTTTTGTAAAGGATGCCCCTGAGCTCATAAGGAATCATCCACTTTCTTGGCCAAGGGGATAAAACGGATGCAGAGTTAAATAAACCACCAGTTGAACACTTGCCACTCCAAACACATGTCTTGGGACTTGATATATTTACTTAAAAAGCTAAATTACAAACATTTTGTCACTTTGGCATAAAAGCCTAGCTAAGTTTCCTGACAAAAGGAAACCTTGTGTGGCCCAGTCGTCTGCAGTGCCCACACTGGAGAGATGAGGACATCTCTGGTGGTGTGTAGGTGAAGCCCAATTTTTTCCACAGGAAAGGGCAGCTTCCAAGTTGACTTAGAGACTAGGAAGGCACACACAAAAGAGTTCAATTTTCCACTCATATCTAGTGCCATGCTAATCACTATTGGACTCTCAGGTTATAGTCTCAGTCTAGATCTGCAGTAGCTAGGCAGGACACAGACCTTCACTTCAGAGAAAGAGGGAGTGAGTGGGGTTGTGTATGAACGTGTGTGGTACTGAAAAATACATCACCCCCATTTATAGACACACACAGCTCCTAAAGCCCTGAGAAATCTGTGGAGGCTAATAGTTTTCCGCGTGATGGCACAATGAATGCAGTAGGGTGGGGACATTTCTCACAGAGAAGACAGGACATTGAGCTGCTTCTGACTCTGGCTCTGAAGAGTAAACAGCTGAGGGTGAGCTGACCTCAGGAGCCCATAGCTTCATCAGTCACACTCATGTGACAAAGCTGTCACAAAAACCCCAAGGGCACGATTCAGAGTATTACACTTGCCATCTCAAATGTCCCTCAAAAGCTGGGCATTGACAGCTTGGTCCCAAGCCTACACCGCTGTGAGGAGGTGGAGGAACCTTTAACAAGAGCAGAAGGCAGTTAGGTCCCTCCGGTAACCCCTTTACTGAAGGGAACAGCAGAATATGGTAACTTCCTCTCTCCGTGCCTTGGCTACCATGAGGTCAGCTGCTTCCTTTATGTCTCCAAAGTGACCATGGGCTGAAATCTCAAAAAAGAAAAAAAGAAACCATTATTCCTTTAAAGATTTTTTTCTTGGGAATTTTGTCACTATAAAAGGGAGGCTGCCGAACACAGAGAGACAATGGACAGCTGAACTGGGAACTCTGGAGGGAGGTGTGCCTGGAGAGGCACAGAATTCCACTCTGCCTCAGACAGATTTCACCCTCGGCGCCTCCTCAGCTGCATCTCAGCCATGCTTGAGGAGTGTGCTCCCTTGAGCGAGGGGAACTGTCCTAGCCAATTACCAAACAGGAGGGGGAGTCATGGAAACCCACTGATTTACATACAGCTACCCAATGAGAAATACAGGTCACCCTCCAGGGCTGGCATCTGGGAAGTGGGGGGCAAGTATGGGAGCCCTTCACAGGTGGGCTCTGATTCCACCTTCACATAAATGGTATCTGACATCTGAACTGAGTTACATTATACAACACCCATGGGTGCCTTGTATTGAGAAATGCGTGGTTAGAGAGAAAGGGGGACCTCAACGTCTGGTGTGCAAAGTATCATTTTGAGTGTGTAAGGAAAGAAAAAACCAAAGAGTTTTTCTTGGGTCTCAAAATACACAAAGCTAAAAGAAGAGCTCAGGGGGACTGTAGTTTTAAATGTTTTGGCAAAACCTTGTTCTGATGCTGCACGCACGGGTGACTGGAAGGCAAATGAACAGCAGATGGCCTTCCTGTGTGTCCTTTCCAGCATCTGAATGAGGAAGTGGGAGCCTCCAGATCACTGATGAGCTGTGGGCCTTCGCTTCAGAACAAAGACGACCCTTGCAGCCCTCGACAAAATGCTGCTGTGTAAATAAAGGCTTCCAAGATGCTGAACCACAAGCTTCTTCTCAAAGCATCAGAACCAACAAGATACACCTACCCTGGCATAAAACCAAGTCCATCCAGGTATCTTCGATCTAAAGCTTATTCTCATCTGTTCCATCCCACCTGGTAGCCACAAGCTACATGGATGGAACTAATTACATTTAAATAAAAATTAGGTAAACGCAAAACTTCATTTTTATGATGGCACCAGCCCATGTGTCCAAAGGCTGCTGCTTGGCCCACACGGGTGAGCACCATCATCACACACAAAAGTCCCACAGGATGGCGCCACTCTCCCCTCTGAAGACCAGCTCTCTTCCAGGTTGACACTTTGTCATTTAGCAGTGACCCAAAAGAAATTACTGCTTACTGGACCAGAAACTGGAAAAAAAGCAAATCACAATTAAGACAGACAAGGTTTGTAGAAAACACAGAGTAAAGATGCAGACACTGTAGCTGAGCTGTGGGCCTTTACTTCACGTGTGAAACCTCTGACAGAGTCAAAGAACAGAATTAATCCCCAGAGAATACCCCGAGTCAGTCTCATGAGCTCCTCTCCTAAGTTAAAATAAAGGATGAGAAATGGGATTTGAAGATATTTTTTGCTTCTTTGTTTTCCCAATAGATGATGCAGTGACCTTTGGTGTATATACAAAGAACTGGGAGAAAATCAAACCTTGTTCATTCGCCAGTCAATAACCATTGCTCATGTTATCGTCCAATGCTCTACTTGCTGTCAACCAGCATGTACAGTAAGAAGCACATTTGTCAGACATCAACACCATGGGTTGTCTGTCTCAAGACTTTCTGTGCAGTCTCTCCCTTAGAGAAGGTTCAGATGGTCCTTCCGTTCATGAGAGTACATGAGTGGCAGCTAGCTGCACTTAGCAAACCACAGCTCTGTCACTTGAAACTGTTTGCCTCTGGCCAAGTTTCATCGACTAGGGAGGCGCAGTGATGCATGTGAAATGAGGGGCCCACTGGCAGGAAAAATGACTCTATGAAATTAGTGTCACAACATATAAGCGTTGACTCACCAAAAAGGGAAAGGCCTTAGTTCAAACTAATTAGTCATCTCTCTGGAGATGCATGCTGCCACGACTCTTGAACACAGCACAGTGCCTGGAGTAGCCTTCCCCCAGTGGATCCTGGGAGTTATACATTGCCACTGAACACATTATCTTCCGTTAATTGCAAGGAAAGCTAACGGCATTCACAGCCACGAAACTAAACCCCTGAACCATAAGGCTTTGGAGTTTCTGTGGCCTCAATTCATGTAGAAATAAAACATTAGACACACAGTCTCAAGCCTGGTTTTCCCCAGCTCAGGGGGAGGAAGAAATAAAAATGTCTCTAAATGCACTAAGGTGGTGAGGATGTCTCTGTTAGAAACATAACAATGGCTTGCTTTGAAAGCAGTTGCCAGCACAGTTCCATGCTTCCAGCAAGGTGTGCTTTGCACTAGTTATACACTCATTGGGTTAGGTGTAAGATTAATCTGTGCTGCCATGCAAATTATAAGACTGTCAGTGCTGGGTAGTCATTGCCAACTTGACATAGATTCCCTGAGAAGAGGGAGCTGAGCCACTTCCATCAGACTGGCCTGTGGGCATGTCCATGGGATGCCCATCATAGGCAGGGCCACCCCTGAGCTGGTGGTCCAGAATTGCTTAAGAAAGCAGACCAAGCAAGCCAATAAGGAGAGGTTTTTTCATGATCTTGCTTCAGTTGAGCCAAGTTCCTGTTTGAGCTCCTTGCCTCCCATCCCTCAGTGATGGGCTAAGACCTGGGAGTTGTAAATAAAACAACCCTTCTCCTCCCTGAGATGCTCTTGGTCATGGTATTTATCTCAGAAGAGAAGAAGACTGCAACACTGTTGTCTCCCTCTCTACACATCTTAATTTCCCTCTACAAGGTGGGCTAAACTTATTAATATGTTACAGGAAGTTAACAATATACACTCTATGTTACCGTGGCATTTCTTCCTATGGCCAAGGGAAAATGGAAGCCACTATTCTAAAGAAGCGGGAGAAGGGTGGTGTGGTAGGAAGGAAGACAGGTGCCCCTGAGAGAAATGGCCAAAAAAGGAACAAAGAAGAACAAAGATGGGTTTCATCTCTGCAACCAAGCACTCTCCACCAAAGCTGGAAAACTGTGGTGTATTAGACACATCATATTACCTGGGGCAAATCATTCAGCAGACCTTCAGCTCAAGACACTTACATTTTAGCTATTACTTTTAACATTGAAATAATATTTCTGAAGAGGATTATAAGAAATTTATAAAGACTGTACATTTAAGTCTGGAAAACTAATTAAAGAATACAGTTAAGGTCATCTTTTTAAAGCATGAAAATGAGGCTAATGGAATGTATGAATTCATTATAGTGGACTTTTGGGTTTTGCTGGCACAAAAAAAAAGCCTTTTGGGAGGGGTAAAGAAGCACACACATGTAGTAGGTGCAAACAGAGTAAGACCCTCTGCAAAGCGAAGAGAGGGGGTCCTCAGGAAGCCAGAGCCTGGTCTCTCCCTGAGGGCTGGTAGTTAAGTCTTTGGTGTGATGTAGGGTTGGTCAATTTGAAGAAAGCTAGGGAAGCTGACTGGCTGACAACTGTGGTTTAAACATGCCCTGATCTGGCTCTGAACTTGTTGAGATAATCCATCAGCTGAAGAGGGAGGAAAAGCCTACAAAGTCTTTATTTTAAGCTGCCAGGCTTTTGCTTTGGGTCAGGAGGACTGGGAAGAAGTCAGACATCTTGAAAGTTCATCATGTTCATTAAGAAGCCATGGCCCCTCTCTATATCTAAATTCTCTCAGGGGTTACCTTAACTACTGTTAGGGCCTCAGGTGCACAGACCACTCTCATTGCTTCTGATGTAATGAAAGGGGCAAGAGAGAAGGGGCAGTGACTCTGAGGAGGGTCAGTCTAAGGGGTCATGATCAAACGTGACAGATGGCAAAGGTCTAAATGTAAGGGAACCCTATGATGGCAGCGTGCCTCCTTGGAGCACGCTGTGACAGAGAGAGAGGCTGTCAGTACTGCTATAATCCTTATTGGGAACGTAGTTAGGAAAATATTTGGGACATCTTGGCCTCAGAAGAGGAAGGGAGCAGGCAAGAAAACCATCCAAAGAACCCTTGGCAGCTTCATCAGAGGCATTAGCAAGATTGATGGTTTAGCTTAAGAGCTTGAGACGCTTTCCACGGGCATGGTGAGTTCAGAAGTCAGCCATCGGTTCTCTTCAATTACAGTCCCATGGGGACATTAAGAGACAAGGTTAATGAGGAAACTTCTTTGGCATTCTGATTAACATAGATCCTGTTTAGCAATCTTACACCTGGCTGGACCATGTTCCATAGCCCCACAGAAGAATAAAATTAGGGGAAATGGTCTTCTCTATACCTTGACTGACATGTTTTGTTTGATTGACATGTTTTCTTTTACAGATGGAAATATAACTGCAATCAGCTGTTATGTCAACCTTCTGCAGAATGACTGAAGAACACCTAAAAGCTTTGCAATAGAAGTCACTTAAAGCCATTGTCTCACTGGCAGTGCCCTCCTGGCAACAGATGCAATGTATGGTGGCGATGGGCACAATGGGTCAAACTTGAATGAAATCCATATTCTATTTGTTGAGGTAACAACCAGACGTCAATATCTAACTGGCAACCTAGAAAGAAAACTATTCCATTGGGTCTTTTTTATATGATTGTTTAGAAGTCCTAGGGACACCACTCAGGTATCCTGAATAATAGTTCAATTTTTAGAATATTTAAATATCTATATTTTTCAGTTATAAGAATTAATATATTATTTCCCTTTATAAAGCAAATTTTGTGAAGTTCAACAATGCTGACTGACATGGTTACAGAAATCCACAGCCACTGGGCACCTTGACAGCAGCCCTGGCTTGGAGCACATTCTAAGTACCTAGGGAAGGATACAGAGCTGCTCCTGATTCAGGTCCTCAAAAAGAATGTGGGCAACAGAGAGTAACAAAGAAGTCACAGCAACAAGTCAATAAAAAGTTGAGACAGTTTCTAATTGTTGATGGTTGTGTTATCCATAAGAGGTGGTCCATCCTCTTATCAACACAGGCTTGGGGTGTTTTCAGTATAATGTATATACTCACCATGAAGAATGGACAGGGTTACAGGGTGGGTTATGTCCAACAGTAACAGACATGCTGAAGGAGAGACCTCCAGTATCATCAGGATATGGCCTTATTTGGAGACAGGGTCTATAAGAAGTAGTCAGGCCAAAGGCATTAGGTCTCCTAACCCAAACTTTAGGAGGGAGAGTGATCTGCACAGAGTGATGCATGGAAGAAAGAGAATGAGAAGATGCTGGGAGAAGGTACCCATCTACAAGCCAAAGAGGGCAGAGGTCACCAGATGCTAGGGCATCTTGCAACACGTCTTCCTTTGCAATCTCAGAGGAAGCCAATCACCCAGATGAGATGGCTACTATTCTTGGTTGTCAAGTTGACTACATCTAGAATTAACTAAAACCTAATGGCTGGGTAAACCTGTAAAGTTTTTTATTAATTAAATCCTATGAAGTGGGAAGACCCACTTCTAATCCAGATCTTTGAGGTGGGAAGGTTCACCCTAAATCTGGGCCACATATTCTGCCAGAGGCCTTTATAAAGGACCCAGAAGAAAGAGGCTTGTTCTCTCTTTGTCTATTTCCCTCCTTCCCCCCACCCATCGCTAGCAAGTCTATTCCTTCACGGCCATTAGAGCCCATTTCTTCTGAATTCTGGTGTATACAGAAGACCAGCTGAGACACCCAGCCTCATGTAATGAACAACTACTGAATTCTTAGAACTTGGTTGGTAGACAGGCATTGTTGGACTAGCTAGATCACAGCCTGTAAGCTTATAAGCCATCCTAATAAATTCCATACAGAAACACACACAGACAGACACACACACACACACAGACACACACACACACACCGGGGGGCAGGGGAGTCTTCTTTAAGTTCTGTTCCTCTAGAGAACCCTAACAAATACTCTTTATACTGGATATAATAAAAGAGTAACTTTCTGCTGCTTAATCTCCCAGGGTAGGATCTTGTCTCTCTGCAGCCCTAGCACATAGGCAGTGCTGTGGAGGGAAGGGGGGGCAGCGGAGCAAAGGAAACAATGCACACAGGCAGTGAGCAGCACATCTGCATGTGTGGGCTGCACAAGGGGCACAGAGCAGTGCCTGGGATGTTAGAGAGACAGCCTCAAGACTGACATTCAGTAGAATTTCTTAATTCAAAGGGCCCAGGCAAAGCCCTGTGACATCATCATAAGGAAAATGGATGGCTCCTGTACCCCTGGTCTCAATTATAACTTGTCTGCAGAAATTAACATTAAGGCAAAAACTTGAATTAAAATAAAATGTGAGGCCCTAAGTGAAAGACTAGCAAATTGTTAGAGGTGGGCAGCATAGATTTCTAAGTCAGCAGAAGTAGAGTTTGCGTGGGAGTCCACCATGCAAGAGTGTGTCACAGACACAGCTGTGCAGCTGATGCCATTTAAGTCACAGATAGAGGCATCCTCCGGAGTCCAGGTTCCCTAAGCAACCTTCTGATACACAGTGTCCTTGGCCTGGCCCCCGACACAACTTTTACTGTATCCCCTTGCACCTGGCTCATGATATTTCCATATGTTGTCAGCTCTAACAGGGCAGAGGGAACATTAGCATGGCTCACCATGGACAAGACTTTCAGCTAGACTGCAGGCTTCCTCATCCGCTATGGTTTGGATCTTATAACATCCCCACAAAGGCTCAAGGCTTGGCAACTACTGGAAGGTGGTGACACCTTCAGGGAGTGAGGCCTAGAATGGGTTGTCAGGACTGGGCCTCTTCCTGTCTTTATTTGCTTCCTGGCTGGTATGATGTGAACACCTCTGCCTGACCCTGCACACTTGTGGAATGCTGCCTCACCACAGGCCCAAAGCAACCAGGCCAAGTAAGCCTGGACTAGAACTGTGAGCCAAAATAAATGTCCTTCCTCATAATTTGCTTACCTCCGAGTTTTTGTTTCCATGGTGACAGAATGCTGACCACACACCCTCTTAATCAATGGCAACACACCTTCCTGTGTTGGCTCGGGTTTTTATAATTAAGTGTGCTGGCCACGCAGCATAAGCAACAGACATTTGCTTCTTATTTTCTAGGGCTCAAGTCAAAACTAAGGAACAAAGCAATTCTGTGACTAACAAGCACTTCCCTTCCTAGTTTTTAGGTAGAGGATTTCATGTTGTGTCCCTATGGTGGGTTTGCAATGGAGTGTGATGGTCAGTCTATGGCAATGGGTCCCAGCCTTCCTAAAACTGTGACCCTTTAATACAGTTCCTCATGTTGTGGTGAGCCCCAACCATAAAACTGTTTTCTTTGTTACTTCATAACTGTAATTTTGCTACTGTTATGAATCGCAATGTAAATATCTGTTTTGTGCTGCCTGAGGCAACTCCTGTGGAAAAGTTATTTGACTCCCCCAAAGGGTCACATCCCATAAATTGAGAACCACTGATTTAGATTGTCAACTGAGCGGAATGCCCCAGAGATTAGAGAAATATATATCTGGGTGTGATTGTGATGGCATTTCTAGAGATGATTATCTGACAATGAACGATTTAGTCCCATGATAGATTCATATTATAACGGCATTATCAGCTCATGGTGAAAAGCAGGAGGCAAGACCCAGCTAGAGGACGTAGGCAGTTGGAGCATGCTCTATAGGACTATGCCTTGCACTAGCTGTTTCCTGTTTTCCCTTTCTTGGCTTCCTGTCTGCAATGAGGAACAGCATTGACTCCCACCGCCATGATGTTCTGCCCCAGAGTGTAGGACCAGCAGCCATGAACTGAGCTCTCTGAAACCATGACTCAAACCAACTCATCCTTCCTCTTATCCTAATGTGTTACATCTTTCATCAAAGTGAAAAGATAATGCACTAGTGGATCCGGAAAGGTCACCAAAGGCTCTCTTAGCTGGCTCATCTAAAGATGTTCTCTGTGGGACTAGCGCAGTAACCCAGTTGATGAAGTACTTGTCTTACAAGCCAGAAGATCTGAGCTTGATTCTCAGAAACCACATGTATAAAATGCCAGGCTTGTTAGTATGCACATGTAATTCTAATGCTGGGGAGGCAAAGATAGGCAAGGGAGGATTTTTAACCTAATGAGTTCCAGGCAAGGGAGAGACACAGTCTATAAAACAAGTATATGCACCTGAAGTTCAACCCCACCCCTTTCTCTTATTCAACCCTGAACATCCCTTCACCCAGAATCATCTGAACTACCCTTCAAGACACTCATGCTCTCTCATCCATTCATTGGTTCCCACAAGAAGACATAATTTAATAAGCTTTGAATTGCCGAGACCTGTGTATTGTAAAGCCCAGAGGGTCAATTAGCAGCTAGGGTGCAAGCACCGTAGGAGCACTTATAATTTAAGACAATCACCTCCAGTGTGCAAAG
>PVIH01002618.1:92138-183557 GCA_004025045.1 Sigmodon hispidus
TGGAGAGGATGCGGAGCAAGGGGAACACTCCTCCATTGTTGGTGGGAGTGTAAGCTTGTTCAGCCACTTTGGAATGCAATATGGTGGTTTCTCAGAAAATTGAGAATCAATCTCCCCAAGGACCCAGCAATACCACTTCTGGGTGTATACCCTAAAGAGGCACATTCACACTCCAAAGGTATTAGCTCAACTATGTTCACAGCATTATTTGTAATAGCAAGAACCTGGAAACAACCTAGATGTCCCTCAACTGAAGAATGGATTAACAAACTGTGGTACATCTACACAATGGAATACTACTCAGCAGTAAGAAAAAATGATATCCTAAAATTTGCAGGCAAATGGATGGATTTGGAGAATATCCTCCTGATCGAGGTATCACAAACTCAGAGAGATAAGCAGGGGATGTACTCACTCATTAGTGGTCTCTAAACAAACAAACAAGAAAAAAAGCCAAGCGTGCCCAAGCTGCAAACCACAACCCCTGAACAGCTTGGGATCAGAAACACCCTGGACTGACCCTTCGGACCCCACTCCAACTATAGGAACGCCTGACTCACTCTTGAGGGAGGGTGGACAAAACTGAATTTGGCCAGGAGTGGAGACTGATCCAAGCATTATTGGGTCAGTGGGACCATAGGACTGTCTGCTCTCTGTCCAGGGAGGGGATGGGGAGTTGCGGAGAAGAAAAATGACCTGATGTGGTGGGAGGGGGAAGGGACCTTGAATAAGGATATACAGGGATGGAAAAAAAAATTCAGAGGGAAAGCTGAACACAAAGTAAATATATGTGTAGCAATTTTATTTGCATTATCACCCTTGATAAGTCATGCTTATGATTTTTATCTTCTTTATAGTTATTGTTAACTTTTCAGCATTTTAAATTCATTTTACTGTTTTTTTTTTGATAAATACAAAATAAATAAAGGAAAAAAAAACAAAAAACAAAAAAACTTAAAGGATTCCCCTAACTAAAATGTATTACACTTGATAAAGAAAATGCATGCTTATGTAAGCATAATATATTTTCTTTATACTACATGATTTGGTTTGCCAATCCTATATTAAAGAATTTTCCTTTTTCATTGCTGGGATTAATCAGAATTTTTTTTTGTCAACCTGCCTTTAATGGCTTGGATCTGAAGGTTATAACGGTGATGAGGTTTCCCTGTTCCATGGGTAACCATGTAAAGTTGTGATTCTCTGTTCTTTGGGTAATCTATAAAATGATACCATATGCACCCCAAGGCTTGTGGCACTCTCCTTGCAGGCAGCACTCTGAGCAGTGGCCTACATCTCTACAGCTGCATATCTGCTCTCATTTTTTATGTCTTCAAGTTTGATTTTGAAAGTTCCATATTTTTCTTAAACAATTTCCAACTTCTTTTAGTAGAAGAGGTTTCTTACATTTCCTTATAGCCATAGCTTCACATTTCCCCCAAATTAGCACAGACCTCATTTTCCCAAAAATTCATTAGAACTCTTAAAATTACCACTTTAGAATAGAGGGATAACTGGGCCATGTGCCTACCATCGAGGGCCTTTCTGCTTGGCAGGCAGGGCCAGGCCAGTGCACTCTGTAGAGAACAGGATGTTGACTTTCAGCATTTTGTGGTTGTCCCTACCCCCTCTGCCCTGGCAACATGTTACTATCACTGATGGGACATGGACAAGTGTGTGCAGCTGTTTCCCAATAAAACTTTACATGAAATGGATGAGTGCATTTGGCACCTGACTGGACCCCTGTACTGCAGGATTCGGAATTACCTGGAATGTATCTCTCAGTACAGGAGCAAACAGCTGCATGAAGCTACTGAAATCCAGACTACTTGCAATTGATAGTTCCTGAAACATAGTCAGTTTTCAGTGGTTATTTAACAAACCTGGTTAGCAATTTATCTGATGGTCAGCCGAGACACTGGCATAAAAGCCAGCTCTCAGGAGGCTGAGGCAAGAAGGATCATGGGTCCCTAGACAACATTAACTAAATAACAAGTCCCCAACCAGCCCTTTGTTTATAAAGATTTATTTTTATTTTATGTGTTTGAGACTGCCCGATGTCTGCACATCACACGCATGCAGTTCCTCTGGGGTCTATGAAAGCGGGTTGGATCCCTGAGTTGCACACAGTTGGGAGCCTCCATGTGGGTATCAGGAATTGAACCTGGATCCTTCAGAAGAGCAGCAAGTGCTCGTAACCACTGAACCACCTTTCCAGCCCTCTCCTAGCCTGTCTTGACTACACGGTGAGCGTCTTTCAGGAAAAGGAAAGGGAAGGAGAGAGGAGAAGAGAGGCAGGAAGCATTTTCATGTTTCAAAATACTAATTCTATCGAAGACATTGGCTCCTCCAATCATTTCATTTCATTCTGTCCTGAAATTTAAGTTCCTGGTGTGAGGTATAAAGAGCTGAACAAAGCATGTTGAGACCAAATGAAACAGACTGGTTGGAGTTTGGAATTTTCCAAAAAGTGGTCAAATAATGTAAAGAACTCAAATTCCTTAGATAGACAAGTAGAATCGTGACTTCTATAACCTGCAGATAAGGTGGGAATAGCACATTTTCATTTCAGTGTGTGGGGGATGCAAATGTGTGCAGATTATGTATGACGTATGTGAACCTGTGTGTATGGATGTGTGTGCCCATATGCCGGTGGAAGCCAGAGGAAAATGTCAGGTATCCTGCTCTACCTTATTGTCTACCTTAGTCTCTTGTGAGAGAACTTTACACTGACCTCAAAGCCAGGCTTGTGGCCAGCAAATCCCAGTAATCCTCCTGTGCCTGCTCCCCAAACCCATCTGGGGTTACAGCTACACACGGACCATGTGCAGCTTTTAACTTGGGAGCTGACAATTCCCTGCCCTCAGGTTCTCGGCACCTGCACACCAGGCTCTCTTTCCCACCAAACCATCTCCCCAGTCTGGAAGACATTATTTAATGGGAACAGAATTTTAGTCTAAAATGAAGAAGCTCTGTAAATGGGTGGTGGTGATGGTTATACAACATCATAACAACCATATGATTGTTCTTAATGTCATCAAGCTGTACATCAATGTCAAAATGATTATGGTTTGCTTCACACTGTGATCATGTGTGCATGTGTGCACACACACATATTTCTAGTCATAAAAAGCAAAATGAAGACACATGTACTAGGAGTGCTGGGAATATCAGGACACTGTGTCTAAGGAAGGGTTCCTTAGTGCTCCAGAGAAAGTAAGAAATGAGTCCAGGAGATAAGGCATGGCCTGGGACCCCGGGCTTCTTAAATAATTTGGTTGTTGAAAATGTCACAAAGACCCATGAACTAATGGCTTGGTCCCTGGGTGGTGTTACTGGTAGGTAGTAGAACCTCAAAGAGACAGAACCTAATAGAAGGTCACTGAGTCACTGGAAACATGCCTTGATGAGGATTATAGGACTCTGGTTTCATTCTTTGGCTTTTCTGGCTTTCTGGCCCTGAGGTGAGTGATGTTACTCCACCCCATGGTCCCACTAATGCACTGCCTTGACATAACCCAACAAAATGGGGAAAGCCAACCAGGAGGGGCAAATAAACCCCTAAAGAGTGATCAAATTAGCCTTTTCTCTTTACAAGCTAATTGTCTCAGATATAGAATCACTAGAAAATTTCATAGACAAGAGCAAGTCTCATGGGGAAACACCCTGAAGCACTCAGGCTTCAGTGATGTTCTAGACACTACACTGAGCCTGGGCTCAGCTGCTGACCCATGAGACTGTGAGGGAGTGAGTACAAAGAACTGGTCTTCACAGTAGGGAATCTCCTAAGTTTTCACCAACAGAAACTGCACACTCCTCCTCCTCTCTTTAAAGCGTAACCAGCGTAGGCATTTTTCTCAGCCCTGGCATTAAATATACTACCTGAAAGGGGGCACTATGAGTACCAACAGAACCTTCTGGGAGTCTGGGCAAGGTGAATCTTATTTTCAACTAATATTTTCATATCAAACAACTTCACAGGGTCCTCAGTTCCCATTGAGTCAGCCCCATTGCTGTCTTCTCAGCAGGCTTTAAACCAAAGCCTTTGTTAGGGTTTCTATTGTTGTGATGAAGCATCATGACCAAACCCAAGCACTAGAGGGAAGGCTTTATTTGGCTTACACTTCCATAGCACAGCTCATCACAAAGGAAGCCAGGACTCAAGCAGGGCAGAATCTGAGAGGCAGGAACTGATTCAGAGATCATACAGGGGAGCTGCTTACTGGCTTGCTCAGACTGATTTCTTACAGCACCCAGGACCACCAGGACAGGGATGGGACCACCCACAATGAGCTGGACCCTCCACCACTGATCACTAAGAAAATGTCTTACAGGCTTGCCTACAGTCCAATCTTGAGGCATTTTCTCAATTGTAGGACCTCTTCTCCAAGGTTATGTCACGTTGACATAAAAGTCATCAGCACAGCCAGGAATATGCAAACCTATAAAAACCACTCTGGTACCCACAGTGCTCTATTCTCCATGATCTGTTGGCATCTGGTGTTGGGAAATTAAGTATACCTGTATCCTATTGCTGTATAGAGTTAAGTGATTACAAGAAGGTAATTATTAGCTGTATCAGAAGGCATCTACCCCAAAGGAACCACCACTGAATCAGCTGTTACTACTTCATGCAAGTCATAATAGATGCCATTAGACCATGTAATACTTCAGAGTTAATGGAGCCAAACATGATCAACACTGACCCATCCATGTTCAATGTCTGGTCCTCCATGAGTACACTATTACCAGGAGGTAACATTCTAAGCCCACAACATTTTGATGTTTAGAGATGAGGCTTTATGACATCCGTTCATAAGGACATACTAAATAGAGTATTTTTACTATTGCCTTTAACAAAAATTAAGCTGACTAATAATCATAGTAAATAACTTACTACAGATATATCAGATATAACATTTGAGAAGCAACTTACATCTAAAGAATCCTCCTTCAATAGGATCAGGGCCATATTCTGTGACACCAGGCGACAGGAATACCCTGAAATGGAGAAGGAACGGCATGTGAGCCTCATCCTAATTCAACAGCTGAGTCAACCTCTCTTTCTTTTGAAGATTAATTTTTATGTGTATGTGTGAGTGTATGCACACATGTATATGCAGTAACCAACCTGTAAAAGTCAGAAAAGGGTTTCTGGGGTTCTCTTCTACCACCTTTCTCCCATTTCACTGAGATAAAGTTCTTCTTGAACCTGGAGCCCATGTTTGCTCAGTCAGGCTGGAAGCCAATAAGCCCCAGCCATCCTCCTGTCTCCACCCTACTTGAAGCTGTGGTTACATACATATGCAGAGACCCATCTTACAGGCTCCCTCCCACATCACCATTGGCTAGGGACCTTGGGACATAAGCCTAAACTCAATGTGGACTGTCCGCTTGAAGTGAACAAGCTGATAAGGCCTTTATAACTAATGGCTAAAAATAAGTACTTCCCAGTTTTCTGAAGGCTTTTTTTTTCCTTTACTGTGGCTATTCTTGTATCACATTCAGATAAACTTTGGTTTACCTAAAATAACAGCAAACAGATTAAGGAGATGAATGGAATCTTATGCTACTGCACAGGCAAGATCACCTTTCTCTTACTAAAGCTGGCAATTCTCAAAACTTTCAAGGAATATTAGTATACCAAGGGAGTCATTCTCCTGACCAAAGACCAACACAATCTCTACTTAAAGAAGAAAACCTAAATTTAGGTTAAAAATGTAAAGGTTTAAGATAAAAGTATTTCCAATTAGAGTCAATGATTACAATTTTGTTCTTAAATCAAACTATCTCTCACTAAGGATGTTTGACAAAGCCTCAAAGAATTGTATTTATATTTGTGTAAAATTAAATTATATGCAATATATTAAAGTGTGCACATGCACACATGTGCAGGCATGCACATACACGTATATTAAAAATAAAAGTATGCCTAATGAACTAGTAATACTCCCCACAAAAGTCATAAACTAATAAAAAACTTCAGTACCATGCATGAGAAAACTGAATAGTTGGACAGGCTAGGCCAAGTGACTCCCAAAACAATATTGGCTATTGGCATTGTCCTTGGTTGCCTCTCACAAGTTAAAGGCAACTAAGTTCCTGCTGCTGAAGACCATACTTCCAACCCAAGACTCAGAAAATCCAAGCTGGATCTAACCTCAAATCTCCTTCCAGTGGTCCAGCTTCCACAGTATCAGAAAATACTATGTAAGTTTCCATGTGAGAGAAACAATGAATAGTCACATCTAGCTGAACTGTGATACCAGAATGACAAAGGGCACTCATTTCTCAGCAGCAACCAACAGCTGTGCATTTTGACTTTAGGTCTACCTGATAGGAGGGAAATGATGCCTGATACAAGAAACCTAGCTAACTACCTGGGGCTTGGAAGGTCATGATTCTTAGAAAAAACAAAACAACAAAAAAAACTACTACCCCTGACAGACACAAAGCAGAATTCAAAACAGACTGAAAATAAGACCAAGAAAATCTTTTGTGGGTTGTTTTTGTAAACAATAAATATTGTCTGTTTTGGAATGTACACCCTAACCTTCACTCTAGATTGTTATTTGTTTAAAAGAAGTGTTTGGTAAAGTGTCTCAGATGACAAATTATAAAGGCAAAATGATGGCTTTTAATAAATGTATTATTTTTAAAGCCATATCCAAAAAGTGTATTAATTACACAAAGAACTAACTTGGAGCTTCTCAAAGTAACATTATTCTTAAAGATCAAACTAGTATAGAGCAGACATCTTGTGTTGGAGACTAGTCATGTTCCAGATTTTATAAGTTTTTTTTTAAATATATGTGTACAAAGCATATTTTAATTTTGAAATGTTTGCATAAATATTATTGGTTGAGCATTTCCAATCAAAAAGTCTGTAATCCAAAATGTTTCAAAATCTAAAACTGATCAGTTTTGGACTTGGAAACACTTCTGATTTTAAAATTTAGGATTAAGGCTGTGTGAAGTGTGCCAAGCCTAAGACTCTTAACTTCTGGCTTACAGCCTATTTAGAGAGATTCCAGAGCTCTCTCAAAACCTGCCTTGTGAAATTGTAGGTGGAGATTGTACAGCATGGAGCTGTCTCACAATTCTAATGCAGACATTCTTTTTATAACATCTTAACATTAAGGTGCTATGGCTTTGGATGTCCATGTTTTATTGGCAGCAATCTCTTAATGGGACACATCAGGAGAGCTCATTTGTAGATTTGGTGACATTTGTTATGTTTGGAATTGTTGGTTTCTTTAGCAATTGTTTATCTACATCAATCTCTACCTGTAATTTCAGAACTAAAAACAATGAAAACATGTGTTTTTAACGTGTGTGTGTGTGTGTGTGTGTGTGTGTGTGTGTGTGTGTGTGTGTTAGAGGATAACTCCCAGAAGTCAGTGCTCTCCTTCCACCATGCCAGTTCTAGGGATTGTGTGGGATCCAAGGATCAACCTCAAGTCATCATGCTTGAATGCAAGCCTTTACCCATGGGGCCATTTCACCAGCACTGAACTTATTTTTATGTACTTAGGTTTAAACCCAGAGTCTCCCACTCTTATTATTTACCACTAGCTATTCACAACTGTTTAATTTATTTTTAAGTATTTTTTTCCATAATATCTTAGAAATTAACTTGCTCAGATTAAATTCTGGGATATTTATGTCTTGGGAGCAATAGTGGTTTATATGTATAAATGGCCATTTTGCCCTTAGGACCAGATCCTACAGAGCTGTGTATGGTAACTAGCTATGGGGAAACTGAAAAATTTCATCTTTTAAGCTTAAAATTTTGGCACTATACGTTGTTTCCAGGTTCTGGCTATTACAAATAAAACTGTTATAAACATAGCTGAGCAAGTATGTGGTATGGTAGAGCATCCTTTGGGTATATGACCAGAAGTGGTATAGCTGGGTCTGGGGTAGGTCAATTTCCTAATTTATTTCCAAAGTGGCTATACAAGTTTGCACTTCCAAGAGCAATGAAGGAGTGTTCCCCTTGCTCCACATCCTTGCCAGCATTGGCTGTTACTTGTGTTACTGATTTTAGCCATTCTGATAGATATAAGATGGAGTCTCATAGTATTTTTGATTGTACTTTCCTGATGGCCAAGGATATTGATTATTTAAGCGTTTCAACCATTTGAGTCTCTTCTATTGAGAATCTCTATTTAGATCTCTACCCTATTTTTTAATTGGATTATTTGGTTTTTGCTATCTAGTTTCTTGGTACTTTATATATTTTGGATATTAGTTCTCTATCAGATGTGGAGTTGGTAAAAAAAAATCTTTTCCCATTCTGTAGCAGAAATGATGGTGTCCTTTGTACTACAGAAGTTTTTCAATTTCACAGGGTTCCATTTATTAATTGTTGTTCCTAGTACCTGCATTATCAGTATTCTGTTTAAAAAGTTGTCTCCTGTGCCAATGAGTTCAAGGTTATTTTCCACTTTCTCTTCTACCAGGTTCAGTGTATCTGGTTTTATGTAGAGGCCATTCATTCACTAAGCCCTCTGCACATATGTTACAGTTGTGTAGTTTGGTCTTCTTGTAGGTCTCCTAACAGTGGGAACAGAGGCCGTCTCTGACTCTATTACCTGCTCTTGGGACCCTTTCTTCATGCTGGGTTGCCTCTTCCAGCCTTAATAGAAGAGGGGGTGTCTAGTCTTATTGCAACTTGATTTTCTATGGCTTTTCTGAAGAGAAAGGAAGAGCAGTGGTTTGGAAGGTGAGGGAAAGGAGAGCTTTGGGGGGATGGACTGGGAGAAGAAAGAGGAGGGGAACTGTGATAGAGCTAAAAGAAATTAATTAATAAAAGTAAAATTTTAAAAATTGCCATTACTGTAGTGGGATTATGCTGGTAATGTAAATATTTGTCTCGCCTGTGGATTTATTCCCAGTTAAAGAAAATAAAGTTTAATCAAGGAAGACCCCCTGAAAAGTCTCCAGTGGAAATGGATGTCCCAGATGATTCAGAATTTCAGAACACCTCTGTTGCAGTTTCCTCTGAGTTCTGCATTCAAAACAACTTCAAGGAGACCAGTGAGATGAAGTAACTCAGCCTCAGACATACACCCTATGGCATGTGAGGTCCAATTCCAGGAGGAAAAATAAATGAATAGCGAAAGAACAGAGACAGGTTTAAAAAAAAAAACTAAAGAGTTTCTAAAATAAATAAATAAATAAGCAAAAATAAAAAACACAACAGTTCATAGAATAGATGAGGTTGGTGCATTTAAAGATCATAAGGTAAGGCCAGCTTAGCATGTATTTCTTTCATAGACAAGAGTTCTTGAGGAAGCCTAAAAATCTGAGGGAAAGGTACCCTTGAATCAAGTCCTGTGAGAAGCTATTTCTTGAGTCTCTAAATAGAACTTTGTCTGGACCTTCTGGTTCCTATTGGAGCATCCTATAAGACCATGTTGTATCATGATGCAATACCAATGATTTTTGTCCACCCACATGCAGATATTCATTGACCAGATTCTCTGGGAAACACCTGAGGACCTACAACATACGCTTGGTCCTGCCTCAACTTGATGAGTCAGACCCTGTTGACTCCACATGGAAGGAGTGAATGGGGGGTGGGAAGGGGGAAAGATGGAGGGGGGCAGAAAGGAGTGGAGGCAGGGGGAACTGTTGGTGTGTACAATGGAAAAAATAATACATAATTTAAAAAAAATATCTTGCTCTAAGATCCACAGACATGATCTCTCTAAGAGTTGATCTGATCATACTTGGGAAGAGAAGAGTCGGGTGCCTTCATGGTGTGATGTCAACCTCAGCCTTTCTGAGAAGTCCCTCTGTGGAGAAGCCCCTTCAGAGGTGTCTGGTGAATGGCTGTTTTACAGATTTGGAGATTAAAGAGTCAGACCTCAATTTACAAGTGTGGGTTGACTTCTTCTCCTGGCTCTTCTCCAAGAGTTGATCTCATTTCATCCAAAACCATTAAAACTCAAGAGTAGCAAACTTGAGTCGGTTCTCAGTTAACAGTTAAACATCGCGAGTCTCTTGAGGGCAGGTGATCTATGATAATTTTCTGAGCGAAACCCAACTTCATTTTCCAAATGAAACAAAACAGCTTGATCTGCTTCTCTTCAGGAGCCTTTAGCTTTCTCTTTAAATTCATGCAAGTGTAACTTATTTATTTATTTATTGCCTTCCTCCCGTTATTCTGGAAAGTTCTTAGAGCTTTCTCCACAATGCCTTTGTGTATCTTCAATTGTCACATAGCATTTTGCTTAAATAGAAAACTATAAAAATAAAGCAGCAATCTAGGGTTTAAAAAGTACAGCTTGCTTCGGCAGCTGTTGGTCAAATAAAATGCTTCCAGTAAATCCTTTCACATTAGTGACAGTAAATGTCTAAGCGCCCAGCTGCCTGGAGTTGTGGGAAGTCCCTAGGGATGAAGAATTAGCCCAACATACAGGGAAATGATTAGTCAAAATATCCCTCCTTTGCAAGTGAAAATCAAATATAGATCTTCCTTCTGGAGCTAATCTAAGAAGATCCAAGGAGGAAGAAAGCATTTGTGAAATGTTACATGAGATCCAGGGACCCAGTCTCGGAACCACTCAGGGCTACCCTGCTACAGCAGCTAAGATGAGTCTGAGACTGTATACAAAATTGTTTTGTGTTACTTCCCTGTCTTGAACTTTTTAAAAGGATTCTAACATGTTTATGTATCTATCTGGCTGTAGGATTTAAAAATAATTCCATATCTTTTAGTTTTAAAAATACCTGGTAGTTTTACTAAGAGAAATAATGATGTTCCCTTGATATAACTTAAACATGCTGGATGATACCACTGGATTTTCTAGGGATGAAAGAGGACTATGGAGGAGGCATGACAGATACATGCTAAACTCTGCCCATTAGGCCAGTGCCCTTTTTCTGGTGGAGTTCAGCACCTGTGAGTATGGACATCCAGATGTTCTACAGTAGAACCCAGGCTCCTTCTCACGTTAGGAGAACTATTGATTCTTTCCTTTAAGATTGTAACATACATGCTTGAAGTTTGCAATTTTACACATTATGATGTATTTCACTCAGGACACGGAAATAAGAGAAAGCTTAGTAGCATTTTCACTTGACGGTTAACCACATTTTTCCTATCACTGTCAGAGGCAGAAGGCACCACCCCAGGGCAGCAGTCAACTTGCTATATGCTCTGTAACAGGGGCTCTTAGGTTGCAGCAAAGCATACCCTGTTTAAGATCAAACTTACAGAGAGGAATAATATATGAAGGACCAGTCTATGCACATACATGGAAAAAGACATCCTGAAAAATCAAATGTGTTTTCTTCATTTGAAAGTGTGACTGGCACACTAATGGGCTGCAGGCTTGAAGGTTTACTTTCTAGTAAAAGCAATGGGACTACAGAGAAATGTCACCAGATGGTTGTCCAAAATCAGACACTCAAGTGACAGCAGCACAGATCTACACAGTCCACCGTGGAAGTCTCAGAGACTCAAGGAAAACACTTCTTGTTCTCTTGTGAGTCTAACATCGGATGCTTGGGAGCCAAAAGTGCATATTTTCAGCAGTTATCTCAGATTTTAAAAATTGATTAGGTAGAAATTGCCTAGTTTTTAAATAAACATCATCCCCATGGGAAGGTGCTATTTGCAGCTGATGTTGTCTGAGGGGACAGCTGATTCTAAAGAGATGGTCTTGAAGAAAGATCTGCCATTGAAGTGTGTGGATAGATGCCTGAGGAACCTTTTCTGTGGAGGACCAGCCCATTGACCCGAGTTCCTGGCATGCCTTCTTCTAAAGGGAGCTAGGACAGAGTACATCCATGAATAAATAAGTTTTATAATTCTTAAATTTGTGTTTTCTTTTTTGGCAGTGCTGGGGAGTGTGTGCATACCAAGCAAGCATTCTCTACCTGTAGATTCATTTTATTACAAAATCTCCATGTCTCATGTCGCCATAGAGCCAAAGAGCCAGTGGTTTAAATGATTAAGATGAGCAGTTAGATTTATCTTACGCAGTAGTACCATCAGCTCCTTTTAAAGCCTGGAAGTGATTTTGTTTTATCTATTTTTCTAAACTTTTCCAGTAAGTAACTAACAGTGCCTTTTGACCTTTCCACACACAGTTGCCCTCTGTTCCCTTCGCCTCTCATCACTAGCCTCCTCTCCCCTTCTAGTGCTTTCTGTTTCCTCTCCAAATCATCCCCTTTCACCTTCATGGCATGTGCATGTACACAGATTCGGTTTTACATCTAGGTTCCTTGGGCTTTTCATGTGCAGTACTGACCTCTCTTTAATTATCCCTCCTCATCCTCGTAATTCCCTTTTAGCTTTCATATCACAAGTGTGTGTTCATCTAAACATATACCTATTAGATCCTACCTATTAGAGAAGAAACTTGTGACACTTGTCTTTCTGAGCCTGGCTGTTTGGGTTTAATATGTCAAGAATCTCCAGTTCTATCCACTCATTGACCTGAAAATGACATCATTTCCTTCTTAACAGGTTATAATGATTGTGCATATAACAGCTTCACTTTATTCATCTGTTGGAGAGCATCTAGAGGCTGATCCATATCTGGTTATCATCAATAGTGCATCTATAAACATGGATGTGCAGGTCTCTGTGGTATGCTGACTTAAATGCCTTCAGAAAGAAACTTGGGAGTGAAAAGGCTGGATCACAAAGTGGGTCTACAAAATGTGTGTCATCATCAGTGTCATTCTGATGGGAGGTCCTTTTTCTTCATCCTTGTGATGTTCAGCAGCAAGGGTGTGAAGAAAAGAGGGGAAGACAAAAGTAACAAGCCCCTAGAAAGGCTCACTTGGTATTAAAGTCACTTACACTGGCTGTAATTATAAAAAGTAGCAATGAACATGTAAACCGAGTGAGAAAACTGGGGGAAGAAAGCTATCAAAAACTCTATGCTGTCAATTCTTAAATTTTCTTTTCTACCTTAGAGTGCTTAACTCTTTTCAGGAAGCCTTAGTGATTCATGTGCATGTGCACGCCTCTGTGTGTGTATGTGTACATTTATGACACGTAGAACAGACCCACCCCTATGAACATTTCATCAGATTCATGGTGGATCTTTGAAATAAAAGACAGATTTGTAAACAGCCAACACACTTGAAAAACACATTTTTACAATAAGAAACAGCATCTGGAATTTTATGGAACTGATTACCGATATTGATTGCAGTTTCTTGTTTGTCTCCTGTTAACACCCATATTTTAATTTCTGCCTTCAACAGAGTAGCTATGGTTTCTGGAACCCCAGCTTGAAGACGGTCTTCGATGGCTGTCGCTCCAAGTAACAGTAAGTTCTAGGTCAGAAAATATCATCAGTTAAAGAACAGTCCATCCTTAAGAACACGCTACCCATTAATGATACCCAAGTGTGAAGCATTCACAAACCACTGGCCATGCTGAGCCTCTTCAGCAAGACACTCACATAAACCATTTGGTACCCGAGGGGCATGTCTAGTTTTTGTCAACTTGACACAGCTTAGAATCACCCGGGAAGAAGAGCCTGACTGAACCTGAACGTGTACTCTTTGTCACAGCACAGCCATGTCAAGGACCAATGCTTCACTCCATGGGCATGACAAAGCCTTCTGTGGGTGAGGCTCAGAGAATGTCAACACTTTCATCTCAGTGCAAATGTTGACAGTGTGTGCAAAAATGCCTATCACAGCTTTCTCTTCCCCTGGATGCTTACAGCCTGAAGACTGCTCCCCTACAGAAACTGTTCCTATGGAGAATAGCTGGACCTATCTCCTTGTTCTGCTGTATACAATAGTCCACGTCCTTATCTGTATGTAATAACCCTGACCCTCTGTTTGGATATATGCAATGACTCCATCCCCTTTTGTTCAGCTCTATATAATAGACACATTGCATTTCCAGGGTGCTGTAGCTTCTCCAACCAAGAGTTCAGACCACCCAATCCCAGCTTCTCTGTGTCCATGTGTCTGTGTATTGGCCTTTTTTCCACTTCCTCACTGTCCTACTCAGAGTTTGTGAACCTAAGTTGTGTGAAATCACAGTGCTCCGTGATAGACTCTAGCCTGTAAGATGCTGAAAGCCCTTTTCTCCCCAAGTGCCTTTTGGTCATAGTGTTTATCATAGCAACAGAAAGCAAACTGAGACACTGGTATCATCTGGAAACAGAGTCCGTGTAGGTTGGCCTGATACTAAACACATGAATGAGAACATTTTCAAGATAAATTTACTTATGCAAAGAATTGAGTCCCATTGGGACAGTTGTCTGGCAAGATAGGAATTAAAAGCCTGTGAGTTAGGAATTCAATAGCAGGTTGCTTGAAGTATAGCACAATGGCTCAGCAAGCATCCCCACCTTCCGTCCCCAGAATCACTTACTGGTTAGTGGAATAAACACCACACCATCTCAAGGTCAAGAAAACTCTGAATTGCTGCACCATGTCCTCTTCAGAGCAGAGGAAAATCAGCTCATGCAGAGATCAAATATCAGTGTGTTAAATTCTCTAGGTGCCTATGCTATGCCTGACAATCTGGCAGGTATAGATAGACTGTGCAGAGGGCCTTCCTACTTACCCATCCCCCTTAGCTTACAACACAGAACCTCAGCTTGGTTATTCAAGTAAAGGAAAACCCAGCTGCTGTGTGACTGACTACCCACCACATGGGCATGACACCCACTTGATCATATATTCTAATCATAAGCACAATAGTCAATATTTCCAATGTTGTTCATCCTGAACATCTCTGTGCTTGGGTAATAGAATGTGGCCCTAAATGGACTCTATACATAGAGAATGAACTGTAACATAACTTGACACAAGGAAACCTAAGAGTACCCCAATAACAAAACAAATGAGTCCTAGACAATCACAGGAACTGGTCCTATAGCCAATCAGGGACAGAAACATACCCATAAAAAGCAAAAGTTACAAAGGCATCAGGTCTTTGTATTTGCCACTTTCTACATGTGGCACTATGTCATCCACAAACAGGATGTGGTGGGACGTCCTAGGCATCACTTTCCACCAGTAACACTGCCTTGCTCAGGACCTTGCCTTCCTTAAGAAACCTGATAAACTTAACTGATTCCCATCAATAAAGCCGGGTGATGATGGATGCTTAGATTCAGTTCTACTCCCCACCCCAATTCCATTAAATAGCTTGATATAAGCAATTGAATAAAAAAAAAACTCAAGCAGAAACTAGATAATAAAAGTAAAGTGGAATTATAAAGCTAAAAAAAGAGTGAGAAAGGACCGTGGGTGATGGCTTTATCATATAGAAACTAAAAAATGGGTAGTCCAGAGGTTGATGACATGATCCAGAAAGGCTGAAATATGCTTCCAGATTTCAGAGCATTGAAATAAGTATAAAATTACCTAAATACTTGTAGTAAGAATTTTTGGCCTAGCCTAGCCTTGTGATCTAGACTTGTCTGTAGCTGTTTAGTTTCCACAAACAACTTAGATGCTTATATTAATTATATGTTGTTTAGCCTATGGCCCAGGCTTATTGTTAGTTAATTAGTTCTTTTATCTTAATTTAACTTATTTTTATTAATCTGTCTTGCCACATGGACCATAGATTACTTAATTGTTTAACATATTGTTTCTTGGGCAGCTAGATTGCATCTCTCTTGACTCTGCCCTACAAACCTTTATCTATGCTCAGATTTCTTGCCTGCATTTAAGATGCCCTGTTATAGGCCAAAACAGTTACTTTACTAACCAATGATATTGAAAACATACTAAGAGACATCTCACATCAAATACTGAAATACACAGGAAGGAAAAACACCAAGGCAGAAATCAAAGTAGGTAGCAAGAGACAGAAAAGGCAAAGTATGAACACCATTTGAGTGAGTGTGTCAATTCCCCACAGGAACAATGTCTACCAGAGTATACAGTGCTCCATTCAGGTGAGCCAGTCTTCCATCTAATCTCAGGCAAAGTCAGAGCATCATCAATCTGGTTTTTTGCTTGTGCTTATATACTAATGCAAATAAGTATGTTTGTGTGTGTATGTGTGTGTTTGTGTATGTGTGTTTGTACCCCTCAGAGGCCAGAGGGCAGTCTCAAATGTTGTTCCTTAGGTGCCAGTCTCACACAACCCTTTGTTTTGAGGCTGGGTCTCTCAATGGCTTGGAACTTGACCATTAATCTGGCTGACAATCAAGTCCCAGGGCCTGTCTTGTTTCTCTTCCCAGTACTGGGGACACTATCAGGTGCCATCATACTCTGCTTTAAAAAAAAATCACAGGTGCAGGGGCTCAAACTCAGATCCTTGTGCTTGCAAGGAAAGTACTTTTCAGATGGACCATCTGTTTAGCCCATTAGTATTGGTTTTGACAAAATACTTAAGGTTTCATTAATACCTGACTGAAGGTATCTAGACATTTCAAATAGCCTAATCTGAGAACATCTCAAAGCAAAGGAATGATGAGAAACTAAAGTCCATGGAGACACTTAGAGGAAGCAACAGTATCCCAAGACAACAAACAGATTCTTATCCAAAGACTTTCTCAGAACTGTGACATCCTTTACTGAACAGACACCTGATTCATGTAATTACCTTCTCAATGATCTCGTAGCATTCTTCCAGCCTCTGGGCTCTGTCCTTCAGTATGATGCTGGCCTCTTGATAGACTTTCAACCACTCCTCATACTCATTCTCAGAAAGATCTGCATAGGCCACACACAGAGTCCGCAGGCCTGCAAGACAGCCTCAGCTAAGTGGTGGGGAGAAGAAAATATAATCTCCTAGGGGACATCACATAACACTGTTTACATCTGGGATCTCAAAAGGACATCTGATTCTCAGGCCCCTCTAACATAATGTTCATAAATCTACAAAGGGAAATTTTGAGATTGCCCACTGTGTTGGTTAATATTGGCTGCTAGCTCAATAGGATGTGGAGTCATCTAGAAAACAAAACTCTGAGAGTGTCTGTGAAGAGTTGCTAGGTACAGGGATGAATGCCCATTCTAACTCTACAAGGCCTCATTCCATGGGCTATGCCCTATGTTATGCCACACTGAATGAACCACAGAGATAGAAGGAAGTGCCAACTTTCATCTCCCTCTACTTCCCAAGATGCAATGGGAAGGCTGCCCTCAATCTCTAATCACCATTCTTCCCCTCCATGATGAACCGTGCCCTCAAACTCTGAGCCAAAATAAGCCCCTTCTTTCTTAAGTGGCTTTGCCAAGTATTTCATTGTAGCATTCAGAAAACTCATAGCCCCTTCCCCATGTTTTCATCTACACTAACATAAACTGTCCTTCCTACATGTATGTGGACCACAGGCAGGTAGGAAGCAAAGGAGTCAGGAACACACTTCAAGACACCAATAAAAAGCCTATTGTGCTATGATATGGAAGACCTGTGCTCTCAGCAGCCATGCCCTCCTGCATATGTGTCTAGACATGGAAGCATACCACACTCAGAGAATATCACTCACCATTTAAGCATTTATCGATCATCACATTCACCAGCAGAAAAACCTGACATTGGCATCAGCAGAGAAGGACTAAGCACTTTGAAATTCAGACACTAAAAGATCATGCCTACCAACCTAGACTACCATACCCAGCAAAATTATCAATCACTATAGATGAAGTAAACAAGATATTTCATGACAAAGTCAGACTGAAACAATACCTATCTACCAACCTGGCCCTCCAGAAAGCATTAGAGGGAAAACTCCAACCTAAAGATCCCAGATACACCCATGAAACCACAAACATTCAATAATCCCACAGAAGAAAAGTCCAGAGAAAGGTAATACATACAAACTATCACCAAAAATAGCAGGAAACATCAATCAGTGCTCACTAATAACCCCTAATATCAATGGACTCAACTCACATATAAAAAGACACACACTAACAAGATGGATACAAATACAGAAGCCATCCTTCTGCTGCATACAAGAAACACACCTCAACCACAAAGACAGACACAGGCTCAGAATAAAGGGTTGGAAAAAGATTTTCCAATCAAATGTCCCTAAGAAACAAGCTGGGGTTGCCATCCTAATATCTAACAAAGTAGACTTCAAGCTAAAAGCAATTAAAAGGGACCAAGATGGATGTTATATATTCATTGCAGGAAAAATTGGTCAAGAGGAGATTTCAATCCTAAATATTTATGCCCCTAATATAAGGGCACCTGCCTATGTAAAAGAAACACTGCTAAAGCTCAAATCCCCTATTAGTGGGAGACTACATACCTCACTTTCACCCCTGGATAGGTAAACCAGACAGAGAAATAAGGAGTCTAACAAAGGTTATGATGCAAATGGATTTAATAGATATTTACAGAAGTTTCCACCCAAATGCAAAGGAATATACATATTTCTCAGCGCCACATGGAACTTTCTCTAAAATTGCATACATAATTGGTCATAAAGCAAATATGAATAGATACAAAAATGGAAATAATCCCTTGTATCATATCAGACCACCAGGGCCTAAAGTTAGAGTTCAACAACATCAAAAATCAGAGAAAGCCTAGCAACTCATGGAAACTAAACATCACTCAGCTGAATCACCTCTGGGTCAAGGAATAAATTAAGAAAGAAATTAAAGTCTTCCTAGAATTTAATGAAAATGGATCCACAACATACCCAAACTTGTGGGACACAATGAAAGCAGTCTTAAGAGGAAAATTCATAGAAATAGATGCATATATGAAAAACCTAGAGAAATCCCACACTAGAGACCTAACAGTGCAGCTGAAAGCCTTAGAACAATTAGAAGCAAGCTCACCTAGAAAGAGCAGACAGCAGGAAATAATCAAACTTAGGGCTGAAATCAATACAATTAAAACAAAAAGAACAATACAAAGAATCAATGGATCAAAGAGTTGCTTTTTTGAGAAAGTTAACAAGATAGATAAGCCCTTATCCAAACTAATGAAAAAGCACAGAGAGTGTCCAAATCAACAAAATCAGAAATGAAAAGGGGGACATAACAACAGACCCCCAGGAAATACAGAGAATTATCGGGTCATACTTTGAAAATCTTTATTCCACAAAAATGGAAAACCTAGAAGAAATGGACAGCTTTATGGACAAGTACCATTTACCAAAATTAAATGAAGACTAGATTCATTGCCTTAACAGACCTATAGCCATAAAGGAAATTAAAGCTGTCATTAAAAGCTTCCCAAGTAAAAAAGGTCTAGATCCAGATGGTTTCAGTGCAGAATTCTACCAGACACTCAAAGAAGAATTACTACCGTTACTCCTCAAACTATTTCACAAAGTAGAAACTGAAGGAAGATTGACAAATTCCTTTTATGAGGCCACAATTATCCTTATACCCAAGCTACTCAAAGATACAACAAAGAAAGAGAATTACAGACCAATTTCCCTCATGAATACTGATGCTAAAATTCTCAACAAAATTTTGGCAAACCATATACAACAACATATAAAAAATATCATCCACCATGACCAAGTAGGCTTCATCCCAGAAATGCAGGGATGGTTCAACATTTGAAAAATAGTACATGTCATTCATCATATAAACAAACTGAAGGGAAAAACCCACATGATCATATCCTTGGATGCTGAAAAAGCCTTTGACAAAATCCAACACTCTTTTAAGATAAAAGCCCTGGAAAAATCAGGAATACAGGGAAAATATCTCAATATAATAAAGGCGATTTGCAAGAAGCCAACAGCCAACATCAAACTTAATGGAGAAAAACTTAAAGCAATCCCACTAAAATCAGAACTAGACAAGGATATCTTCTTTCTCCTTATCTATTCAATATAATTCTCGAAGTTTTAGCTAAAGCAATAAGAGAATGAAAGGAGATTAAGGGGATACAAATTAGAAAAGAAGAAGTGAAGCTATCTCTATTTGCAGATGATATGATTGTCTATATAAGTGATCCCTGAAATTCTATCAGGGAACTTCCACCGCTAATAAATACCTTCAATAATGTAGCAGGACACAAGATTAACTAAAAAAAAATCAGTAGCCCTCCTATACTAAAGATAAAAGAACTGAAAAAAAATGGTGTTGGCATAGCTAGATGGTAGTGTGTAGAAAAATGCAAATAGATCCAAGCCTGTCACCCTGCACAAAACTCAAATCCAAGTGGATCAAAGACCTCAACTTAAACCCAGCCATTTTGAACTTGATAGAAAAGAAAGTGGGAAATACACTTCTACAAATTGGCACAGGCGACCACTTCCTAAATATAACACCAGTGGCACAGACACTAAGACCAACAATCAATAAGTGGGATCTCCTGAAGCTGAGAAGCTTCTGTAAAGCCAAGGACACTGTCAATAGGACAAAACGACAGCCTACAGAATGGGAAAAGATTTTCACCAACCCTACGAGTGATAGAGGACTGATCTCTAAGGTATATAAAGAGCTCAAGAATTTAGAGCCCAAAACCTTGAATAACCCTATCAAAAAATGGGGTACAGATCTAAAAAGGGAATTCTCAGCAGAGGAACCACGAATGGCTGAAAGGCACCTGAAAAAGTGCTCTTCATCTTTAGCCATCAGAGAAATGCAAATCAAAACAACTTTGAGATACCACCTAACACCTGTTAGATTGGCTAAGATAAAAGGCACAGATGGCAGTCTATGTTGGAGAGGATGTGGATCAAGAGGAACACTCCTCCATTGTTGGTGGGAGTGTAAGCTTGTTCAGTCACTCCGGAATGCAGTATGGCAGTTTCTCAGAAAATTGAGAATCAATCTCCCCAAGGACCCAGCAATACCACTTCTGGGTGTATACCCTAAAGATGCACAGTCGCACTCCAATGGCATTAGCTCAACTATGTTCACAGCAACATTATTTGTAATAGTAAGAACCTGGAAACAACCTAGATGCCCCTCAACTGAAGAATGGATGAACAAACTGTGGTACATCTACACAATGGAGTACTACTCAGCAGTAAGAAAAAATGATATTCTAAAATTTGCAGGCAAATGGATGGATTTGGAGAATATCACAAACTAAGAAAGATAAGCAGGGGATGTACTCACTCATTAGTGGACTCTAAACAAAAAAGCAAAAAGCAAAGCATGTCCAAGATGCAAAGTACAACCACTGAACAGCTTGGGATCTGAAACACCTTGGACTGGCACTTTGGATCCCACTCCCTCTAGAGAAACACCTGACCCAGTCTCGATGTTGGAAACTGGATCTGCCAGGAGTGGATGCTGAACTGAGCAATTTTGGGACCTTGTGACCTCCTGCCCTTGCGGGAGAGGAGATGGATAGATGTGGAGAAGAGAGAGTGACTGGGGGGTGGAGGGGGAAGTGACCCTGAACAAAAATAAACACAAATAGAAAATGTGACTTCATTCATAAAAAAAAAAAAAAAAGAAAACCTGACATCACTATTATCCGAAGGCTTCCAGAGAGTTCCTTTCCTGCTCACAGTGAGCAATGGGAATTACTATCTGCTTAAGTCCTGGACAAGTCAGTGATAGCAGGAGGAGGCCAGGGAAATGACTCTGAGTACCCTAGAAAGGGACAAGTGTATCATTATGCCGTGGGTTAGCTAGCTGCCTTCTGTTTCCGGGCCACTTACGAAGTAGCAGAATCAAACGCATGGCACTGAGTTTGGACTCTACCACCTACTTTGCCACTGTCACATGAGGTGGGAGGGGACAAAGGAAGACAGCTAAAAACTCAGTCCTGCAAAACATGTGAGTACTGCATGAGAAACACACACCTGTGCAAACGCATGCCTGCCTGTCCATGCAGCAGCCATGGATGCATGAAAGCTAAGCTGCAGGGTCAAAAACATCTCCGAATTTCACTTACCTTCTGTGGCAAAATATTCCAGATGGCACAATGTCTCCTCCATGTACTTTGAGTCTTTTGAAAGTCTTTCAAAGATGACATTATCCTGTGAAAGGGGAAACATTCACTGAGCCCAGAGCCCAGAGGGTATCTGCCAGTGGGCATGCAAAGCCCAGCTTTCTTTCCAGTTACCTAATGTACATGAAAACATTTTACTGGGCACATAGTGGAGTTCTCAGTTGGCCAAATGTGAGCTTTGTAAGGTGTGCCCCACATTACCAAAAGCTGTGCGTATCCAAAAAGTCAAAAGAAATAACAATGAAAAGCATTCTGAGAACACAGACAAACCACCACGGCGCCCACATTTGCACACACCTGTAAAACTCAGACCATGAGTGGTGTACAGGTGGAGTACCCTTTATCTGAGCACAAGTGTTTTAGATTTGGGAGTATTTTCAGGCTTTGGAGTACATGTGCACACATATGAGGTGATCTCTCATTTATGTTTCATGTCTACCCTATTCACACAGCCTGAAAATAATTTTATATCTTTCCCATCACTACATTTAGACTGGAACTCATACTATGAGGTCAGATGTGGAATTTGCTGCATCATATCAGTGCTTAAAAAGTTTTGGATTTGAACTTTATAAAAAAAAAATTGTTGCATTTTTGTATTCAGTGTGTGTTTGTGTGTGTGTGTATCTGTGTGTGTATGCATGTGTATCTATGTGTGTATGTGTGTGTATGTATGTGTATCTGTGTGTGTGTATGTATGTGTATCTGTGTGTGTGTATGTATGTGTATCTGTGTGTGTATCTCTGTGTGTGTATCTGTGTGTGTTTGTGTGTGTGTATCTGTGTGTCTATGTGTGTGTATCTCTGTGCATCTGTGTGTGTATCTCTCTGTGTGTATATGTGTATATCTCTGTGTGTGTATGTGTGTGTATCTGTGTGTTTATGTGTGTGTATGTATGAGTAGCTGTGTGTGTATCTCTGTGTGTATGTGTATATATCTGTGTGTGTGTGCCCCTGTGTGTATGTGTGTGTATCTATGTGTGTGCCCCTGTGTGTATGTGTGTGTATCTGTGTGTGTATGCCCCTGTGTGTGTGCCCCTGTGTGTATCTGTGTGTGTATGTGTGTGTGTGCCCCTGTGTGTATCTGTGTGAGTGTCCTTGTGCATGTGCCCCTGTGTGTATGTGTGTGTATCTGTGTGTGTGCCCCTGTGTATATGTGTGCTCCTGTGTGTGCCCCTGTGTGTGTGTAGTGTGATGTGACACACAGAGAGAATGAGGGGAGCTCAGAGGACAGGCCGTAGGGGTCAGTTCTCTTTCTCCATCTAAGGATCAACTCTAGAGGTCAGCCCTGGCAGCACGCACTCTTACCTGCTGACTCATCTCATTAGCCCAGATGTGAGATTTTGTTTGCTGGTGAGTTGTTTCCTGTCTGTTATTTGTCTGAGGTAGGTTCTCCCTGGAACCCACAGAGATCCACTTGCCTTTGCCTCCCAAGTGCTAGACTAAAAGGTGTGAGCCACTGTTGCCCAGATAATTTGGGATGTTTCAATTAGGGTGTTCACTTCGTAATATCTTTATGCAGAAGTAAAAAGAATGCAGTTCATACCCTGAGTTATTCCAATACAACCCTACTTACCAATAAGGGAAGTTCCCATAACCAAGGTGACCGCGGGCCTGGAACTTTTGACTCACTGTTGATAAGAAATACCTAGTTTGGGACAAGCCTGTACCTCATGACTGACAGGCAGGAATGGGTCCCTGTACAATCCTAATAATCCACTATATAAATTAGCATCTCAAGACACTGATAATTTTTTTAACTAGTTTGTTGTAAGGTATGGAGAAAACCAACTCTGGCAGAACCAGATGGGCCCTGGCAACATTTTCACGCCAACACTATTCTGGTCTCACAGCCTTTCTCTTCCAGCTACAAGCAGCACACAATGCCCCAAAACAAGATCCTGGGACACTGTGACCTTGCTGGCTTTCAGTAGAGCCTCCCTCCTCATAAAAGTTCAATTCTTTTAGTCAGGCAGCAATGGATCATACCTTTAATCCCAGCACTCGGGAGGCAGCAGCAGGTAAATCTCTGTGAGTTCATGGCCTGCCAGGTCTATAAGCAAGTTCCAGAACAGCCAGGGGCTATTATACAGAGAAACCCTGGCTCAAAAAACCAAAAAGTACAATTCTTTTGTTGTTCTACATTTAATGCCTTTAAAAGCCACATACATTATTCATCTTCAAAACTTCGTAGTCACACCACGTTCCTAACCATGACAGATAAAGATGAGTAGGTATTGCCACCCATCGCTGATCCAGGTATCCTGGCAGAGTCCCAATTAAGTCTGATAATTTGACCCTTCATCCCACAGAGCTACCATAAAACAGATACAACTTTACAAGTATAACTGATAAGCAGTAATGGCTTTCCTTAGCAATAACACCTTTGGAGACTGGTTACTATTCGTTAAGAATACTGAACAAAAAGCCAGACCTAGGAAACTAGTCCAAAAGGAGTTGTAAAAATAGGTTTACACATGGATATAACTCCTGTCCCCACTATACAGCTCTCTCTCTTCTCTCTCTCTCTCTCTCTCTCTCTCTCTCTCTCTCTCTCTCTCTCTCTCTCTCTCTCTCTCTGCCAGGAGTGAGAAAACAAACCACAGCAGCTGCAAAGAACAACTGCTGGGGAACCAACAATATGTCACCTTTACAGACACCAAAGATGGTGACAAAACCAAATCTGGAATCCCTATTTCAAGGATTCTGTGTGGCACACCATGTCCAGAGCTCATTACTGGATAAAAGCAGGGTTTTCCCTGTCCACTTTTACCTCATGCTACCTTGAATCCATGCTCTTAGGAGCCTATTAGCACTATGTTTCAGTTTTGGGGAGACCATGGGGATGTGAACAGTGGTTTGGAAAGCTATACTTTGCCAAAGCAGCCCCCGAGAAGTCGGCCACGCCCAGCCCTCCACTGATACTTACAGCTCCCTTGCAGTAGAGTCGGAGTTGTCCTGATGGAGTTCGAACAATCACAGACATTCTCTTTCTGTCACTTGTGATAGCAAAGAGGGGAGAGGAAAAAGTCGTCACGTGTTTGCTTTATAGGACACTGGTCCAATCACGGAGCACAAGTCGAACAAAAGGTGCCGAACCTAGAAATAGCAAGGTCCATTTCTCCACGGCTTTCTCCTCAAAGTAAAACTCCAACTGTATACTTTCCACATTTATACCAAACAGACAGAAGCCCATATGCCTTGCCCTGCCAGCTATTTGCCAAAGAGCCAGAAATGGAACACGTGGAATCCCTGTCAATCCCTTTTCTAGAGCCATCCCTTTTAAACACCAAGGTGGGAGAGCCAACACTTCCGAAGTTCCTTGTATGGCTCCTTTGAGTTGGATAAGGAAATGACCAGTTCTTAGACGTGTCTCACCCAGCATCAGGCACTTTCTCTCCACTCACTGCGGCAAAGACCCTCCCTTACACATCTCTCTTCAGGGTCAAGCTGAGCCACTTGCTGAGCCTTAGGGACTCATGAGCCTGAGGTCCCCTGAATCTTCTTTTCCTGCCACTGCACTATTGACTCACTTCCCAATGGTCCTCTCATGCACCACCACAATCCAAGCAAATAAACCCTGCCATCCTCTACATTCTGCACTGTGATTTCCTGACACAACCTCCTACCAGAACACATCCTCCACCCCAGGCCTTGTGGGATGCCCGCAGTCTGACCCACGGCACTCTCAGGGACCAGTCTTCATTCTCTCTCAGCTCCTAGACTGCTTCAGTTTCTTAATGTACAAAGCAGATGAGAACCAAAGAAATCTTACAAAAGGCTGTGGCATTAGGAAAATGATGCATCCATTAAAAAGTATCAGAACCCGTAATCACAATTGACATTTCCACTTCTTCCTACTGTCCCATCACTTTAAACACTCCGTGTTTTCATCCAGAATCACCTGTTATCATCCCATCCCCTTCCCTCTTCCTTCTTGGCTGGCAGCTCACAGCTGGCCATAGTTGATGCAGCACAGGGCAGCAACTGCCACCAGGAGATGTGCTAGGGGCTGGAGAGATGGCTCTGTGGGCAAAATGCTCATAGTTTAAGTATGAGAACACAAGTATGGACCACCCAGCGTCCACATAAAACCAGGGTGTGGTGGTGTGTAGCGCTAACCCTGGGTCTGGAAATTAGAGACAGGCAGATCCTGGCATTTTGCTGGTCAGCCAGGCTAAACATTGAGTCTAGCTTCAGTGATGGCTATCTCCCTCAAAAACATAGTGGAGGTGATAAATCAAGACAGGAGATTTCTACTTCTGGCCTCCACATGCACAAGCACAGGAGAGCATACACATGCATGCAACATGCACACACACAAGCCAGGAGGAGGAGGAGGAGGAGAATGAGGAAGGAGGAGGGTGAGGAGAAAGTCTGAGGAGGCATTAGCATGGGTGCAAGGTCCTCACAGGCACACTGTCAGCACCCATACATGAACTGCTGCCATCACCAACCATCCTATGGCTTATTTGACCCAACGGCTTCTCACCCACAGAGCCAAGCTCACAGCTCCAGGCTACAAGTTCAGAACAAAAAAAATTCCTTTGAGAGGAGAGGAAAGCACTGTCTCTTTCAAGCCATTGAGAACCATGTAACAAAGATGTCTAGAAAACAAAGTATTTTCATTTTCTTTAAGACTAGCCTGGAAGTCACTATGTAGCTTATGCTGTTATCAAACTTGGGGTGATCCCCCTGCCTCAGTTTTCCAGAGGCTAGAATTATATGTCTGGGCCATCATACCTATTTCCATGAATTTTTGTTAACTGGAAATGGTGGTCTCAAGACCAAAAAAAAACAAAACAAAAACAAAAACAAAAACAAAAACAAAAAAAAACTTTCCTCTGATATTGGAATGCAGCGCTGCTAATGCCATACCACAATACTGCCTTCTGCCCTAGTACTGGGCTCAAGGTGCAAGAAAGAGAAACACACATTCAGACATGGCTCCTAAGAATAACCACGTGGGAGTCATTCATAGAATCTGACAAATATTCCTAGGTCTTAAAGAAACTGTGCTGGGTGTGAAGGCCCAGCAGAAGGGCCTTGTGAAAGCCACGCTTCCTGGGAGGGTAAGCGGACCTTGTCTGCTCAGTGTCACATGTTAGTGTTGTGCTCAGATGTGATGAAGACCTCACAGCACCTGGGCAGACAATGAAAACCACGCCCTGGCCACATTTTCCAACTAGCCATGCAGACATGTCTGCAGCTGCTGATGTAAGAACATTCAGCTCTAAAGGGCTAAAGAAAAGAGTCAGAAGACTTTAATATCCCTTTCAGAAGAAAACATCAAAGGGTGGACTTGTTCTCTTTAATAAAACCCTGAAATTGTCAGATGATGGTTTGTGAGGGAGGAATATTAGTCATGATTAATGCCTAAATATGAATCATGCCACAATCAGGAAAATCCATAAGCGAAACAGTTAAGTATATATGAAATGTTTCATGTCAAGTGTATGAAAGAGAAACATACCTAGAAAACTCTAGAACATTGAGGATTCCAAACGTCTGTTCTTGCCCCATCTACATAAAAAACAACAGAAAAAGAAGGGGGCTCTTATTGAATTGAAAAATATTAAAATCTCAAATCAATTACCTCCCCCCCCACACACACACACCCTGTGCCCTACAGCATCATTTACTGGACTGTGCTCTCACAGTCTGGTGGGGTCAGAGCGCCCTCTCCTGGTAGAAAGCTCTCATTGTTCTTCCACTGCAGGTTCCTAACTGTGCAGCCATTCCAAAGCTTTGAAAATGAAGGATCCAAGCTGCACAAGACCATCCAAAACCTATGTGCCAGCTTGGCTCATATATGATGTAGGAATCCATACATTTTGTAATATACACACCAAGTTACCTAAGGTCTCCAGTCAGGTCTCACTGCACTTCTACACCCACCGTGACACCACCATACTGAATTAGCATCATAAAAAAGCAACCAACAGATTCAAAGGACAGTCCTCAAACTCAGAGGAAAACCTTGGCATTGAAGGATTTGAATCTTCATGTAAGGGACTCTGGGTCTGAGGCTGTTTTTAGGACAATTAACCAAATACTCCTTTTCCTTGTGTTCGGTGCAGTGAGGGTACCCATAGACACATCTGTGTGTGCCATTTCAAACATTCATCTAAACTGCTATTTTCCTGACACACCACAGTGGAAACAATGTGGGTTTGGGCATCAGTCCATGCAAGTATGACTCTGACTTCTGACAGACTTTCTGTGAATGGAGACAGTGCTCTTGACTGCCATTATCTTGGAGAGGAGACAACAGCTCTCTCCTCTGGCTGCACCCTGAAATAAAACTGAGAGCCCAGTTCACCTAGTCCTCTGTATGCACCCAGCTAACCCCCCCCCCACACACACCGCCACGCACCTTATCCCAGATGTCAGGATGCTGTTCAGACAGGCACTCAGCATCACTACCCTGCTCACTACCAGGAGCCAACCCCATCTTTGCACCTTGGTTCCACAACCACCTCACACACAGCCTGTGTGCTGTGGAGATTGTCAGTGAGGTTACTTCATGTAAATATGGGGTGATGAATGGAGGCTCTGCTCCACTGACATTCTCCCGCCCCCAGAGTTACTGATTGATAGGCATTTTAATGGCTATTTATGAGACCTTACTAACCAGGGAGCGGGTTTTTACCTCCAAAACTATGACCTTAAAACTTGGTAGGATTCACAATGCAGGACCCACTGGTGAGCTATGCACCATTGCGACACCTACTCCAATATGTTTCAGGAGGGGCTCTCTTTGCTTTCTTTCTTAAATAACCTGCTTAAAATGACTGTGTTTCCAACTGGATTCTTTTCTTCAGGAAGTTAAGAACTGACAGACGGGGAGAAAACTCTCATCCAGATAAGAGAAACCCTAAGCTCTAACCTCTCTCATTGTCAGAGATGGATGCCCAGTGGCCTGAGGCAGGGCCAGGACACAGAGGCAGAAAGTACTTTCTCAGCTTTAGGAAATTGGAAAGAAAACTGGCAAACTCCCTTGCTACAAATAATTTTGTGAGTGTGCAAAAGATTATGAGGAGTGTCCCCAAGTCCCAGGGCTATACTGCTGCTTCCTGTGTTACCACAGTGTTTCCACAAAGCAGTTCTAATCTAATCTTTCACTGAGAGACAAATACAAATTTTGACATCTTATTTTCGAGCAACACATTATTCCATACGTGCCATCTTCCAAAGGGCTAGGCCCCTTACCGCTTCGATGATCACTGAGTAGGGTGTCCTGCCGGTAAACACGAAGCCAAGCTTCTTAGCTCCTTTGACCAAAGCAGCTTCATCTGCCAACAATAAGCCAGTGACACACAGGTTCATCCCTTGTGATGATCGAATTCTACTAAATGTCATAGCTCAAATTCAAGCCCATCATGACTGACGGGGCCTGGCATTATCCACACAAGAGCAAGGACTTGAGACAGACGCACTCACACACACCAGGGCTTGAAATGTCTACTGGACAGATTGCATGCATGCCAACACCTCGGTCACCAGGACCACAGCAGTTTACAGTCCTGCCATTCTCTCCTGGATTGGCTCAAGGGAAATTCGAACTGACAACCTCTTAGCAAAACTGTACTTTAGTTGCAGTACCATGTGAGAGAGACCACGAAGAGATGGGCGGAGTGTAGCTGCTCTGGTGCTCCATGGGGTGTGATAGGTGGAGCAGGCAAGGAGCCAGCCTGGTTCTCTCTTGAGGCCATTGTAGCCCAAGATTGCATACCAGAATGTGCAAGATAGCCCTGGCTCTTCCTTGCCACCAAAGTTCCCTGAATCCGGATACCCCAGAACCAGTTCTCCAGGGTTTTAACACCTATGATCATGAACTGGAGGTGCTGTGAGGCCAAAGGCAAACAACAGGTCTTGTGGGACAAGGTGCACCAAAGCATCTTCCAAAAATAACAGAAACACCCCCCCCCCCCGCAAAAAAAGAAAGCCAACAAAGTGCTTGCAGAAACAGCCCTTACCTGGGGAGGAAGCTTGGTAGATGATCTCATCTCCATCTTTCTCGGGGACGACGGTGTGACACACAGCCAGCAGGGTAAGGAACTCTTGTATGCAAGGGGCCGTGGGCTAAAAGCAAAAGAATCGTAACCAGTCACCAGACTTGTAATGCACAGTGGATTCCAGCCATCCCTTGCTTGAAAATGCAGTGAGAATCCAGGCTTAGTAGCACACACCTTTAATCCTAGCACTTGGGAAGCAGAAACAAGAGGATCTCTGTGAGTTAAAAGCCAGCCTTGTCTACATGGTGAGCATCTAGCTAGGGAAATGGAGGGAGACCTTGTCTCAAACAACAACAGAAAAGAAATCCAGTAAGTTTGCCTGTGGCTCTTGCACAGAGTTCAGATGCTTAGCTAGACAAAACACTTATTCTCCAGGGAGTCTATCCCTGCCACTCTGGTCTTCAATCAGGTCACATCCTTTCTCAGTGTCCCTTCTTGTCTATAGCCCTCCACCTGCTTACAGCAGGCTCTCCTGTGGAATCATCTGAGTCCCGTCCCCCGAACACAGGCACCCTGTACCATCAGGAGACATTGCCCTTTCTACCCACTAAGCTGGCTAGTATTCTGAATGTCTGATCTTTCTAGTATCCATGCCCAAAATTCAGGGCATCCCTGTATAATAAACCTTTTTCTACCATCCTAAGAAAAATAAATCATAATAATTTTAGCTGGCATCTTGGGCTACAATATACTTTCCCATTTACTAAGGACTTCTATTAGAACCTAGGGCTTACATATCATTAATTTATTTGCTCAAACATACTCAGTGTGATCAAGCACTGTGTTCACCAGTGTTGGGGGGGAGCTGAATATGTGTACTGTGGGCCAGCTGAGCAAACTAGCACTGTGACTGCCCTCCTGAGCTTTGGTCCCCTATAGGGCCCAAGGCCAATCAACCAATCATCAGCTGGAAACAAACAATAATTAAATTATAACCTAGCTGGACCTGCCCCTCTCGCTTGGACATCAGTCCTTTGCTTTGTTTTTCTTTGATTACATAGACTCTGTTGAAATGAATGGTCTAAAGAAATTTCCTTTTAATAGTCATGCAAGATACTCTGTTTATTGCTCCTTATTATAGATCTTATTTGTTATGTTTGCTGTGGCTTACTTTCCAGATTACGATATAAGCTCTGTTTGTTGTTTGGGGGATTCACCTGCCATGGTGCTCTCACTCCATAAATTTCAATCCTCCCCCTTTTTTTTCTCAAGACAGGATTTCTCTGTATAGCTCTAACTGTTCTAGAACTCTGTAGACCAGCCTGGCCTGAAACTCACAGAGATCCATCTGCCTCTGCCTCCCAAAAGCTAGGATTAAAGGCATGCAACACCAGAATGTAGACCTACGCCTGCTTTCTAATGCTGCAATAAGCACCATGACCAAAAGCAACTTGGAGAAAAAAAAGCTTTATTTCAGCTTACAACCCTCAGGTCCATCGCTAAGGGAAGTCAAGGCAGGAACCTGGAGGCAGAAACTAAAGCCATGGAGAAATAATGCTTAGTAGCTTGCTTGCTCCCCAGGGCTTGCTCCCTTTTTTAAAACAGGATTTTTTATTTTTTTGAAATTAAAACGTAACTACACCGGTTTCTCCCTTTCCTCTCTTCAAATCCATCCTTCCGTGTACCTTCCCCTCATATTATCTCAAATTCTTGACCTCTTTTTATTTATTTATTGGTATATATTTTCCTCAAATGTGTAACTACAGCCTGCTCACCTGCTCGATTCTTATACTTGCTGTATATTTCAGGGTGAGCACTTAGAATTACAGTTCAAATTACAATTTGAACACCTGGTCAAAATGCAGAGCCATGATCCTGTGGTGCTCAGCCCCAGTGCATGTAGAACACAGCTCCCACCCCTAAGGCTCAGGGATCACTGTTGGGGTAGGGTGGGTGACAATCTAAGAGCCAGAGGCACAGGAAGTCAGCTGTGAGAGTGTCTCCTAGAAAAGCCAGGGAAGCTACATTCATCAAGTTTTAACAACATGGTTGCCTAAATAAAACCTGGACCAAGACAACGCCAATATATATGCTAACATGGCAAGGGGGACATCATGGGGCCCCAGTCCTAGACAAAAAGCTGCAGGTTAGTAAAAACTGCTGGCAGCGGGAGAAAGTCTTCTCCAGGAAAGAGCCCACAACTGGTTATCAGCTTGCTTAAAAAAAAAAAAAAAATACAACTCAGAACCACCAGCCCAGACCCTCCCAAATCAGTCATTAACCAAGAAAATGCCCCCACAGGATTGCCTACAGGCAATCTGATGGAGGCATTTTCTCAAGTGAGGCTTCCTCTCCTCACATTACTTCAGCTTGTATCAAGCGCTCTCTCTCTCTCTCTCTCTCTCTCTCTCTCTCACACACACACACACACACACACACAAACAACTAATCAGCACAGCTGACATATAATGTCTTTCTGACTAGTTCCCCGCTTTCCCCAACTAGACATAGCGCTCCTGTCCATAGAGCTAAAATAAAAAAACAAAAAACAAAAAAACAAACAAAAAACCTGTCATTCAAAGACAAGGGTAGGGTACAAACATCCCCTTTCTGATACACAAGCAGGATGCCTTGTTGGGGGTGTCACAGGTACCCCAGGAGGAGCTCAACCCTAGGCTGAGTTGCTATGATCCCAGTCCCACTGATATGGCTGCTCCAAGAGAGGTGGCTGCCACCTGCTTGGGTACTGCCTAAAGATGAAATGATCTGAACCAGATGATTACAGGTGCCTGGCAGGCTCATACTACCTGGTGACTCCTCATATTTCCCATCACCCTTTGCTCCCCATACTAGTGCCTGATCTCCAAGGGAAGTTAAGCAAGTTTCCGTAGTGGGTCATCAACTAAGGGACTTGAAAGCCTAAGGCAGGGGGATGGGGGACAGGACGGGGGATGGGGGACAGGACGGGGGACAGGACGAGGGACAGGATGGGGGACAGGATGGGACAGGACTGGAGGGGATCTCTCTGTACCTACGCAAAAGTTAGTCCCTCCTTTCAAAAAGGGTGCAGATAATAACAACTGAGGACCCTGATCTTATTTTAATGACAATGTCTTCATTGTGATTCCAGATTTGAGGGATGCTCCACAGAAGAAATTTCATGTCTGATAGCGTAACTCCAGTGACAAGCTCTTGGCTGGAGAATGCATGGATCCTAGGGTGAAACCTTCTATTGTTTTGTTGAATGGTCATGTTGGCAAACTGCCTTCTGAATATTTATAACAAAGATAACCTGCCCTCTCCCTTGGTCAGAGAGCCTTCTTTTGCAGTGACTAGCAAGCAGCTGGTGAAGAGACTTGCTGAGAAATAATGGCTGTGAATGCCTTGCCCAAAAGGGTCATGATTAAGTGTGGGAAATTCTGTCTTCTGAACATGACAACTCACTGCAGCTATGATTATCTGCAGATGACTTAGAGAAGACCAAGCCAACGGTAAGTGACACACTCTTTGTCCTAGGGGTAAATGGCACTCTCTTTGCCCTAGAGCTAAGTGGAACTCTCTTTGTCCTAGGGGTAAATGGCACACTCTTTGCCCTAGAGGTAAGTGGAACTCTCTTTGTCCTAGGGGTAAATGGCACTCTTTTTGCCCTAGGGGTAAATGGTACACTCACATGTTGATCCTCAATGTTCTTCAACAGCCTGGGATCATTAAAGTCACATGAGTCACTGTGGCATGGACCCATCCGGCTGGAAGAAAGAACAACATTCATTCATCCAATTTAGAAGTCAAGATAGCTCACACCTAGAGAGACTCTGCCCTCAGAAAGAACCATGAATCAAAAGTCTTACATTCAACATTTAAGAATATGAAATATTGAATATTATATCAAGCCTTAAGATATCTTACATCCTTAAACTTCACTAGAAACAAACTGTGCTACAAGTTCTTATAAATACTAACAAATTTACAAGGGAAAAAAAATCATAAGCTCTGTGTCCACACTATGACTGTCATCTGTGAGTTGGTCTTTAAATAAATGCCAGCCCCTCCCCCCAAAAAAAAAGAGGAAGACAATGCACCATGCTTTGTCATTGATGGCAAGAGCACATGTGGGGAACAGGAGGCAGGGAACAATTAGAAGGAACGTGGATATGACAGCTGTGGGCTGTCAGTGTGGAGCAAGCAAGAGCATTGCACACACTAGCTTCAAAAGCCATTCTTCCAGACCGCAACAGTGGAAGAAGAAAGGGCAAGTCAATGGCAATTGTGAATGATTATCAGAGATTACTATAGCAGATAAAACAACTATTAACTTGTGGGGAGGGGACATATGAAATGCCACCTGACACCCCTCAAACACTAGAAAGGCTGAAGGATAGTACTCTACGAAGGGTGCAAAATACCTGTGAAGCATGCCAGGTAGGTGTGAGGGATGTGAAGGATATGAGGTAGCTGTGATATCAGGTACCTGTGAGGGGTATGTGTACCTGTGAGGGATATGAGGTACCTGTGAGGGGTATGAACTATCTGCAAAGGGCCTGAGGTACCTGTGAGGAGTATGAGGTACCTGTGAGGGGCATGAGATATCTGTGAGGAGTAAGAGGTACCTGTGAGGGGCATGAGATATCTGTGAGGAGTATGAGGTACCTGTGAGGGGTGTAGGTACCTGTTGAGGAGTATGAGGTACCTGTGAGGGGTATGTGTAACTGTGAGGGGTATGAACTATCTGCAAAGGGCCTGAGGTACCTGTGAGGAGTATGAGGTACCTGTGAGGGACATGAGGTATCTGTGAGGAGTATGAGGCACCTGTGAGGGGTATGTGTATCTGTGAGGAGTATGAGGTACCTATGAAGAGCATGAGGTACCTGTGAGGAGTATGAGGTACCTGTGAGGGGTGTCGGTACCTGTTGAGGGGTATGAGGTACCTGTGAGGAGTATGTGTATCTGTGAGGGGTATGAACTATCTGCAAAGGGCCTGAGGTACCTGTGAGGAGTATGAGGTACCTGTGAGACACAGGAAAAGCAGGAGACAAGGCAGACTTCAAGCATACATGACAAACACTGAGCCTGTAACAGCCTTTCCTTCATCACATGTAGATAGTCAACACAACCAAAAAGAAATATAAGGTTCATCCTGTACAGGGGTCAAAACGGAGTAGTCTCAAACCTAGGTTATCACTCAACGCTCAAAAGATGAAGCTGCTTATCCAAGACAGGCCAAAAAGGAACTTAAATGCAGATTACTAAGTAAAAGAAGTGAAGTTAAGCAGGCAGCATGCTGGTGGATTTCAACTCTGACTTTCTGAAGAAGATAAAACTATAGAGACAAAAAAAAAAAAAAAAAAAAAAAAACAGTGGCTACCAAGAGTTGGGTGTCTTTGACAGGGAGTAAATAGGCAGAGCAAGGACTTGGGAGGTACCAGAAACATCCCTTAGGACAGTGTGATGATGTATTTTAGTACACATTGTATAAAAACAAAAAAGCTGGAGATATGGCTCTGTCCTCTGATATTTCAGACTAGTTGTATTAAATATCACTACAACGCTATCTGTACTCACAGGATATAGAGCTTTGAGTGACCCTGATGTCAGATGTAGACTGTGGCTGATCATGAGGTATCAGCATTGGTTTCTGAATTGTACTGAATGAACAGTGGTGGGGAACTTTCATCATGGATGTCATGGAGTTGGGCAAGGCTTTCATCACTCAGGTCATTGGGTGAAGCAGGAATTTTATGGGAAATCACTGTGCTCCTGTGATTTTATTGTGAAATCAAAACTTTTAACTGGTTTTACAAGGGTTTAAATGGTTGGTTTTATATTCACTATGTATGCCGCAATTAAGAAAGCTTTTTTGACAAATGACTAGTGGTTAAGGGCACTGCCTGCTCTTCTAGGGGACCCAGGTTTAATTTCCAGTACCCACATGATGGCTCACAAATGTCTGGAAGTACAGTCCCAGGTGATGGGGCACCCTCTTCTGGCCTCTGAGGTCACCACACACACATGGTGCACAGACTTACATGCAGGCAAAACATTCATAACACACAAAAGAAAAATAAAGGTTGAAACATTGTAATATGAGCACATAGCCAGTGGTCACCAAGTCTGTAAGGAAAATCTAGAGGCAGGTGCTGGGCACAAAAGACAGCAGGGAAAATAGAAAACTGAGCAAGAACTGAAGCCTGAAAACTCAAAGTAAGCATGTATAAAATTAAGGAAGCTAAAAGGTTAAAAATGAATTTAAAAAATACATGAAAAGGAGGCAAGTTAGATAGCAAAATCAGAAGATCAACTCAAAGACTGACTGTTCGCCTAGTAAGAGGGGACAGAGGGACAGTGGGGTGCAGTTATTATGGAAATAATATAAGGACATTTCCCAAATATTAATAAGAGAAATTTATAGATAGAAAGGGCCCAATAGAAAGCCAATTAACCATCCAACATAAGGAAGAAAAATAGCCTACTCAAGGTTGTAGTTAAAAGTCCATATGTTAAAGAAAACCAGAATGTGATAAACACTTCTAAGGGGAAGTGCTAGGGGAAGATGGGGAGGGGGTGTGGAAAGATAGCCTGGGGAAAATGGGCTGGCCACATCAGTGCAGAGGGAGCTGAATCTTTCCTAGAGGTGCAAAATCCTACAGTGTCTATAATTCTTATTAGTATAAAAGTATTATTTTGAAATAGAGGAATTTGAAGAAAATAAGTAAAAAAAAAGTTGCAGGTGGCTGCAAATGAAAGAATGAGACAAGAAGCATGCTGTGGATGGAAAAGCTCTATGGTGTGGATTTAAACCACATCTGCATTGAAATTTTATCCTGGTTTCAAACTCACACCTTATGTTTAGACCTAAAACTGTCCTGGTGCATCGCTACTAAGTAAGTCAGACACACTGGACTCTACTTACCAGAAGTCATCTGAGGATGGCTCTCTGGCTAGTTCTGGGAAGTGGCTGGCAGGAGGAACAGAGGAGTCAGAAGAAAGGCCAGTTATTAGAGTACCCATGCACACAACCCACGGTGCCCTGAGACCTCTCAGGAAAGGTGAAGAATCAAGTCCCTGGAGAGTCCGCTGAGTTTTTCACATGTTTAATAGCAACTACACTCCCAAATCTATTGCTGGTTGTTTTTTACTGTTTTGGCTCTTTTCTCTTTTGGGGGCCTGCCACCCCAGCTCCCAAATAAATCACACATGGAGGCTTATTCTTAATTACAAATGGACAGACAGCCTTAGCTTGGCTTGTTTCTAGCCAGCTTTCTTAAATTATCCTGTCTATCTTTTGCCTCTGGACTTTCGTTTTCTTGCTTCTATAATTCTACTTTCACTCTTCCTCTGTGACAGTGGCTGTGTGGCCTGGTGGCTGTGTGGCCCAGTGGCTGTGTGGCCAAGTGGCTGTGTGACCGAGTGGCTTTGTGGCCAAGTGGCTGTGTGGCCCAGTGGCTGTGTGGCCAAGTGGCTGTGTGGCCCAGTGGCTGTGTGGCCAAGTGGCTGTGTGGCCGAGTGGCTGTGTGGCCGGGTGGCTATGTGGCCCAGTGTCTGTGTGGCCAGGTGGCTGTGTGGCCCAGTGGCTAGCCCCTTTCTTTTCTTGCCCCTTGATCTCCTCTCTCTTTTTCTCCTTCTATTGATCTTCTCTGTCTATCAACCCCACCTATCCTTTCTCTGGTCTTGGCTGTTCAGTTCTTTATTAGACCATCAGGTGTTTTAGACAGGCAAAGTAACACTGTTTCACAGAGTTAAACAAATGTAACATAAAGAAACTCAACACATCTTTGCATCATTAAACAAATGTTCCTCAGCATAAACAAATTTAACACATCTCAAAATAGTGTTAACAACACAAATCTCTCACACTTGACGAAATAGCAGAAACTCCACTTTGTTGAGAGACTAGAAATGAGATTTCCCATAAGTGATTAACACACTCACCCATAGGTTACGCCAGCAATGCTACACTTTTTGAAGTTCATGATATTGCATGTAAGAGTTCCGGTCTTGTCAGAAAACAGGTACTTTACCTAAGTAGAGAATGAACAAAATGTATATCAAGAATGTAATAAGGGGCTGGAGGGATGGCCCAGTGGTTAAGAGAACAGGCTGCTCTCTAGAGTATAAGATTCCATTCCCAGAGCCCACAGGGTAAGCCACAACCGTTTGTAACTCCAGTTCCAGGAGATCCAGTGCCCTTTCTGGCTTCCAAGAGTACTAGAAATTATATGGTGCACAGATATACATAGAATCAAAACACCCAGACACATAAAATAATTTTTTAAATGGGCATAATAAGATGCAAGAATCATGAAATGAAGTCTTGTATATCTGTAAATCTGAATGAAATAGATGGTGGATATTTGGCACTGAATTCCGCGCCTTGTCCTATGTACTGCAGGGGAACAGTGGTGGAGGGGAAGAGGAACACAGGCCTCACTGAAGAAGATTTGCCCTCTCTGTGGGAGTATTTTCTCTAGATGACAATCTATCTTGCTACACCAAATAAACTTGAGTACTCCTATTTAAAATATAGAAAAATTTGCACTTAATTCTAACCAGACTTGGAGAATACCAAAGGAATAGAATCACCTGAAAATATGGTTACAGAATTATATTTTATTACAAAACTTGACTGACAGATTTTTAGCTTCAGCATCCTAGCAATAAACCCAACAACGCTCCAACACAAATGCAGAACTGACTTTGTCCTAAAGTGGCCCCTGACCCTACTCCTGGCCCTCAAACAAATGAGAAGTCAGGCTTACATCTTCCCAGAGTGCCGTGCGGCAGGTGTTCCATGGAAATGGAAGCCAGGTTTGGATAGGCAATCTGCCTCCACCTGTCATTTATCAGCCAGCTTTCCTGAGGTGAATTAACGATTTTCTTATCTATAAGACGAAGATGTGACACACCACCTCCCAGTTGGAATAGCTGGGAAGTTTAAGGTGGATAAATAAAATCATAGTTTTTAATTGCTTTAGGTTAAGAATTATGTATTCAAAGAAGACTATGGGCTGCAGTAATTCAGTGGAAGAGGAAGATAATGCAACATGGCAGTCAGGAGAAACACATAGAAATCAGGATACAAAAGTCACCGACTTTCTGGACTACGTCCCAGCTACCTATCCTCAAATGGCCCCACAGGCTTTATGGGGTTGTCCAGTCCCCAACACCCTTATTTTCCTTGTCATCTGTTCTGAGAATCACATTTAAAAGGATCCAAAATAACATTATATTTTGGTACAATGTTCTATACATTTTTTCCAGATATGTTCCCAGCAAAATGATATATACTTGTGTCTAAAGTGACAATTGCATCTACTGCCATCTTGCAAACCAGATGTCACAAACACAGTCATGAGTAACTATTCATGTGAAGTCCCTCCAGGGTTCCTCTGCTAACACTGGCTTTGTGCTCATGGCACTGTCCCCAAAGTCTCCAGAGAGGTTCTCACCTGCCCAAGCTCTTCATTAAGGTTCGATGTCCTGGCCATAGCAGGTGTATCATTCTCAATATAATACATATCTGTGTCCTAAAACGGAAAACGGGGGAAGAAGGAAAGATGGGAAGGAAGCCTTCAGAAAACATGGAATTCTAGTATTTCATTAAGATTAACACAGACTCTGGCAACTTCAATTCCTTCCATTTTCATTCAAATACTAACTTTTAACTTGGGTTGGAAATGAAATTGTTATTAGGATAGAAAAACTCTGTGACACAATATGTATTTAGGTTTGGGTTCAAGATGATCATCTCATGCTCTGGCTGTGAACTAGGTCAATGCCTCGTTCATAGGGTTGTTGTGAGAATCAAAGCAAAACACACACAAAAGTGCCTGGTTTGGAAAAAGAAACAAACAAACAAAAACTTGCCAAGGCCCAGTGCTTAATGGCCGTGGCCGTGACTGTGTCTTAAAAACCCCACCTCGGCCCCTACCATCCGTCAGGGTGATTGCTATGATGAAACCAGTGCAGAATGGACACTGGTGAGCACACTCGAAGCCTTTTTCTTAGCATACAGCAGACTTCGTAAGCACAGCCATTGTAGACAGAGGACATGCACCCACTGAGCATGCTGTCCCACTTCCCCCTCCCCTGAGGTTATGGCATTGCTTGCCCGTCATCAGTTTAGCTGGTTTAATCCCATGGTCTAATAATAAACAGCGTCTATTCTTTCCTTTCTGGGACTCAATGAAATGACAAAGGCTCACGGAGTGTACTAGAAAGCAGAGGCTGGCAGCCCTCCAGTCGCTCATGTTTCACACCCTGCTTTGAAACTCACCCAGTTTATGAAGAGCGCTTGTGTGTATTTCACAACCTCAAGCGTCACCAGCAGACTGATGGGGATCAGATTGTTATACAGGATGATAAATGTCAGCAAGTTGTATCCAAAATTATCTGAGCTCGTGTCTACAGATTAAAAAACAAGACATCCACACAGCTTTAGTGGAAGTCTACATTTTGTTTCTTTTCATTTTGTTACTTTAGACTTTTCCTTCCCTAAAAGCTACTCACAACAAAAGCTTATGTGCCTGTCTTGACACTGAGGGTTACTATGCCAGTTCACACTCCAAAGACTATTCGAATTCAGGCCCTGTGGGCAGTGCTGGCTTCTCTTGAGAGGCTGGGAAAGTGGGCAAAGGAGGGATCAGAGACAGCTATCCCCTGGGAGGGGAGTGGCCTCAAAGGAGGATGTGCTTATTACAGAGGTGGTCCTGCACCATGGCAGGAACCGAGAGAGGAGCCCCCAGAAGAGGTGAGCAGAAGGCTAAGCCTGGGAGTCAGGAACTGGTCATGCCAAGCCACACACATTGCATTTTCCAGCAGGAAGACTCAACACATGGTAGCTGATGATGAATCCTGGGATTCTAGAGGGTGGCTGTGATAGAGAGGGGTGATGGGCACTAGTAAGGGAAGCAAGCACTGGCTGGCCAGCTGACATCCCTCACCCCAAGCCCCCACTCTCCAGCTGGCAGCTCTTCTCCCTGGCATCCTACTTTATATAGGCTTCTCTTGGACAATGAGAAGGCGTTGCTAAGCTGGGCCCATAAGACCCAATAACTCAAGTGCCCCCAGAGTACAGCATTTGTTTGGGAATAAAATTTGTCTGCCGATAAAATTTATTATGAAATTAGAACTTTTGAGATTTTTAATACTAGCCAAAACTTCTTCATAACACTACATATGACCACATACGATGTAAAAAATCAGCAACTATGCAAAGAAAACCTCGAAACCCTGAGAATGTTCAGGTGTGCTGGAAAACCAGAGAAGTCCATGAAAGAAAGAAGAAAGGATCCACCCTATAAAATGTTTAGCCAAATTAAAACAATGAATGAAAGGAGATTATGACAGATCTGAATTTGATAGGAAGTGAAATCCAAGCACCAGCAGAATATGAAACTGGCTTCTCCAAGTCAGTTTGTGTATAGATGCTATTCCCTGAATATCACACAGTTGGCACTGGAGCTTGGCATGATCTGAGCAGTTCAAGTGCTAGTTTCCCTGACTCTGTGTTAATGTCACATGTTTACTCAGATCACAGTAGAAAACTGCATTCATATGAACCCGTCTTCATGTCTGAAGCAAGCAAGCCATATAACAAAAGCCAACACCAAAGATCTGATCAACTACAACTCAAACCACGGCCATGTGTCCGTGTTTTAAAGGAACAACTGGTACAGGGGCTGGAGCCTGTCATCCCAGCATTTGCAAACTGGAGGCAGGAAAGCCAGGAATCTGAGGCCAGCCTCAGCTACAGACTAGGTTCAAGGCCAGCCTATACCACATGGGACCTTGTTTAAAAACAAATAGCAAAAATGAGTAGCATGAGTTTTCCTGCACTTCAAAACCTGAGAATTTTATGGTTAAAGAAATTAGAAAAGTAAAATCATGTCTAAATCCATTTGAAAATAGTTTAAAATTGTCAATAACAATAATGCCAAGGAAATTCCCTAAAGTTTTAAAATTTATCATAAGATTTTTATCACTAAACTCTATTATTTTTCTTGATTTGCTGAGATCAGAGAATGGCAGGTCTTCCCTCTATTTCCTAGCCCCCACCAAGCATCAAAACAAGACAGAGTCATCAAAATCAAGTTAAGTCACAATAAAGAGACCAAGTGCATAAATAAAGAAAACCTGCTAACTCATGTAAGATCAGCTGAACTATAATTCCACTCTTAGACCCCTGTCATGTCAACTCTGCTCTAGGGGGTAGTAGTGATTATCATCACCTACTCCCAGTTACCCCAGCTGCAGACATTCTACCCCAGAGCAGGACAAGAACACCTCAGTAACTCAATTGAGTGGAGTATGAAAAATGCTATATGTAATGTCTGATTCAAAACAATAGATCTCCCTGGCTAATGGTCAGGGAAGGCAATTGTTCCCATATCCTAGTAGGGAAAAACAGAAAACTGGCTTGAAATTTGGCAGGACTATCCATGGAAAAGGGTAGCCAGGGAAGTCCCACTAAGAATTCATTCTGGTCAATACAGAAGACCATATCTATGTACAATCTAGATTCCAGCACAAAGACCAAGAAGACAGTGAGATGGATGAAGCAAGATGATTCTAGATAGTAACTCATCCACAAGGAGACATGGAGACTGCCAAAAATGATGAACTAATAGGCTAAAAGAAATAAGTTTAAAATGAAGGAAGGAAAGAAGGGAGGGAAGGAGAGAGGGAGGGAGAAAGAAACAAGTTCAAAACATGCATTTTTGTTCCTTTTAGCTCTTTAAAATATCCTAGATTATGCAAAGCACTGACTAAAATGCTGTGTTGTTAGGTTGACAGTACATGCATGCAGTATGTATGTGTGTGTGTGTGTGTGTGTGTGTGTGTGTGTGTGTATAAATATGACAATGCCAGCACCAGCAGGGAAGAGCCTGGAGGAGAGGGGAGGAGCTGGTCCAATATTTGTAAATTAAATTAGTAGTAACACAAGGGTTTCTCATGTTGTCATCTCTAGAGCAATCATAAAAAAAGTGTCTTTAAAATAGCAGAGTAACAATCATTTGTGCATAAAGCAGTCCCCAGGTACACCTATCTTCACTCCATCTTGTGATTCCTAATCTGTTCTCTCTCTAAGAAGGCTTTATATAGACAAGGTAGCCATGGGAACAGAGGGAGGGCATGGCTACCACCCACAGACCCTGCGTGGAAGGACCTTCCAAGAGGTTTGTCCCACAGCAGTGAGCAGCAGCCATCCCAGAACTCACCCATCTTCTTGATGTACCAGCTCTTTCCACCATGAGACCCATTCCAGAACAGGGCACCCACTGAGCTCACCAGTGCCATGACCAGGAGGATGCCAAATAGTACCAGGATCTGTACGTTGGTTACCTTCTCAACATTCGACCTCTTGAGAGGTGCTTTTGTTGAATTCTGTAAACCAGTATTTAAAGTCAGTAACCATCACAGAACAGGCTTGGGCAAGAATGTGAAGAAACTGATTAAGACATCCACATACAATAATGGAAATGAAAAAGACCGTTTGTTTTTTTTTTTCCTTTCAAATTACTGGTGGAATTAAAGGTACATTGCACTCTTGAGTAAACAGCCCCGTTTTAAAAGGCATTCTCCATTTTAAAGAATTTACCTGTAGTGATCTGAATAAGAATGGCTTATATATTTGAATGCTTAGTCACTAGGAAGTGGCAGTATTGAAAAGATTAGAAGAAACCAGAGGTGTGGCTTTGTTAGAAGAAATGTGTCACTGAGGGGGAGTTGGATTTGGAGGTTTCAAAAGCCCATTCCAAGACCAGAGTCTCCCTCTCTTTGCCTACTGATCAAGATGTGGCTCTTAACTACTACTCCAGCATCTGTCTCCATGCTGCCATGATAATAAACTAAGCCTCAGAAACTATAAACCAGCCCCAGTTAACTGCTCTCTCTTTAAGTTATTGCCTGGATCATGTCTCTTCACATCAATAAATCATTGGCTAGGACAACACTTCAGCTCTTCATAATCTAGTCCATAATTTTATTTATAACTTAACATAAATAACGTCAGCTACTTTCAAAGACATAGAAGGCTTTAGATAATCTAAGTGTGGTCTAAAAGAAACCAACACATTGAAAATTATTCACCATAAAAAATCTAAGGAGAACCTCCAACACAATAATTCAGCTCTGTGAAAAGCAGAAGAGAAGTTTTTATAGTGTTCATGTTCTTTCCAGTAGGAAGGAATAAAAAAGGAGGAGACACAAAGACAAATGCATCAATAAAGCAAGAGAGGACATGAGTAGGTGTCAAAGCAAATGAGCAAAAAGTTCACTTGGGGAGATGTAAACAATAAATAAGCTCCCTTAAGGCAGGACCACCTTGAGCTGCATGAAGAAGGTAGACAAGAAGGCAGACAGAAGAGCTGAGGCCTTTGTTGGGACCTGGGTACCAAGATGTTCAGGGAATCTGCATTTGAGGTTCACTTTATCTCACACAGATGATATGAGACTGCATCCTCTCAGCAGTGGAAAAGTCCATCATGCAGTATCAACAAGATAGTTATATACCTGAAGCCTTTTATAAAAGAAATTCTCAAAGGTTGTTATGGAGCGTCAGTGATGGGCCTCAACGAAGGACTCCATAGAGGTAACTTGGGACTTCAATATGAGCAGATTAGTCTGACTTCATATGAGCTCAGTCTAGTACACAGTGACTCTTACATCATAGCCAACAGCCATACCTTTCTGAATTCCCAGACCCAGAAATTCTGTCTATGTGAGCACCATGGATCTCACTGAGGCTGGGGAAGTTGGGGACGTGTCACACTAACAGCTGTAAACTGTCTTCTGGCTGCTCCACTTAGTTGTTTTTCTGCTCTGTTCCTAGTTTACTAAGCTATTTATCTCTTATGGACTTTGAAGAAAAGTCCTCCAGGGCCAAGATGGAAGTCTGCAAGCCAAGGCCACTTTATAACAGCCAAGGCTCCTGGAACAGCACATCCACACCTGGCCTCATGTTGAGAGCCATGAACTATTCTGTTACAAAACTGATCATTTGAATTCTTTAAACACTAAAGATGACCCTATTGTGCTTAATTAAGAGTCGTTAAATTCTCAGGAAAAAAAAAAAGACAAATGCTGTCATTTCTGTGAAGCCAGTCACCAGGGTTAGGAAAACAGACTTCTCACCCACCACTAGGAAACAACATAAAACTCCAGGCTTCAATACATGCCCAGCATGAAAAGCCAAGCACAGTGCACTCCCTTTTCCAAACATTTCCACTTGCAACAAAGAGTTTTTGATGATCAGTTCCTATTAGAATAATAAGTTCTTTTATAAATTCTTAAAGAACATTATCACTTTGATGTCTTGGACTACAATAAAAAAAATAGGTCCAACTGTAAGATTTTGCAGATGCTGGAATCTGACCTAAATTGTATATATCTTTTTCCTCCTGAGAAAGCAAACATCAGAATAGTCAGAATAAGTCCAGAGTGTGTCAACCTAGATTTTAACCACAGTCCTCACTCTTTCTAGAATTGTAAGGTAAGCTGGGCTTAGTTGGACACTGCTTTAGTTACCCTATCTTTAAAAGAGCAGTACGGGGGCTAGAGATATGGCTCAGTGGTTAGCACTGGCTGTTCTTATATAATTCCAAGTGCTCACATAGTGGCCCAAAACCATCTCTAAAACTAGTTCTAGGGGATCTGCCAACCTCTTCTCTCTTTAGGCCTCTGTAAACACTGAATGCACATAGTATGCAGAAATTCATGCAAACAAAACACCTATGCGCATTAAATAAAAATAAATGACATCCATATATATGTGGATTACAAAACAATGTATGCCTTATTGTGGTAGGTAACACATATCCTTGCACATTGGCCTTGGGTTATAAGCCCCTAGGGTGTGGCCTTCTGACTAGAATAAGATCTGGAGAGCCTATACCCTTCTACCTATGACCTTTGGATATCAGCCTCTAGAGTGTAGCCTTTGATCCAGCTTAAGATCAGGGACACACATACATAACTCCTTCTCTCTCATGCACCTGGATGGTGAGGACCAGGTTAGGCAGCGTAAAGCCATGTCAGATCAATCCTCAGCCTTCTAAGAACTCTGACTGAATTGGTCTTATTCTGTATCTGTGAGTTTCCTGTAGAATTTCTTAGTAAATAACCCATTCCTCAATAATTCAAGGGATCTCTGCAATACCTTGTTATAGCCAGTGTTTCCTATAATTATTCATTGCCTCTGTCCCATTAAGACAACCAACAGAAAATATCTGAGTTTGTGCTGTACAACTACACTAAACATGAACTGGGAGATCTCTGAAAGGTGAATGGTAGAAGTAGAAGCTTAAAACCCAATGGCCATCCAGCTTCCTCTCATTCACCAAAAACAAGTGTAGATACAATGTTATTTCACAAACAGAATGGCTTCCAGCTGTGTGTGTTATTTTATATTCCTTTTGAAATTTCATTGTTCATGTTGAATCAGCCCTAAAGGCACAGCAAGTCCAGCACAGATGTTTCTGGAGTTTTCCATCACTCTTTATATGTCAACAGCAGTAAGTCTTGCCAAGGTTTGTCACACAGAGGGCAGGGAAATTACCCCTCATACTCAAAGGATGCAAATGGCATGGACTGATCTTGCCCACTGAAGACATGATGGGGATGTTCTGATACAAGCTATACTTGGCCTGAGCTCCAAAGCTGTAATATTAATATGTGATCTAGAAGAACATTATATCCTGGAAAATCACCCAGGATAAAAGAAAACTTGGACAAAACTTTTAATAAGGATGATCCAAACCAGAGCCTTGTTACTCTACCTAAATCTGAGCTACCCACCCATGGCCTCTTTACCACTTCATTACAGAAACAGACACTGTGGGTGAGCTTAGCTCTGAGGGTCTGCTGTGGCTACTGGTAATGGGCTGCGAATGTTCAAGGCTGCTTGAGAGGTAGTAGAGCATGACACTATCCATCAAGGTGGTCTTTGTATGCAGACTGCTCAGAGACAATAAACTTTAAGTGTTCCAGTTTTGTGAATGAGTGAGCGCTGAGCAGGAAAGTAGCATGCTAAACAATTTTTATCCACTCAAGGGCTGCCATCAACCAGTCATTTTTCTACTTGCTATGAGTGCTGCTCCAACACACACCTTCTAGGAGTATTCTTCTGAGCCTGGAGCCCTCTCTAATATGTCTCAAATGCTGTGTGTCTTCCCTAGACTTCTGTATCTCTCCTCCTGCCACTTCTCCTTCCCAGATAAGGACACATGACACCAAAATCCGATGCCTCTTCCAAAAGAAGATGCTTCAGTAAGACTCACGTACACTGGCATCTGGAGGTAGTTCTCCTGGATACACAATTAAGACTTTGTAGTATTTCTTGAGTCTTTCTTCCTTTAGGTCCATGCCAATTGGATATATATCTTCTTCTCTTCCCTCAGCAGGTCCCCTCCACCAACCTCCCAACACTGAAGACTTGAGAAACTGGCCCACAGAATTATTCTCTGCTCCAGCCCAATTTTTAGTTCGCCTTCATAATCCCAGCCCATCATATGTCTTAATCTTTGAGTCCCTTTCTACTTAGCATTAAGGGACCAGGCACTGTTGGACCTTGAGCTCCCACTGCCATAGATCAGCCACTGGTGTCCCAATCTACAACATCTCAACTTCGGAAACTCAGAGGCGAGACTAGACACTCACATCCACCTCTCACTCAATTCCAAGGGTCAGTTTCAGTTTCAGGAACTTCTACAACCTCTAATCCAGATTCCTTCCATGTCTTCATTGCATTAACCAGCACTCTAAGTCTGGGATGGGAGACTTTTGCATACATATCTACAGAACTTTAAAATGGCATAGTTTACAATAAGTACATCCCTATTTTTCTATATTACTCCTTTGCCTATCTGCTCCCCAAAAGTGAAGATTTAGCCTTTTTTACTAATGTATCCAGATTTCTTAGCACAAGATTAAGAGGATTTTGACTGTAAACATTTTTCAACCAAGACTTGAGCCAAATGTGACTTTTAAAGTTACACAAAACATCAAAAGACCCTAACTCTCTTTAATAATTATAATCAACAAAATACAATGTTATTATAGCAATTTCCTCTGATATAAAACCTTTCACCTAGAAAGGAAGCTTGTTAAGACACAGGATTTTCTAAGGGGAAACAAAACACTCCAATCTTCATGGAAGCTCCTCCAGCATGGGATTTAAACAACCCAAAGTCTTTAGGAAGTCCCTGAAACTGATCAGATACAGTAGGCACTTTTCTTTCCAAGAATCTACAAATAGTAGGGACTATACCAAAAGATAGTTTAGCCCACTGAGCTGCTTAGAAGAGGCTCAAATCAGCTGAGCTGCCTAGAAAGAACATTCCCTATCCTGCCAAGCTGTCTGAAGGCTGTGCAGTGTGGCCCAGATTTCTGGATTCTGTGATCCATCACCCATGCTGAGTGGGCATTGGTGATGTATGTAGATGTCTTAGAGTCATTTTTGCTCTTCTAAGTAACTCCTCACCCATATTCCTATAGGTGACCCCAATAACCACACTGATTCACCAAGTTGGACTTGGGTGGCATCTGTACTTTGGTTTGTCATTGTTTTCCTATCAGAGGTGACTAGAGATTTATTTGTTCAAATCTATCCAGAAATAGTGTCACACAAGAATTGCCAAAATAGATCAGAGGAACATAAGAAATGACACAGAAAATAAATTTAAAAGTTCAGAAGATATTTAGATAAATATGTCACAATATAAATATGGGCTGTGTATCTATAAACAAAAATTTAAGAAAAAGCATTAACAGTGAAAAAGAAAAAATTTTTTAAATGAATACTGTTTCTTTGGTATATGAAGAATCCCTGTCAAAATCCTTTTCTTTTAAATAACATAAAATTCATATAATAAGAGTTTACTATAACATCCAAATTAGGGGGATTCAGAGGACAAATAGAGAAATTTTTAAAGGGTAACTAAAAGACAGAGTGAGAGTCAGCTGTCCCTCTTGAACCTAGACAATGAAGACCACTTATATTTAGAGAGACTGTGGCCAAGGATGTGATGATAAAAGGCAGAGGTGTCACATAAGGAAGTAAAACAGTCACTGTCTCTGAGTTTACATTCCATTCTCAGGTGAATTTGATCTTTATGTTTGTATTTGCCACGCACGAGAGAGAGAGAGAGAGAGAGAGAGAGAGAGAGAGAGAGAGAGAGAATGAATAAGAGAGAAACACACAATAAAGCGACCACAGTCAGCACAGCTTTCCACAGAAACATTTTACCTGCATGAGTTTGGAATCGTGTCCTGTATAAACAACAACGCCGAAGACCCACTGAGTGTTCCGGAGCTGGGTGCCTCTCAATAAGATCTGGTCAGGTCCAAGTGCAACAGAGCTAAAAAGAAGAAAGACACTTATATTTCTTGATAATCTGTCAAATAAGCATACATTTTTCCTTACATAAGCCTATAATAAATCAAAATCAAATTTGTAAATTTATTCTTTGCTTAATCTACCTACCACACCCAAATGTCTGCTTCATCTATCCTTTACTATAAAATAGGATGAGGTTTTGTTCCTATAAAATGTCAGAGATGATTATGTCTCACAATCCTGTTATACAAGAACATTGACAAAGGAAATGCTAAAATGTCTCAACTTTATAGAGTATGAAAGAAAAAATATAGCAGTAAACTCATTCTGATTGGCATCAGAGGGATTGTCTACTGGTGGAACCATGATAGATGGATGGACATGAACTGCCAACTAAGACGCAGGCTCATGCTCGGTTATCACATTGAGCCTCTTGAGAGTCCTGAGTGTCCTAACCCTACCCCCAGCTAAGGGTCTATGCAAAGTATGGGGAAGAGTTCAGACAGGGGAGTGTGGAGTGTCACAGGCAGATCACGTGTCAATATTATGACAAAGGATAACCTCAGACAATATGTCATTCAACTTTGTGTGTGTGTGTGTGTGTGTGTGTGTGTGTGTGTGTGTGTGTATGTGATATCTGCATGTTCGTGTGTATATACGCATGTGGAAGCCAGAGGTCAGCATCTGTCCTCACTGTCACTGATTCAGCTGGCTAGCCAATGAACCTCAGAGATTGGCCAGTCACTGGCATGGCTTTTATGGTCATTGGATGTGCAAACTAAGGTCGTCATGCATGCATAACAGGCATTTCATTGACTGTAGCATATTCATAGCCCCATTTCACTGAACTTTCTAAAGACAAGTCGAGTTGTGGTGAGGTTCACTGGTGCAAGGACCAACTGCAATGTACTGCAAGATCAATTAATAAACTAGAAACAATGCTCTTTAGAAGGGAAAAAGAAACAATGGATCTGTCTTCCCTCTGCAGTAAGCTGAACACACATCAGTACCTCTCTGCTGCTTGCCTGCACCATTTAATGCAACTTGAACTATTTGTTGGGCCTCTCGAGGAGCAACCAAGAAAAAACAACTGCTTTCTATAAACCCCATGTGAGGTCTTCAGCTTGTTTCCTTTGAAAAGTCTCTCTTTTGCTTCAATGTAAGGGAAGCTTTAAATGGATTAAAATAGTGTTTTGGTCTCTTAGAAATGAACTAAACATGAAGAAATCTCACTGTTTTCAAATACTACAAAACTAAGATTTTTCAAAGCTCCAGGAATTCTTGGCCACATTAAAAACAAGGAGGAGCAAAGAGGAGGAGGAATAATGAGAAAAAAAAGAAGATTTGGACCTCTTCCCATCCAAGTGCAAGTTGCCAGTGAAATCGTAGAGGTGTCGATTGGGCCCTTCACACTCTATCCTTCCCGACAGCTTCATCAGCACCTCCCTCGTCTGCATGTCTGCTGTGTGGCTCAGGCCCTGAAATAGAATAATAAGCCGACAGAGATCAAATGCTGCCATCCATGTTCAAGACACAGCGCAACATTCTGTCAATCATAAGGGCATAATGAGCCATCTGCAATGTGATAATTTGATAAGTCATATAGCCTCCTCCAGACTGCACTCAGCTTGACTCACAGATGATCAAGATCTCAATGGTGCAGAAAAGGAAACCCCAGTCCTTGCAGGAAAGAGCCATATTTAAATGATTGTCAAGAAACTGAAACATATGACAGGAAGCAACGCCACCACCATTCTGCAATACTGCTCAGACAGTCAGAACAGAGGACCCTTTAATGTCCTATGGTATATACCACTGTTACACTTAAAACTTTTAACACTTCATTCTGAATATTTCCTAACAAAATAGTTTGATTGGATCTCATCAATGCTTCTTCAAACAGAAAAAGAATTTAGACCATTAGAAAAAGAAAGATACATGGACAGAATTATTAAATTCAGTTTTGTGAAGCAGAAAAAAAACACAACAACAACAGAAAACCCACAAGGGTCTTAAATGCTTAGTACTTCATTCATAAAAGGCTATTCTTTATATTACAATACAATTGTGTGGTAAAAATAATTTTTAATTTTTATCTATTTTGTGCTGAATTTATTTCTGTGTCATGGGGCTCTGTTTTTTATTTGCTATATTTGATTGTGTTTTCTCCCCCTGCTCTTCCTATGCCCTAAACTTTGTTCTATCAGTTTCTTCTAGGACCCCTTTCCCTTCCCTACAGCTTCCTCTTCTGACTTCGGAACAATGGTTCCATTTCAGTGGAGACCAACCTGGTGTGCTAGGACCTGCTCCACCAAGTGTACTGCAAAGGTGGTGGTCATCTGGAGAGCTTCAGTGACTAGAGAGAATCTACATCTAATCTTCTGCTTAGTGTTACTCTGCTACTTCCGGAATGTGCTACAGAAACTCAGCTCTCTTTTTCAAACACAGAGCCCATGGTTTGACCTGGACACACCCACCAGCCTCACCATTGTGACATTTAAATGTCATATGTTGCTTCTCTAAACATCTTTCAGATACTGTGTAGCTTTTCAGATATGCAGATCCCCTTTGGCCCGGACAGTTTCCTAAGTGTCCTTAGATGAACACAATGGTTTGAACCACTTGTTTTGGATGCTTTATAGGGGTTTGGAGAATGAGGGTGGTCAAGATGATAGTGAGTCATTTTCACAGGTGACCCCCAGGTGGCTTACAGAAAGAGTATGGTATAGTTCAGTGTAGGGAAAGTGTATCTAATGCTTGGCTTTCTGCTGTTACAATAGTAACTCCAACCACAATGCAAGCTGGGGCACCTGAATCTTTCTGCTCCACAAGCCCAGACAGCTGCTTTCTTCCCATTGCTCAGCTCAACCTCATGGGGGTGCCCCTGTCCCACGCACTGTGGATAGGGCTTAGAAAGACACAAGGGAGTCACCAGACACTGAACTGATGAACACTCCCTTTTCTAAGTTTTCTGGCCTCCAAAGCAAGTTTTCCTCATGGCTAGGGGCACAGACTTTCATAGCTTCCACTAGGGGTTAATGTGTAATCTTTCATGGCCAAACAACATTTTCTCCACATATGGGGGATATTTGTATCATATATCTGAAGCCTGATCTATAACAATGTGAGTCATGAAGTAACCTTACCTGTCGTATTTTAAGGTTCGTCTCCCCATCCAGGTTAGCAGTTTCAACATAGCACATCCCCTGAGGCTCACTATGAAGAAGGGGAAAGGCCAAGGGTTAGTACCATTCTCTCCACAAATTCTCAGCTCATGAAGGCTCTGCTATGGAAACTATGTTTGCTGGTCACCCTTCAACTACACTGTTATAAATATTGCTATGGTAACATGACTGATGAAAAGTTACACTCATCATTGGGGCTCAACACCAATAATCCAGTCCAATTCCATGTGCTTGGCCTTGACTGGACTGAGAGTGGATGAGAAGGAGGCAGGCCTGTGTCTGAGAACAAAACCCATGCATGAGGTAGAATGATTTTTAAAGGCTGAGGACACTCCTGCCCCTGACCAAAAGCATCACCCTGGCAAGTCCACCACAAACACATCTTTTGAAGAAAATTAGAGCCATAGGAATTTTTTTAAGGCACAAGCCAGGAAAGCCTTTGATTCCCTATGTGTCACAACGTCAAAGGGCAAGTCTTTAATCAATTTTAAAAAGAGCGTAAAAGCGAGCACAGTATACACTATGCTCTCACCTCCAGCCTTCTGGTTTAAGTCAGTAGAGTTAGTGGTTGAGAACGGACTCTCTTGCCCATTGGCTGAGTTTAAACCACCTGATGATACTTTTAGGGGTCATATGACTTTGGAAAGATATTTAAGTTTTCAGTGCCTTGGATTTTCCATGGACTAATATGAAAGGTACCAGGGGTTAAAATTCATTAATCAGGCTGCTCAGAGAAGATATCCACTCAGATACAAGGAGCACCCAAAGCCACTTTTGACACAGAAAACCATCTATGGCACGCCAGCCTACCTGGGATCATGGACAAGTTTCCTGGCCCAAACTGCCAACTGATTTATATTCTAATAGTTTCTTCATTATTATTGGATAGGGACAATGAATCGCATCCCTTGTTGATGACTCTTACCCTCCATTGGTTTGGGTCCTATCTTTAAACCTTTTGTCCCTTGGTTCCTAACATGGGATAAATTCTACACACGAAGCATGGCTGCAGTTCAAGAAAATGCAAACTACTTAAGCATCCGTGTTTCCCAGGGGGCATATAAATAGAGGGGTTAGAGTCTCAACAATGCATGATAGCACCTTGAACTCCAGAACAAAAGGTCTTTATTACCCTGACTTTGGCTTTCTGTTCTTTGCAGCATGTGTTTCACACACAGAGCCAAAAAGGCCAAGGGTGGTGGTACCCAGCTCTGCACAACCCTGTGTGGTGGCCACTGTCCCTAGCACAAAATACTCCGGAGTGCAGCAACTGCTTGGGGTGAGAGTAAAGCTCGGGATCACCCGCAGGCTGTGCCTCTGCTGAGAAAATGCCTCAGATTCTCAGAAAATCTGTTCACAGGCATCACTGAGGCTAAAGGACAGCCTGCTGGCTGGACTGACCAAGAACATGCTGAAGTCTCAGTCAGTCACACTGCCTCCAGGTGTCACTGAACATTCACTCCCTTTAATCAGTGTGTTGGCCAGTGAGGGCTACCCGAGAGTCACTGGGAACTAAAGCAGTCAATATCAGGAAAAAAAACACCCTAAAACCCTAAGGGAATGCACAGGGGACCAAAGCAAACCAAACCAAAAGTAATAGCTAAGGGTCACAGCAGGAGAAGACAATTGGCAGACATCCAGGCTGAGGATCTCGAACTTATCCAAAATGCTTGAGGCTAGAAGTGCTCCCAATTTTCTACCGTTTCAGATTTTTAAATATTTGCATAGACTTTTAACAACTGAACATCTCAAATCTCAACATCTGAAATCCAAAATGCTCCCCAAATTGGAAACGATATAGTTCATTAGGGATGCTCAGCCTGCAAAGGGGTGAAGGTTCTTGAAGAAGAACCCATGGGATATAAGAGAAAAATGAATCAAGATTTCTGCAGTTCACTTGGGTACTTTATTGTCATTAACATTCATTTCCAAACCTGTGCCCACTGGCACAGCTGACCTGGAGGAGAACAGGACCATGTCTGCTGGAAGATACTGCCCATTGAGGACCTTCACGATGTCTCCTACTGCCACCTAGAGAAAAGGGACAGGACAGACAGCATGAGAGAAAGGAAAGCACACATGTTAGAAGGGCAGTTAAATAAGGGAAGAAGAAAGTTAGTCCGCAACTAAGCCACACCCTACAAGACAAAGGGCAGATGTTTCTGCTGCACCACACCTGGCCTCCATACCCACAAGCTCCACATCTGTGAGTTCAACCAACTACAAATGCAAAATATTTGCAAAGAGAAGTGCATCTGCCAGAGAGTGGCGGTGCACACCTATGATCCCAGAGCTTGTAGTTTTGAGGCCACCAGCCTGAGCTGCACAGTGAAATCTTGTCTCAAAAAAAAAAAAAAGTAAAGAAAAAGCAACAGTATTAACAAATGAAATTGAAGGCTCTCTGTGAGATAAGCACCACGGATTATTTCTCTGGCATTGTCTCCTAAGCTATACACCATAGTACTGTTCCATGGCATTTACATTGCTGCATTGGGTTTTCTGTAATCTAGAGATTTTATGGTCATGGAAATACATACACATGTTCTATGTGAATGCTTCTTTATATAAAGGACTTGAACATTTATACACTTTGACATCTGTTGTTATCAGCCTAGAACTAGTCCCTCTGCACACTGGGAAATGGCCACATTGCATTTTTTTTAAAATTATAGCTTTTGTGTGTCTGCCTGTCTGTGTCTGTGTGCACACATATATGCACCTAAGTGTAGGTACCTGTGAAGAAGAGGGCACCAGAGTCCCTGGGGCTGGACTTACAGGTCCTGAACCACTGAATGTAGGGTGCTCTCACTTAACCACTGAGTCTACCTTCTAACCCCAATATTGCAATTTTGCAGTGATGTTTCCTGAAAATGATTTTTTGGAAGAAAAAAAGACGGAGGGAGAAAAGAAGGAAGGAAGGAAAGTAGGAAGGGAGGACGAGGCAAGTATGAAGATCATATTTTCTTCTGATTATCCGCCCATCTCAAATACTCAAACATGTCAATGCTTGCTCATGGTAGAGGCGTTACACATGTGGCCCTGAAGCTGGCCTGGGAGGTCCCTCTAGCACCCTGAGCAGCTGTGTAGCCATGAGAAGCTACAAAAAGATTGTGTCTTGCTTTCTCATCTGTATTACAAGGATAACAGCACACATCTCATGGGACTGCTGGAGGGATCAACCAGGTAGCTGAGTTCCCCTGCTTCACAAATGGGGAAACTGAACCTGAAAACAAAGAAGCTAACTGAGGTCACGCAGCCAGAGAGTTAACGCCATTATTTATTGTTTTGAGTATTGATTATTGTTGTGTGTGCATCCCATGGTGCATGTGTGAAGGTCAGAAGATGTCCTCGGGTATGAGTCTTCACCTCCCATCTTGTTTCTGAGACGGGACCTTTCCTGTTGTCTGCCACTGTGCTGCTGTCCAAGCTAGCTGGCCCACAGCTTCCTAGAGATTCTTTAGGTTCTGCTGCCCATCTAGTCTTAGGAGCTCTGGGATCACATCTGGCTTTGATATGGGGTTGTGGAATCTGAACTCAGGCTGTCAATATTCCATGGCAAGTGCTTTTGCCACTGGGCTCTTCTTCCATTTGGCCATAATTTAAAAGTGGGCGACCTGGCAGAACGCTTGTATAGTTCACTGGTTGGAGTTCACTGGTTGCATTCTCTGGGAATGGTGTGTCCTAACAGGCTCTGGGAGCCTCACTTTGAAAGTGAACAACACCATTGGATGGATAGCATACAACATTTAGGATTTAAAAAGTGTGTGTGTGTGTGTGTGTGTGTGTGTGTGTGTGAAGATAGATTAATGTTGTAGTCTGTGTGTAGAATGGTAGATGGGGATAATTAGAAGAAAATAGGATTACTGTTCACTTCAACTTCAGGATCTCACCTTTCACCTTGGATTTTTGGGTATTGTTTTATATTTTACTTATTTTGGGGTGTGTGTATGTGTGTGTGTGTGTGTATGAGAGAGAGAAGAGAGACAGACACAGACAGAGATAGCATGAGTGAGCATGATCACATATGTGTAAAGGTCAGAGGACAATCCTTAGGAGCTATCTACCTCCTTGTACCACGTAGATCCTAGGGATGGAACTCAGGCTGCCACCTTTACCTACTCAGCCACCTCACTGACTCCATTTATTTTTGAAGCTAAGAAGTGAACAAGCACCATGGCTGAAGGCATGAAACCAGTGGATAAGCACTGTCTCCCTTAGGGGGTTAGGTGTGTCAGTGTGAAGATCAAAGCCAGTAAAATCCACTCATGACATGTGGAAACAGTTCCTAGTTCACAAATATGAACAGAGTACAGAAGAGGTGCTTCATATTTCTGTTCCTATTCAACTCTTATTGCAATGAATTTCAAAAGCTACACTTGTGGAAACAGCTGGATCACACAGACCAACAGGTGCCAAGCAACCTTCTTTTGGGGGCTAGAGGTAAGTCCATGGTAAGAACATTTACCCAGCATGCACATGGTCCAGTTCCATCCCTAATACCACCACCACTAAACCCACTAATTTTCTGTTGGAAAATGGGAGGGGTTTGAACAACTATCCCCCTGGTGCAGAAGAATGCTAATCAAAGATAAGAACAGCAAAACTTAAAACCTCGACCCCCGGGTCAATTGCAAGTCATTATGTAATCTGAAGGCAGAAGAAAAACACAAGGCAAAGTAGACTCACAATAACACAGAGCAACACAGGGGATGCTCATGTGCATTGAAGACGTTGCTAAGTAAAAATACCTTACATAAATAGTTTAGAAGAAAGAGTAATTTTTAAAAAAAAATACTGTGAAGAAAAAATAGTTCTTTTAAAAAGAAGTTTCTTCTTTCTCCCGAATTCAAAGTGAAAGGACATTAAAACCATTTTCTCTCATCTCTAAAGGGCACGCACTTCCCAGGAACCAGGTGCTAAGAGTTCAAGTACAGTGAGAGTCTGCTGACTCAGAACCTGAGGATGGTTTTCCATTTGGGTGTCCTTAACGCATGCTCAATCATTCCAGGTGTGTGTGGTATTCACTAAAAGAATTAGTACGGTGAGCAAAACTGGTTTGGGTCCCTGGATTCACTGCAACCTCAGAAGGCTCCTCCTATCTCTCAGCTGTAAACAGCTGAAGAACCATTTCTGGGTTGATCCCACTATTGAGATCTTCTCTGTGAGATTACCAGAGTCAAGCAAAGCCCAGGGCCTGCTGTTACAAATCAACATCTTCACAGGAGTGCAGTTGTGTGTGGCTCTCCAGGGCACCTCAGCGATTCCTCCCCTCTATCATGAACATCACTGTTTCATGACCCCTGTCAATCTCCCAGGGTGCACTGTGCTTCAGGGGACTGCCCACATTGCCAGCAGTAGCTTCTTCTGTGAACTTAAAATGGAAACTCCAGACCCACTGTATCAGGAATTCTGGGAATAGGCCATATGTGTGTTTGACTGGTGCTGGGTATCAAGGATGGCCTGTACACAAGAAGACTCCAGCATGAACTCCATGCTTGGCAGTCTCTGGTCTCTGCTAACAGACCCACAGCCAGCAGCTGGCTCCACACCGTGCCTGGGAACCCTGCTCACACTCAGAGATCTTTCCACCCAACACATTTGAAGTGAGCTTCTCAGAAGTTAGAGGACTCAGAGGTTAACAGCTCTAAACATGTACATTGAGGTGATCAGAAGTCAAGAGACAGGAGAAATGTTTCTCATGTTGGGTTTAGAAACTGTAAGTGCTGTTAGGTTCCTGAACTATCCTCAAAGAATAAGGATGTTCACAGCTGGAAGGTTAGGTCCTTATAGAAGAGGCCAGAAAGGAGGAAGCACATGTCAAAAAGCAAACTATATGAGAAAATGCATATAAAGTTTTATATTCCCACCAACATCAGCAATTTCTGATGAAGTCTCCAAATCAATAGTTTCTGGCATTATCTTTAAAACTGGTCCTTACCTCTTTCCACATGATGGTATGCCACATACCATTTCTTAACACTGGAAAAGAAGAAACAATGAACTGATTAAGATTGTAGAGATTCAAATGTCAGGGTTCTACAGACCCAAAAGGCTTCTGTGAAACTTGTACTTATTAATCCGAACAAATTAGACCCTTGGCAGAATGGCAAATGACCAGCCATGCCAATATGGGCCTCCATATGTGTACCTCTGCAACATATGTTTATGTGTGCATATAGGTAAACCAAATTTATATTTAGCCCAGGAGTAGAAAAGGCCTAGTGTTACATAATTCAAATAGGAGCAACACAGCAACAAAACACTGAAGTGATATAAAAACCAAAATAATGAGGAAAGTGGGTAACAACGGGTGTGGAGTCACAAAACTTCTAGAGACACAAATTAATTTCTGAAAATCCTGTCTTCCAGGATATACAGATCCCATTGATAAAAAGACTAACATTTTATTTTAGCACTCTTCTATTTCTTTAAAGATAATGTTCCCAGCTTATTATCCATAGCCATGATCAAGCATTATGCAGGCACAGGACTCATTCCTACATTAACAATGGAAAGAGACTGAGCCTGGTAACTTACCTATTGTTTTCTTCTTGTTAACTGCACTGTCTGCCTTATGTCGCTTCTGTTACAGGAAAAAAAGCAGAGGTTCTTACATTCAAATGTTCCAGATGAATAATTGAAATGGAAAGCAGTAAAATCAGGGGTTTACAGGGCCAAGAACACTACGATGCTAATGCTGTAGACTTAAGCTGGGCGGCCTGCCAGCTGTCAACAATGACTAGATCTAGAGGTGGCTACTTGAAGCTTATGTGACTTTTGGGTTCTAATAATTTACAAGCCCTTCAAAGTTTTAAATTCCTTATAGCTATTTGTGGGCAGCCCGAAATGACTCAGCATTATAAACCCAACAACAAAGAGCAGGCTTCATCCTCAAGTTAATCTACTATGTATTCCATGAAATATATATATGTGGGAGAATCAAGTGTGTGTACGAGCAAAAGGAAAAGATAGAGGAACATGATGGAAACGTGGCTGTAGCCAGTGAGGTGTGAGGGAACATGAGGAGGAAGGGCCTTGGAGAATTACCTCAGGCATAAGAAGCACAAGGCTGCTTGCAAGCGGGAATTAATCAAAGGCTTTATTTGATACCTGAATGCAGGTGCTCTAAAACAGGATACCAGCCAAGTTCTAACATGATCCAGAACACAGAAGTGCCTCAAGTCACTGCACAGGAGTTTCGGAGTCTTGAAGTACATCTTCCTCCCCAGCAAACATCACCACTCCCCCTACCAACTGGTTAAGCTGTAGCCCTGTTTCCTGTTACAAGCATATCACCCAGTCACATACACCTCAAATCTCATAATATGATATTTTATTATGCAGAGTCAAAAACTTACAAAATCTTCTACAATTTCTTTGATGCCTGCAATTGTTAAAATGATGATCAATGGCACCAGGGTGGTGTATCGTCCTGTTGGCGATACGTCTGGAATTTGCTGTAAGAGAACACAAGATAGAATATGGCACATGGAGGTCTCCACAAAGAAGAAAAACATGGCACTCAGCCCTCACTCGGTCTGGTCTATTTTGCTATACAACAAAAGGCCTACTAATTCAAAAACTAGCTATGCCATTTACATTTGAAAGTATCTAACATGGAAATGTGTTTGGAAAATGGGTAAAAAGGATGATCTTCATGATCAAAATATATGCATGGTATAGATGTTTGAAATATCACAGTGTCTAACATAATGAATATATATCAATATAAAAGAAAAGTGAACATGATGACGTATGGTCCATGAGAACCAGTTTCTCATCCTCTTTTAGTAACTGCTTTTTTTTAAGGAATTCCCACCCAAGTCTGTTTTATACAAAGATCCTGTCTGTTCACTCTAGTGATAATCTGAGAAGGAAATCATCTACAAGCATTCCAACACTCTTCCAACAAAAATACTTCACTAGTAAAATTTCATTTTTGTACATAATTGAGTTTCTAAATTTTAAGTACCTCCAGACAAAACAACCGTTACCTGTAATAAGGCAATGAAGAGGAAGAAGGCATTGGCAGCTCTCCTAATCTGCTCATACAAGAATCGAGGTAGAAATGTCAACACGCTGTACTTGGCCGTACTGAAAGTACAAAGAAAAATACTACTATTAGCAAAAAGGTAACCCTTAAATAACAATGTGAGCCCTCCAACAGGATGTCCTATGTAGGCGGGCACAACTGACCAGAGAAGCTGCCAATATGATTGCAGTTCAAACTTTGAGATGCACATTCAATTGTCCCATGTGGTGACCAGGTCATTTACTCCCACCTGAGAGCCACATGCTAAGAGCGACACTTGTGAATAGCAGTTCAGTGAGCTCCTGGGCACATGACATGCTGTGTTTCTCACCCATACCTGAAGCACTTCCACTTCCCACCCCCCACCATGCACCCTTTACTCAGCAATCTTGGCTCAGACTTTGGCTTCACCTGGCTACTCTCTCCCTTCAGCCTTCAGCCTGTTAACGCGTGATCTGTCTCCCATCTCATCCCAGTTACATCATTAGCTTCTATTAAATTTGGTCAAATTCTAGGGGGCTATTCTGCCTTCAGATCCACAGTGGTTGTTCTCCTATCATGCTGTCTCTGCTTTGACTCATACATCAGTCCTCTGCATTCATAGGTTTTAAAAAATACTTGAAGGAAATTGTATCTTTAATGGATACAAACAGGATTTTTTCACTATGATCCCCTGATAAGCACACTATAATAATAATTTCCATAACATTTATATTGTACTGAGAATTGTAAGTCATCTAGATATGATCCAAATGAATGGGGAAAGGTATATAGGTTCTATGTACAAGCAATTTCATTCATAAAAAGGACTAACAACCATAGATTTTTATATCACAGAGAGTCTTGGATAAATCCTGCATGGATCCTGAGGGATGACACTATCTACTTCTTTGTCCCCAGAAGGTATGACTGGAACAGGAAAAACATGCACTTCACTTTTTGTTCCACACCTGTAGGACACAGCAATCAATGAACAGGAAATAAATTGAACCAAAGACACAAACTGAGAGCCAGACTGACTCTCGGCCTACTCTCTGAAAGCAGGACCTCAAGCCTACTACTTCCTCTATTGGGTTATTTTTATCTATTGTTTATCATTTTGCCCCAGATAATCTAAAATTAACTATGTTGCTAAGAGTGACCTTGAACTCCCGATGCTTCTGTCTCCACCTCTCAAGTGCTGAGTGCTGGGACTACAGGTTCTAAGCCTATCCTTGAGTATAGTCTAGCAAGGTCATCTAGCTGACTAAAAATGCACACAGCAGAGGAATCAAAGCAGAGGGACCAAAGCCCAAAAGGAGGAAATACCACAGGGAGATGTGGATTGCTGTAGAACCTGACAGCAACTGAGGCCAGAGTCACAGAGCAAAGCCCGGGCTGACAATTCAGAGCTACAGCAGGTTCTTACCTAAAAAGTTCCCAAAGGGAGAGAGGGAGGGAGGGAGGGAGGGAGGGAGGGAGGGAGGGAGGGAGGGAGGGAAAGAGAGAGCGAGAGAGAAAACAAAAACTGGTGGTTCAAAACAACTATCAGTTAAAAAAATACTATAGGAAACATCAAGCAAGATGGTCTGATTGTACATTAGAACCTAAGATTCCATCTGTGTAATGAGCATTCATGCACACACACACACACATCTGACAATAATTCTTTTGAGGTAAAGCATCTTCCACTCCAGCAGAATGCTGAGTGTGTTTAAGGGGCCCATACCATGAAGGCAAAGAGCTGGGAAAGACAGGAGTCCTTGTTATACCAACAGAAACAAAGGAAATATGCACCAGAATAGAAGTGAAATGCATGAACCTAAGCCTACATCCTAAGGCAGAATGACCAGGGCCAGCCACCCACTCATCTGGGACCACTGTATGGTATTAAATGTGACTGTTAATAAATATGGTATATATTAATAACCCAATATACACTTGTCTATCAGATGCACAGGGTAGATACTCTAGGTCCCTCTGCAGACACCAAATCCAGCTTCCATGTGAGGCCGGTGCTTTTGGTCCAGGGACCATGGCTGGACCATGACAAGCCCCTGAGGAAGCAAGGTAGTTCACACTTCTCAGCTGAGTTTAGGCCAGCTGCTGAATTCACATTGTACGATTTTACAGTTCGAAGTGGAACAGAGCGGCAGGTGCTTTGGCAGACATATAGCAGGAGAAAGACCATCTATAATGCTGAACACGAAAATGAAGCTGACAGCAAAGGACATCATCACAAAGAGAGCCACTCACTCCTAAAGATTCCCACTCATGTGTGTACCAGCACCCTTCCCCACATGCCACTGTTCACGGGAAAACAGGGGTCAGGGTGGATGCTTGTGTGAATATATGGCAAACAGTAGAACCTGAGAACTGGGATGAAATAACTCCAGTTTACTGCTGGACACAGTCTCTCCCTACATACTGCGTGTCATAGGGCCCACTGTGTGGCTGAGGTTTAAAGCATGGACCTGAGCTCTGGCAGTTGAATATGAAGGTGCACACATTGTGTCCTGGTCATTTTCCTTTCAGTAAAAAAAGCTTTAAACATTTCTCAGGTGAGGACAAAGTTGTGGGGAGGAGTGTTCTAACGGGATTGAACAAGCATGGGGAACAATCAGAAAATTGAGCTCAGAAACAGCATGAGTCTGTAGCTTATTCAGCATCCCAAACCAACAAAATGCCCAGGAGCCAGAGCTGCAGAACAAGAAAAAGATGGCATCTTCAGAGCTACTGGCTCCCTGGCACAAGAACGGCTGGAACTGATAATTCTGAATTTCACCAGCAGCTCAAAATATGATTTCCCCTGAAGCAGCCTCCAGAAATGTGCCAGCTGAACCGACTTAGCCCACACCTTCCAATTGTGAACAGTAAATCTACAAGAACCTTGAAGGCAGCCATACCTCTTCTTCTCTTGCATACATGCAAAACACACATCTATATGCTCAACAGTAAAGGTGTCATTTTACAGCAACTGACAGAAGAGAAGGCCAAGTTGAAGTCCCCACAAGATGCTGGCTTCATGTACAGACCGGTGCTTCAGACCCATGTCCTGGGAGCCCCACACACTCCCAGCTCCCTGGAAGACACCATCCCTTCTCTTCTCGAGGACACTCATTTCAAAGACTGGAGGTGAAACCCAGTGTCAGGCATATTCCTAACATGCTCAAGACCCTGGGTTTGATCCCTCGGACAACAAAATCAAGCTGTGCTACCCCCAAACCCCGCCAGGCTTGAGATGTCCACCTACAATCCTATCACTAGGAGGGCCAAGGCCAAGGATCATGAGATCAAGGTCAAGTTAAGCTATACAGTAAAGTCTTCATGTCAGAAACACAAGGGTTAGGAAGAGAGAAGAGAAGAAAGGAGGGAGGGAGGGAGAGGGAGTCATTAAGGAGTTCCAGACTATCAAGATATGAAGAAACAAAAGACAATATTAAATGTCCGGAGAACGTACAAATACCTTTTTAATAATTAATTCATTTATTATTTATTCATTTTATGGTGATAAAGATTATTGCCACATTCTATTGAAGTTCTTAAATGTAACTGAAATACGCCTGTCAGTCTCCCATATACATACAGGATTGTGCATAATACCAAAGTATTCGGTCTGAATTCTCATACTAATGCATATTTCCATAGACAAAAGTTATCCCCAGCCTTAGTCGGAGAAGTCTCTCTGACAATGAACAGTGATGAATGCAGAGTTGTGGCTGTCCAAGATGCTGAGAATAAGTAATAGCTGTGAGCTTACCTCTAAAGAAGACATTTCCCCATCCTCTAAGGCTCAGGGAACACTGAAGAAGAGGAAGCAGGACATGTGTAAGAGCTGGGAGGTAAGAGTTGAAGATCTGTGGAAGGCTAGTCTCTAGACCACTGGTTCTCAATTTGTAGGATGTGACCCCTTTGGGGGTTGCATATCAGCTATTTATATTACAATATATAACAACAGCAAAATCAGAGTTATGAAGTGGCAACAACATAATTTTATGTTTGGAGGTCATCACAGCATGAGGAGTTATATTAAAGAGTTAGGGCATAAGGAAGGCTATGAACCACTGCTCTAAACTCACACAACCATGGCAATATTTAACTCACAACAACCATGCTTTCTTGCACTGGGCTCACATGAAACTAGCCCTGGCATTGATCAGACACAGAAGCAGGAAGAGTCCACAGGACCCAGTGGCTACCATTGAAGTGCTGGCTATGGATAGATTCCAGAAGAGAATACCTGCCTTTAGTTGCATCCAAATTACCCTGATTAAACTCAGCAGGTCCCAAAACAAATCAAGTAGGCATTAACACAGAAAGTAACTTGTGGAGACAGATTGTAGAAAGATAAGAGAGTTGCTGGAAATGATCAAGAAATAAGACAAGTTGAACTGAAAGCCAGAGAGTGCTGAGTGGAAGCCAGTGTGAGTGCACTAAGCCCAGGGACATCAGTTGCAAAACTGAGCCCCAAGTTGAGTTAAATTGCCTTTTTACATCCTCTCTTGTCCCCTTAGCAATCTAGAGTGATATATATTTTGATTGAATAACTAAGTTTACTTAAAAGAATTTGCCAGAGTACCCTATATAAGCAGAAACAAGCAGCATAATTTACCACAATCATTTACAGGGCAGAGTATAGGGAAGAGAATTTAGTTACACATGAGTCATAGTGAGATACTACAAGGGTGCTAGCCTATTGCAAATGTTTGTAACTGTAGTATAACAACTTTTTTACCTAAAGACACAAAGCTATTAAAGAAAAGAACATATTTGCAAAGGGAAAATCAATTAGATGCTAGGCTTCTTGCTAGCAGCATAGACAGCTAAAGAAACTTTTCAGATTTTTAAAATATGTATGTATGTATGTATGTATTTAATGTATACAAGTGACCTGTCTTCAAAGACAACAGAAGAGGAAATCAGATCTCATTTTAATGGTTGTGAACATGTGGTTGCTGGGAATTGAATTCAGAACCTCTGGAAGAGCAGCCAGTGCTTTTAACTGCTGAGCCATCTCTCCAGCCCAACACTTCAGATTTTTATACCCAGCCAAACTGCAATGTATTCTGCATATTCACTTTTTTAGGAATCTCCTAAGTGTACCAGGGGCATCAACAGAACTGGATAGCAATCACTGTCTTACTGGATCATTGCACACTACCTATGCATTAAAAAATCCTAGTGAACACTATAAATATGTATAAGTATAGCACATGCGGTTACTTTTTTTAAAAGAAAGGAAATATATATTACAACCAAAACCTGGGGATATAATGCAGGAAAGTTTTGGGGTAACCACTTTACAACATAGCTACAGAGTGACCAATCTGTCTGGTAAAGAGCTTGTTAGTGTTGACACAGAGACTATTTGACAGGGTTATTTCCAAAATACAGAGAAGAGTCGGTGTGAAGCTTATCACTATAGAGCTCACCCACCATACCAAGGACCAGGTTCATTGCCTAACACTGCAAAAATAAAACAAAATACAAATGCAGAGAGGTTAGATAGTATGAATATCTAGAGATATTAATTGTTTAAGCTGAAAGGTGAGGAGGGAAAAGCAAGTTATACTAAAAAAAGAAATAATGATGATCCACTACCTCACCATTTAGCCCTAAGGTCTGTAAGTTAAATCTTCATTTGTTAGAGAATTTCATGAGATAATTTCTAAACTTAAAAGGACTATGTGGCTCAGAGGCAGAATACTGTCTTAGCATATATAAAGCTTTGGGTCCCATCCCCAACACAATAAACATAATAAATATATATTCAAATATATATACACACATGCTGAAAAACTAAATTTCTGATTCTAATTTTTAAATGTGGTAGAAGCCAACAGAAGAAATCAAGACAGAGTTCAAAGTGGCTGTTTCCAGTAGAGTACATCCAGATTGAAGGTGACTTGTTGATTTTCATGATAATCTGTCCATTTGAACTTTTAACCACCTGTGTATGTTGTTTCTATACTAATTTTATATTATCTTTGAAATTAAAAAGTATCCAGACAGAACTAGGAAGGAACAGTTGTTCTTTGGAGTAATTTTAGAATGACCAAACATCAGGAGCTGCTTATTAAAAGATGATGTTGGGCTAAAGACCCAAATTGTTCTAATACCCCCACCACAGAATGGTCTGGCAACCCTTCCCATCTGATACTGTACCCAATGGACCACTTCCTCTGGCCAGCAGCCATGGAGGAGCCCCAGGCTCAAGGATGGAAGCAGGATAATTCTGGCATGTCCTACGAGGGCCTGACAAGTATTAGTGCTCTGATTCACATTTGAATAAACTCATTTGTCATTCTTCTTATCTGGATGTACTTCAGCACCAGGTCCCCTTCCCTGCTAACCCTCCCCCCCACACACACACACACACACTCACACACATATACAGGAAAATGAAGAGCACAGCCTCTAAGTGGAAGTCACTTTATTCTGAAGACTGCTGGTCCTTACTAAATTTTCTGGCTCCTTTCATCCTCTGCCAAATTTCCATAACATTTTCTTTCTTTTCATCAAACCACATCCTTCTTTCCTGAGCCAACAGCCCAAGGGGTCATCTACTCCAGCAAGCTCTTCCCCATTCAGGTCAAGGCAAAGTGTACACTGTTTATCAACTCACCCATTTCAATATGGTGTAAATAAAACAGAGAGAGAGTCAGCCACCAGTCTGCAGAAGTAGTTTCTTTATTCATATGGCAGTCTCTAAGATGGCCACATCAAACATCCTCTTTAGTCCATCTCTGTGCCTTGCAGGCAAAGCGGGCTCTGCAGCCGCCCAACAGCACAGCGCCCTCTGCTGACCATCACCGCAGCTTCACTTGGCTAAGCCCAGCCCTGTAGTGTCTCAGCACTTCCAAAAATCCTCCAAGACATGCTGCCTAAAGCAGTACCTTCATTGTTTCTCAACCTATGGGTCGTGACTCCTTTAGGGTCAAATGACCCTTTTATAGGGTTACATATCAGATACCCTGCATATCAGAGATTTACAATTCATAACAGTAGCAATATTACAATTATGCAATAGAGACGAAATAATCTTATGGTGGGGAGTCACCAAATATGAGGACCAGTATTAAAGGCTCCCGGCAGTAGGAACCACTGCACCATTTGAATATCTTTATGTGCTTTGCTCATATACATTCACTGACAGATACTTTGTGTAAAAACAACATACTAGCCATTCCTACCAAATTCTATTTTCCTTTTCATTTAGCTTACTATACTGTACAAACCCAGAACTGTATTCAGATTTTGTGATTCCTGGATGCAATCATACATACAAAAGTGGATGTGACATTGAAAAGCTCACAATACAATGCAAATACTCAGAAATTATTTTCTCACAATATTATAAAGATCCTGGCAAGTCATTCTTTTTAATGGTTACCTAATATTCTAAAATTGACTGCATGATTCTACCATGAACATTGCTTTATTTATATATACATCACAATAAATACCTGCACTCATATGCTCATGCATTTTGGTGAGCATAACTCCATAAAAACAGATTACCTGAAACAGGATTAGCAACTCTAAGGGGACTGTGGCTTCTTAACAGGGTAATTCACATTTCCTATGTTCTAATGTATTTCTGTTCCCTGAGGATCATAGATATTTGATTACAATATGCAGCAGAGAACTTTCCAAACATATTTTAAAGCTTCACACATTAACCAAGAGGAACTCTGCTGCTACTTTGCATCTCTATTTTGTGATGCTGGAGACTCAGGACCCGAGTATGGCAGGCAAAGGGTCCTGAGTCTGCCCCAGTAACAACCCCAGATGTGTCATTTCTAACAGTATATCCTTTAAGCAATGGGTATCACTAGGCTTTTTTTTTCTTTTTTATTTACAGTGCTGGGTGTCATGTCAATAATATATCGTGGTTACATAATTGTTTTTTGATCATTATTAAAGTCTAATATGTCTTCATACATCGGGGCATATGTCTTTACTCCAGCATCACTTCCTCATGTATTTTACTCATTCCACCATCTCTACATGTGTGTGTGTCTGTCTGTCTGTCTGTCTGTCTGACTGACTGACTGACTGACTGACTGACTGACTGACTGACTGTATGCATGCACCTGTGTATGGAGACCACAGCAAGACAGACTGACCCCAGACTTGCTCCAAGTTCCTGATAAATAGACAAAGTGAATTCAGTTCTGGGTCATTATCTAGGATAAGACTTGGCCAAGCCTGTCTAGGGCTGGAGCCAGTGCTTCAAAGAGTCAAGGTTGTGGTTTCTGTGGAGCCAACTCTTCCCTTGGGCTGCTGTTATCAGTCCTAACATAGCCTTGTCTGAGATATCACATCTTCTCTTCACCAACATTGCCTGATTTAACTGTCTGCTGACTCAGCCATATTCCCCCTGGAAACAGTATACATGACATTATATTTCTTAATAAACGTGCTTGGCTAAGCCCTCAGCTTATCCAAGGCCTCCCTAGCCGAGGATCCAGCTATTGCTTTTTGTCTCCTTTAGTCCTCAATCCCAGTTCTCCGACTCAGCAATTGGGACCCTTATTCCTGCAGGTTCTGGTCTGGCAGCTCTATCACGGTCTACCTTACTCCTCGAGACACAAACCAAGCAATCTCCCTCCTCCCTCCCTCCCCTCATCCCCTGCTCTGACTCCTTCTCTGTGCCTAGAGCTAGGCTAAAAGCCAGAACCCTCATGATCTTCTGATCCCTTGTCCCCATGACACTGGGGTGTAGTGTGTGTGTGTGTGTGCGTGTGCGTGTGTGTGTGTGCGTGTGCGTGTGCGTGTGTGCGCGTGTGTGCGTGTGCGTGTGCGTGTGTGTGTGTGTGTGTGTGTGTGTGTGTGTGTGTGTGTCTGTGTCTGTGTCTGTGTCTGTGTGTGTGTGCCACCTTTCCATGTGTCCTGGAGATCCAAACTCAGGAGTCCCTGCAAGTAAGCACTCTTACCCATTGAGCCTTTTCCCTGTTTTTGTTTTTTGTTTTTTTGAGGGTTTTTTTTTTGAGGTTGTTTTCCTATTTTGAGATAGTCACACTATGTAGCCCAGGTTAGACCTGAACTTCAGGTCCTCCTGACTATACTTTCTAAATGTTAGGATTATAGAAGGGTACCCATATATCAGTATTTCAGATCTCATTTTCTTGTTTTGTTCTTATTTTAATCCTTTAAGTGTCCATGAGTAAGAATTCTTGCTGGGAAGTGATAGATTCTAGCTTTTAATATTTAGATATATGTGTTTCATTTAAGACACCCATAGAAATTTGTAAGGGGCTATGGGGCTGAGGCTTCAAGAGAGGGAAGAAATAATCCAGTAGAAAGGGGTAAATGGTAATGATGGAACAGGAATAGTTAAATGGGGTGGAGCAATGGAAGAACTGGAAAAGCCATATGAAAGACAACTACCAAAGACATTTTCTGAAATACAAACATACACACACACACACACACACACACACACACACACACACACACAATTTAGATGACATTACCCTATTATAGGGAACAATATTCCATATAGACACCATAGGATAGCAAATAAAACCTCTAGTACCAGGAAAGAGTTACCCTTTTTGGAGCTGCTGGCCAATGGAATCCCATAGACCCCCACACAGACAAGCTATTACCAATACTCCTGGTTATTCTCTAGAACTTGATATTAAGATCCTATTACTCAAGACACCACATACTAGAGTCAAAGAACATGAAAAAAAGAAAACTGGTATTAAGCTTCATCCTTGGTGGCTAGTTTTCCTAACGCTGAGAAAAGTAGCCATCAATCTTATGTAGCTGCAAACCCTGTAAACCATAATAACAACCAGCCTGACAAGTTATGCCCACTGATACAATAGTGGCACAACTGTTCTGGAAGTAACCAACCACTTTATGATTAGACTTAACTCCTTTAGAGGAACCCATATCTGTCGCATTTATGAGGCCTGTAACCTTAGTCAGACCCTAGGGGACATTCTACTATTATTACTTTACTAAAGGGACATTGAACTAAACTGACACCTAGTGACTGATCATTGTACCCATAGGTTAGTGAACCTCCCAAACCTTATCAGAGAACTTCTTACTCAGCAGACAGAAATTAATATAGAAACTCACAATTGGTAATGGTGCAAAAACTAAGAGACTATGGAATAGTCATCCCTAAATGGGATGTTTGTAACACATTCCCTTCTGTTCAAAGCTTAGTAATCATTGTCGTAAAGGAAGCAGAAGGTAGTGGACAAGAAAACAGGGTTTTCCAAACATAGCAGGGTGGCTCAGATGTGAATTCACAGAAGTCATAATAGCATTCACAAGACTTCTGAAAGATTAAGCCAGAAAGAAATCACAGAATAGGAGAATATGATGATGAAGCCCTAGACCTCACTAAAAAGTTACTGAGAATTGATAGCTATCAAAAAAAAAGAAGTTAGTTTTCTATTAAGTATGTGATCCCTGATAGATTTAACATGCTCCAGCAGACAGCCACACACCCAAGAGTACATATGAATCACTAATTAGACTGGATGAATTTTTTTTAAATAACATAAATTTGGGAAGGTAGGTATAGGGGTGGATCTGGGAAAAGATGAAAATATAGATGATCAAATATAATGTGTGAAATCCTCAAAGAATTAATAAATATGCATCTAAAATTCTATTTCTTGTATGTGTTCTTCAATAGTCTGTCTGGTTATTATATATCAGTTTTTAATCAGAAATCAAAATTTCAGGTTGGATGATATGACTAGAAGAAAGATTTCCATCCTAAGCTTCTCTGGAGATTACCTTAAAGTCACCCACCACATGCTCTGGGATAAAACAAATTCTCAAAAGATTTGGCTTCTAAAATTGCTAAGTTATCATTTTGGCAGTATGCACCTCAAGTTTTTCTATAACTTTCTACATGAAGATTAATGATTTCAATTATTACTAATGCAAGACTCATTAATCTAAGACAAATCCATAGTAATTTCCAATAGCTTAATTTCTTAACAAACTGTATTTTCCAATAAAAAACACATAGAATGCCTCAAATGTGAAAATCTTTGTTTATTGAAAGCCAAATAAATATATATATATATACATATATATATATATAAAGAAAAAAGAAATACTGTGATTAATATCAGGGTTTCACCGGCTTTGTAACTTTTAAAGGCTTTGTTTTTTTTATGTTTTATGGAATTATATGATATGTATTTGTGTTAGTTTTTAAGTTATAGTAGAATTCTGTACTAAGTCCATATTTTCTTGTTTGTTTATGTTATTGCTGTTTTATTATTTTTAGTACGGAGTATTTTACTAGTATTTCAAGTATTTCAAGGTTACAAAGTATGCATTTGTTAAAACCATTCATTGAATTTAGGTTTAATTTTGTGATCTAAAAACTCATCTGTTTTTTCAGAATCTTCAATTTATCAAAACAAATTTATAATGCATGCCCTTATGATTTTCCGGAATTTCATTCATATCTGTTATAATGTTTGCCTTTCAATTTCTAGTTTTATTGAAGGTCTTCCCTTTTTTGTTTAATTTGGTTATTGTGTTTAATCCTTAGAAATAAATAAATTTATTAAAATATTGAAAAAAAAGAAAGCCAATGACAATAGCTACTCCAAAATTTTTCTGAAAAATGAACAATGAAAACACATAAATTAGATAAATGCACACACACTCTGGTTAGAATAGAAGACGTTCTTCATCAGAAACCGAATTATCTCCCTATACAAGAAACTCCTGTAACTCCACTAACAGAGGCTCATTTTTACTCCCTGACTCTGTAGTTAGCAGACCCACTGCTGGCTGGTACAAACAACAATGTCCCGGACTTCTCTGTCGTCACTATAGCCTGGGTTGGTACTCTATTTTTCCTCCTTCAGACTGCTGGCTGTATTCCTCACAGGAGGATGGAAAATGGAGGGGTCCACACTTCTCTCTGGGAATGAGGATGTCCCCAAGTTTCCTCAGCTCATGAGCTGTGGGCCCTGATCAAATCCCACAACCTGATCTAGTTTTAAGCATTCTGCACTAGGCATGCTTGGAACACAATTGCTCAGGCGTCCCTGTAAAAACACCTTCCCAAGGCAACAAGTCTCTTGGATATGGCTTCTTGCTTCATTTACAGGATATTCCCCAGTCCATTCCCAGAGGGAGTCAGTGCCAGGTTGAGCAGGGACCTTGGCACACACAACACAGACAGAAAAAGAAACAAAACAAAAACATTTGCCATCACCCCTTAAGAGTCTCACTGAACTAGAAAATAATGAAAACGTTTAGGAATAGAAACCAAAACTATTCCTGGGCTGGATGAAGAGATGGCTCATTAGTTTAATGTGCTCGCTGCTCTTTCAGAGGACCCGAGTTCAGTTCCCAGCACCCACATTAGTGTGCTCACAACCACATATAACCTGGGGCATCCTCACCTTCTTCCAGCCTCCATGGGCAATGCATACATGTGCATATGTGCCTCTCCCCCACCACACGCATGTAGGCATATACACATATGCACATACTCACAAGTGCACACACCACCCTTCTCGTTCCCTCTGGATGTCACCACCCTACATCCTAATTATTTGACTGCAGGTGCAGTCAACTTATGTCTGTCCAGCCGGGATGATGAATCTCTTTTGTTGAAATTTAGTCCCCACTGGGTATCAGAAACATGATCAGATGTTCTCTGAAAGCATCTGGGCTTGAATATTTGACAGTGAAACCATTTTAATAATGTCATCTTGCAATAAGGCTGGAAGCCTGAAGATTTCTGGAGACAAACAGTTGGTTATTTCTCACATATTTTATTTCTTACTTCCAAGGCTACTTTGACTAATTAGTAATTCCTATTGCCACCACTTCCTGATTCATTTCCAACTGTTTTCCAACAGAATATGTGTCATATTCAAAACCACTCTAGGACTGAAGTAATAACTAGCATTTGAGAACATGTTATATGCTAGATTCTTGATCCAGGACCTGTGTCAGCTGGTTTTCAGTCATCACATTGGGAAATCAAAGCTGGACACAGGATTTGTTCACACTCTGGTAACTAACTGCATCTGAGCCCTCTGCCTGGGATTAGAAGGTCACATATTCTGCTTCTAGGCATCATTCTGAGCACCCACCTTCCTCTAGTATGAGCTTCTGCCTGAGACACACTGGTTCTGATCCCTGAGCTCACCCTACTCACCTCTGCAAACCTTTAGGCTACTCTACTCACCCTTAGCATCTCTCTTCTAACCATCCCCCCCCCAGTCTCCATGCTGCCTCCCATTAAAAGACACAGCTCAGCTGTGTTGCAGCTAATGGATGCCTTGTTTTCTGCATCCCGGTGGTACCCGAGGCCTAGCTAACCACATGCACCAGGAGGGAACTGCCCTTCCAGGGTCAGATAACTCTAGACTAGAAATCAATTCCTTTTATATAAAAAGCAAACAGTTCAAAGCTGGCCTTCCCTCCCCAGCCCCACACAGCAAGATTGCTTGAATCACCCCAGGGCCAGAGATCAGGTCATGAAGGACACTTCCTGGATCCCAGAACCCACTGAAATTATTTATACTAATGAATAGTCACTATGAAGATTAACGGATCTTTCTTAATAAATAATTTGTAATCATAAATCTGTTTGCCCTCTCTTATTCAGCCTTTCCAGAGGGAAGCGCATTGTAGGTCACTGTCTTAGATAAGAAGCAGGCCTCGGGTGAGTCCTGGGTGGTGCTTGCCACTTCACCTCTGCCTGTTCCTATCAGGTCCCAACACCACCCAGCTCCAATCCTCTAGAGACCCTGCTCTCTAGTCCCCAACCTCCCTGTCACCTTGCTCTGAGCACCTGGCTTTGCCCCTGTGTCTTTTGTCAATTTATTTTATGCAGTTTGGTTGTTTTGAGACATTAGAATCTCCTGTAGCACAGAATGGCCCTACTCTCTATGTAGCTGGGGATACCTTGAACTAACCCTCTAACATCTACCTCCTCAACGCCGAGGCCACTGGGAAAGCCACCACACTTGTCTGTTCTTAACACAAACATTGCAGAAAGGCCTCATTGATCACCCCATGCCCTCTCTTGGCTGGACTTGCATCTCTTGTTCATTTTTCACAATGGCTTCTATTATGACCTTAAGTGCTGGTCTAATTTACTGTCTAACATCATAACTAACCCAGAAGCTCAGAGTCACAAATACTAATAAGGGCATCCTGGAGAAAAGAAGCCATAATTCTTTCCCATGTTTGAGTTGGGAGTCACACCATTCTTGGAGGGCAATGCCCAACATGGGGATTTACTTCCTGCTAGCTTAGTGATCAATATGCATCAGGCATATTAAAGAAGAGATCTAACTTTTGGGGACAATGCAGCAAGTCACTGAGGAACTAAGATGTCACTGCTCTGTGCCTGCCTTGACTCTTGTACACAGTGCACTGGACACAGGTGGAGAGGCAGGAGCTGTGCCTGAGGTGCAGTACTGATATCTGTGCAATACTCAGATTCATCCAGCTTGATTCTGTGTCGGAAAACACTGGCTTTTACAGAGATTCTGTTAAATGATGATGCAGTTGGGTGGGGGGTTATTAAGTGTAGCCACAACTGCCTTGTGGGAGTCCTATCACCTGCTCAACTGAAAGATTCTTATCCCTCGGCATCCCGAAACTCAAGCTTATTATCAAACATGAAACTTCTCAGTCTGCTTCCTCTTAACTATTCCCTATATGTACTGAGTTGAAGGAGGACCCTGTATGTGAGTTTCTCATCATTCAGGACTCAGTATCTTTCTGCTGGCAGATCACAGTTGCAACAAATCAGCTGGATGGCTTTGCTATGAGATGCTGGGTGGGTTATTTAACCATTCCAGGCCCTGGTTTCCGCATCTGATAACAGAAGTCATCAGATAAGCTAACAGAAATAGTCTTTACAGATGAGATACAGTCAGCTCTCAGCAAATGTTAGCTCTTATTAATTGTATTATATTTAAACTGCTGAACTGACAGGGGGGTTGGGGAGAAAACACAGGACCTTGCATACACCAGGAAAGTATTCTAACACTGGGCTTCATGCCCTACTCCAAATTTTTACTTCAAAACATTTTCAGATGAGATAATTACTCTTGCAATTATTCATTAATTATTGCAATAATTATTCATTGCACCAGATCTGTGCATCCTCTGAGGTATGGAATTAACCAAGCTATGGTTACACACTCAGCCAACCTCACAACCAAAAGAGAAAATTGGTCAGTTTATTACCAACCATGCAATAGAGACTGAATTTGTCTTCTTACTGGAGACTTCATGAAAACCAGAGATGGACATTCTTTATGGAGCAGAAAATCATTGAAGCAGCACACAGCTTTTTGATTTCTGTCTAAGATGGGAACCTTTACAAGTAAAATTTCTAATACTAATAATAAAAGCCAGCTACCTAAAAAGACAAGCAAGAGCACACACAGCATGCTTAGACCTGTGGCCTGAGTACCAATGCTGTCTCCTGAAGACAGCATGGCATAAACTCTGCTTATCTCTCCACACTGGAGCTCTCAAACTTGACCTTGTAGTTATTTCCATTGGCTGGGGGTGGAATTCTGGGCCTGACTCATGCTAGGCAAGCACTCTGCCATTGACCAGTAACATCAATTCCCCTTCTGACTCTGGGATCTAACACAGAGAAAGACACCTAATCTTCAACATGTGTTCGGAGTGAGTGTCCACATGAGTAGAGGGAGTAGTTAACAAAAGTGTGACAACCAAGTATCAAAAAATAGAAATGTCATTGCTCTTCCATGAGGCAAAGGAGACCAGGAAAAAGCAAGTCTCAGTTACAGATATTTGCTTTAGTTGACTTAACATCCCTATAATTTTTCCCATTTGAATCACACTGCAGAATCAACTAAATATTCATAATTCATATTCCACAAAAATTACTTCACTCTCACACCAGAAAGTATTTTATCTAGATCAAATTTGATAGAGATAATTAAGTTTTCAGCCAGATACCAAACTTCTAATTTCCCTAAATAGTCAAGATGCTCATTAGGCAAAAGTTAGTCCTAAACTAACCATTATGCTAGGTTAATTCAACCTAAACTGTAACCCATGTACTCAATTCTTCTAGGTTTAGTTCAGTTTACAAGGACATGAAACTGAATTGCAATGCCCACAAGCTTTAAACAAACACAGTTGTCTCCCATAACTTTAGTAGCATACAGTTTTCCCTGGGTAACATGCACAGACTGTCTCAGGCTGCAAAATATTTCTCAGAACATGAAATTAGTACACATCAGTCATAATGTGTCACAGCTCCTAGTCTCATGTCAGGAACATGTACTGTCCAGAAGTCATCAGTTCTCTATGGGACCCACAGCTTACAGGGGACAGAGTCAGGACTTATCTGTTGGTCTCGTTGGCTTTATCTTTTCCACACTTGACCAACCAAACTTAAACAATGCTCTAGAAAGGCTTCAAGACATAAGAACAAAACACCAACTCACACAGCAGGTTGTAATATAGTAAGCTTGTGTATCCATAGTCCCAGAACCTCAAAAAAAAAAAAGCAAGAAGAGAGGCTGGTGGCTCAGAGACTAGGAGGGCTCACAGGCCACAGAATGCTCACAGGGCAGCTCTCAAGCAGCAGAAATCCCACTCCAGGAGTTCCAACATTCTCTTCTAGACCCCAAAGGTACCAGCATTCACATATATATCACTTCCCCCAAATAATTACAAATAAAATAAATATTTTTGTATTTATTTTGGGTAAGGTACATGTACTGAACATATAGACACCCTTACTCTTTGTTAGACAATACAGTGTGTTGTCACCTCCCCTAGAGGTGGCAGAAGTTGCTGTAGAATGTGTGTAGGTTCTGTTTATGCACTGCACCATTTTACACCTGAGCCTTAAGCATCCTTAGTTTTGGCATCTGAGTGGGTCTGGTACCAGTCTGTCTTGGATACTAAGGGACACCTATATTGAGAGTTACAACTTCCCAATCCTAGTAAGGTTATTAAATATTCACTTACCAAAAAATTCAATGAATGTGAAAGTTCTCAGTTTATATTTTCATACAGCACTTAGTTCTACTGCTATCGGGCTCTGAGAGGAAATGCTTCCCCTGTGTAGAAGGATTTTTTAAATCTCAAGTCTCATTTATCTTTTCAAAGCAGAATTTGGAGGGAAGGACAGCTGGAGATCATGGTGTCTGTCAATCACAAGCCATAGGCTCTACCAATTTCTTCATGAAACATTTCCTGAAAACCCAGGAATACTCAGTTCTCTCTGAGCACTTTGCCCTGATGTGGACAGCATGTTTTTGGATCATTTACCTTGGCTTCAAAAGTCCCCTGGTCTCAAACTCCTCATTTCTCCAGTGAAGAAGTTGAGACCCAATGAGATTGAGTCACAACTTAATTTCTTCAAGTGGCCATAACTACAGCCATCTCCATCCACAGTTTAATGCAAACAAACAACCTCCAGCCTCCAATGTGCCAAAAATCTGAGGTTCTAAAAATGCCGGGTGGTGCAAGCCTTTTACCCCAGCACTTGGGAGGCAGAGGCAGGCAAATCACTATGAGTTCAAAGCCACTCTAGTCTACAGAGCTAGCTCTATGTAAACAGATCTTTCCTGTCCTGATTGTCCAGTCTTAAGTAACTGACTCAGACTCGTAATATAAATTATAAATGCTTGGTCAATTGCTCAGGCTTTTTATAGCTAATTCTTACACTTAAATTAACCCATATTTCTATCTGTGCTTTTCCATGTGGCTCCTGGCTTGTTCCCTCATTTTTACAGTTCTTGCTTGCTCAGTGGCTGGCTGGCATTTCCTTGAATCCACCATCCTTCTTCCCATCATTCTCCTTGCTTTCCTGCCTGTTAACCAATGGCAGTAATACATATTCATAGTGTAGAAAAGGATTATTCCAAAGCAGGTCTGCCATGTCCAAAGAAATATAAAACAGGGTCATGGAACCTCCTGGAAGCTCCACAGGATGTGGTGTCTGTTGGGAGTGAAGATATGAGTGTAAATGTGTGTGAGAATCTGGTGGATAAAATGCTAATACAAATACAGACAGGATCATACCCTGAGTGCAAAGGACTTGGATCCAGAGGGAAACCCAGAGTTTGGGCAGTGCAGCTCAAAATAAGGGACACTCTTATGGATCTGTGACAAGCTAATTATGGCAAGCAACAACAACAAAAGTATTATTGCAGATTACAATAACAGACAGATACAGACGCACACACCTGAAATCCCAGCATTTGGGAGGTAGAGGCAGGATTCAGAGCTCAAAGCCAGCTTCAGCTATATAGAAAAGTCGTCAAAACTTGGGAATGGTGGAGAAAGACTGGGATGCCCCTTCTTTGGTTCTTGGATACATCCCGACTCCTAACCTCTAAATGACACCCAGGAGACTCTGGGTCCAGTCCTCCACCCTTCAAAAAGCCAATCTCATGGCTTCTCAGAATCAATTACCCAACACACATCCTCTAAAAGTCTATTTCTGAGCTAATGGCATTCTTTGACTTTTTCTGAACAGAGATGGGACAAATGAAATGAGCGCTAGTAGACACAGAGAATGTCTAAGAGTGGCAGAGGATTATCACCAGAACAGCTTCCTGCTCTATTGTGTTTGCCCAGATGTGTTTCTGAAAGCCATCCCAAACACCAGTGGTGGGCTCTGGAAGTCATCACTAGGCAAAGCAAAATCTGAAGGGACACCAAGCTCACATGGTTAAAGAAGGGCAATGTAGAATGGAAACCTGTAACCACACAGTGAAGTGGGAAAAAGGCCACCTGGCAGGTCTGTAGACTACATGATGGTTAATCCTGGTTGTCAACCTGATGACATTTGGAATCAGCTAATGGCAAGCCTGGGAGCTGCTGTTGGAGGTTTTGCTGATCAGATTAGTTGGAGTGGGAAGACCCACCCTCCCGGTGGCTGCCCAGTCACAAGGACATTGAAGAAGGAAACTGCTCTTGATTCATTTCTCTTATTCTTGCTAGAAAGTTCATCTACCCTGCTGCTGCTGCTGCTGCTGCTGCTGCTGCTGCTGCTGTCGCCACTGCTTCTACTGTTGCATTCCAAGAAGCAGAACCAGCCTTTTCAGGCTTCAGGAAGTATAACCAGCTCTTCAGAAAAGCAGAGGCTCTCTAGAAATCCTCCCAGTCTCCAGCACCCAATCTTGCAGAACAAGCAACTAGCAAGTTCTCAGCCTCTATGGAGTGAGAAGCCATTGCTGCATTACCTAAAGCATATCACGCAAGCCACCTGATAAATCCCTTTAAATATATAGATGTGTGTAGATGTAGATATATCAGTTCTGTTCCTCTACAGAAGCTTAACACAGCATAATCTTAGAACATCTCTGAGACAAAAGACACCATCACAGTGCTAAACTCACTCCCAAGGAGGATTCAGACAGGTGTCCAAACAATAAATAGGAAGATGGTATTAACAAGAAAAGATAGTAACGGAAAATAATTACGTAAATGCCAGAAGTTTCCAATCAGTCAGTCTCTATGCCTGTGTTTCAACTTTTTAAAACAGAAACACAAACATAAACAAAACAAAACAAAACTTCTGGCTTGTCTGTAGAAGAATTGTTTAGCAGAAATTTGTGGTGGCTAGAGTGTATTTGTGGACATTAGCTGTGACTTATTGTGCTTTCTTTATCTGTAGCTGAGCCTAACCTAGCTTGAGAAACTTTAGATTTTATTTTTTATGTTTCATGTATTTTAGAGAAAAGAGAAGTTTTATTACTGTATGGGTTTTTTTGTTATCCTGAATATTTTGCTTTTTTATATAATGTTTGACATTGGTTTTCAAAAAACAGAATTTCCTGTGAGTATTGGAACAGCTACATTTCTCTAACACATGGGTGCTTGCACTCATGATAACACCTGCTCCAAACCAAATCAGGGCAAATCAGTCCAGTCTCGCCCCATTTCCCTAGTATCCTGCCACAACCACCACCCCCAACATGCATGTACCACATGCTCACCTACACCCACCACACTCACACACTTACACATCACACACTACTCAACCCCACCACATAAAGCTTATCATCCATCCACACCTACCACACACATAGAAAACATACTCATTCTACATACATACTGCACTACATACATACCACACACCACACACACACATACTCTAACACACATACAACACAGACACAGACACACACACACACACCACTTTCACTCCCTAGGCAGATAGCTAAGGACTAACAGACTACCTATGACTGATTCGATGCTGGCAGCAGGAATGCAGTGGCAGGACGTCAAAGCCGCATCCACACTTGGGAGATTTTATCTGCTACATAAAAAGTCAGTGCAGAAATCCAGGCTGATCCTTGCCCTGACTTGTTCTTCTTTGTCAGCAAGGCACTGAAGCGGTTCATTTGCTACACAAATGCTAAGTGGGTTTCTGAACATCAACCCCCGCAGACTAACTCCCACGACACCTAAGTTCTAGGTGCTGACAATCTTAGATGCTTCCTCTCCAGGCTCCACACTGGCTACCCTACCCTTCCTTTTCTCCATCTCTCTACATTCTTCACCCTAGTGCTCTGCTCAGTCCCAGTGAAGTGAACTAAACTTTCAACTAGACTTGACTCACGCATGTCGTCGACACCCAGACTGCCCCCACTTGTTCCAGCATCTTGACCTAGGAAGAGGTCTCTCCTCTTGCTGTCCACATCTTCTCATTGTGCCTGAGGTCAGGGATGCCCCGTAGAATCTGAGCTTGCGTGTTTCCCATCCCAGCATCTTCCATTTGTCCATCTTCCTTCTACATTGCTCTGCCTACTCTGTGAACATCCTTGAGACTCCTTGAACTAGAAAAATATCACTAAAATAAAAATCTCCCCTAACAATAGGGAGATATTAAGTAGGTTTCACTAACCAACATGCACTGACCCACACGAGCCTTCTTGAATCTCCTGGGTTCTCTGCCAGCCCTGCTTAGCCCCCTCTCCAAAACATAGTGTGCCTGATTTCGTGTGCTGGAGTTGCTTTTGTCTGTCTAGCATCCCATGCACATTACCCAGAGAGTTCTTTGTAGGACTCTAGTAATGCTGAAGTTATGAAGAGATGGAATTTTCAGCTCTGCCAGTCTTATGGGGCTACTGTCATGCGCATGAAGCCCACAGTGACTATTATGCTGTGACTCTTCTGCATTGCCTCATAGGCTGCACAAGTCACCAAGACCAGAAATGACATCTGCACCCTTGGGTGTTCTCATTTTCTTAGTAACCCTAAAATAAATTTCACCAACCAATATAGAGTTGAGGTTTAAAAAAAAAAGCCAAGGAAGAAAAACTCAAAAGGATAAAACAAAGATCACAAAGTTGTAACAACAGGCTAATTAATCTCCCTAGGCTTGAAAAGGGTCTCTGAAGACATTTTATTTAATTCCAAAAATCCTCAAACAGATTTATTAAGAAAGTTATAGAGCACAACTTGAGCAAAAAGAAAGCAATGGATATTCACATCAAAATCAAGGTCAAGTTATGTCCTTTCAATGTCGATTTATGAAAATCTCCACTGTGCCAGACACATCTCAGGACAGGACAGGGACACACCCTCTTTGACCAGGGCATTTCTGGAGCAGATTCCTAGATTCATTTCAAGCAGTGGTTTCTCTGTGTTCACTGTTGAACACAAGAAGAGGGTGGAGTGACAAGTCCACCTGTGCAGAAAAGCATTGTTGATTTAGTTCATTGTTGGAATAAAGAAACTATGTGGAGGGGTCTGCACTGAGAAGTTTCTACACACTTCAGATACCTGTAGCAAATTATGTTGACAACAAAAAAATTCAAGATCAAGGCCAAAAAATGGATGAACACAAGGTAATAATAAAAAACTATCTTGATATCACCAGAATCATTATGAATTTTATTTTATGAGAAATTAAATTTTATACAAAATATAAATGTTGTTTTGCACATGAATATCAAAAATCATGAGCCAGCCAAGTAGTGCAAACCTATAACTACCACTTGGAAAACTGAGGCAGGATTGTGGAGTCAAGGCCAACTTGGGCTACACAAGTGAGATTTTTCAAACAAAAAAAAAAAATCATGCACAGACTGGCAAAAAATAAATCAAAATGATTATCCCATTTCTCATTGCAGCCTTTGTAGCAATAGGAGCAGAGAGGTGACCAGTCTGCAAGCCACATCAAGGTGCGAGAGAAATATGAAGAAACTTCCACGAGTCTTCCACATCTCCTCAAGCAGGCAGAAATGGTGGTCACCATTCTAGCTGACCCCCAAGTGAATTGTTACAGATCACACTGTCAGCTCATACCTTAGGGGCCATCCACACACAGGGCTTCAGAACTGAGAGTGACATGGGAACTCTAACGTGCTCTCTTTTTCTTACACAGGAAGATACAGACACCCTGACAGATAAATTGTCACCTCCTACTCAGGAGCATCTGTAGCAGCTGTTGGTCCTCAGACTGCAGCCTCAGATCCCAGAATAAAGCCCTACTGTAGCTGACTGAGAGCAGTCATGGGGTAGCATCTTACAGTGATGTACCTGTCATAGCTAACTCACAGCTCCTCCAAAGCTCATTTCAGTAACAACTGCAATGCAAAACATATCGAATTGGCCAGAAAGAAACAGAGAAAAAAAATTAGGGCTTGGGGGTACAGCCCAGTGGTAGAGTTCTCCTGTACAAAGTCCTGGACAGTCCCTATGCTGCCACAAAACAAAACTTACTTTTATTAAGCTGTGTTTGATCAAAGTAAAGTGTATGAAAAAGTAAAGCAAGTAAAATAATAATTTATCACATTTTAAAAAAGGAAAAAACTCACAAAACTACATATTTAATATTCTTATTTCTACACAGCAGTTCCTCATTTGAACCTTTGGCTACAGGCTGGTGAGAAAACTTTGTCAATAACTGTCAAGATACTAACAAGTGAAAACTAATAGAATTAGCACATTTATGAGAGACCTAAGTTGGACAGCTACCAAGGCACACCACACATGTTTCACCTTATTTCTTGATTGGGCTTTCAATTTGAAAGCAATAAAATATTCCCAATAAATTTTAATTTTTAGAATACTATTGAATTGGGTCAAATTTCGTGATGATTAAAACTTATAATGTTCAAAGAAATCTTATACTTCATAATTTACAACTTTCAGCATTTTAAGTGTTAGCTCCAAGGGTCACATAAAAATACAGAATTTGGACTTGAGAGCATAGTTCAGAGAAAGAGCATGTGCCTAGCAAGCATGATACAGCTCTGGATCTGAGCCTCAGCTATGGGGAAAATGATAATAATGATAGAAATGAAGTATTTCAAACTCCACTTTGCTTAGAGCTTGTGAACGCTACATAATCATTGTTGGTTTTATAATTGCTATGAAATTCAGATATTTATGGTACTGTAGGTCTTGTGAAGATATCATACTTAACTCAAAATGAATTTTTAAGCTGCCCTACTCTTTGGATCTTGCATTCAAAGCAGACAACTGATTGTTTTTTGTTGTTTTAAAATTCAAGGCCAATAAAAAAGCAGGATGGAAATTTGTGGTATGATTTAGCAGCTCCATAGTGGGCTTCTGGGGACAGGGGATATGGTGCCAGGGGCACTCCTATGAGACTCACTAGGAGATGGGGACATTAGTTCTGGTGCCAGGGACACTCCTACAGGACTCCCTTGAAGAATGCAACATCAACGAGGGTTATCCATCTGAAATATGCATAGATATTCTAGACGCATACGTTAGCTTTTCATTGTGCATCTCCTGTGCATCTCCTTGTCTGTGCAAGGACTTAGGGATGGATCTGCCCTCCTTCTCATGGCTCCCTGAGGCCTGAGGCTCAGCTGTAGTGGTGGCTTCTGTGTAATTTGTTCCCCTTCTCCAGGAGAACTTAAAGAGAAGAAGCCATGGGCATGTAAGCTGTTAGGTAGGCAACCCAAGGGGGGGAGGGGCATGGCGTGGCCCACATGGCCCAGAACATGCTGGAAGGCTGCTCTCTATCTTTCCATCCTGCTTCTCCTTCAAGAGACTGAGAAGACAAAGCACAGAGATGTCAACAAGGACAAGTTTCAGAAATGGACAATGCACCATGTATTCTCCCTGCAACCTTCCCCTCCCATCCTGCCCAGAAAGCTGGAACCTAACAGGAAGCACAAACTCACAGAGGCCCAGCCGAGCCCTGTTCTCCAGCACTTTGTCCCATTATCGGCCAAAGGTAAACACCACTATATGCTAAGTGCCAAAAATATATTTGTTGAATGAACAAATTTTAAACCTCAACCGCTATGAAGGACTTAAAGATGCCAAGTATCACATTAAATCCCAAACGTGCCTGCATCTAAGGGCAGACATCAATCTATTATGTCTGAAGAACTGACACTAAAAGCATTTGATGAGGCAGCTCTCTCCCTCAAAGAGTAGCTTATTTATAAAAGCATGTCAAAACCACACATTTTCCTTCCCAAGGCTAAGAACTGCCATCACCATGGGGTCTACTCTGCTCACTATGCATTGAGCGGGAAGGCAAGTCTTAGAGCCCAGGATTAAAGCAACTTCTATTTTCTGGGCTGTTCTGAATTTTGTCTGGAAAGGGGTTTTTTTCCTTCCCATTGTCCAAAAGCTGAGTGAGCCCCACACTGAGAAGGATCAGGAAGACGACTTTGCCATTAAGGATAACACAACTGAGTGGGAGAGATGGATGTAAGAGTAGACATAGCCTCTGATGATGCACGGAGTGGATGAGGCACTCCCACCTGCAAGGGGCAGGAAGGTGGGACCAGGAAGGGAACACTTCTTCAGAGAGACAGAAACTTGGCCTCTGAAGCCACAGCACACCATAGAGAGAAGACAGGAGCAGAGCATTCCAGAGAACATCCTGCAATCAAAGGCCTACGCACAGGAAGATAAAGAACTCTGGAAGATGGAGCAGAAAGTGAGGATAGAATGAGGTGGCCTTGCAGATGTCACAGGAGACAAACCAGCAGTCAGCAGTGGGCCCTGAAGAGGAAAAACCATGGTGCATTCCTCAGCAAGACCGCATTCGAATCTACTGTTTTAGACAGAATCCTCCATCAGCACAGAACAGGCAGGATCCCATTCAACAGGATACACCAGAGACTCGACTGCTTCAGAAAGGAAAAAGCACCCACACTGTCCAAAGGCAGAGCTGGTTGAAAACCTCCAATTCAGAAGGCATCTTTTCTAGAACACTGTCACCATTCTGCTCCAGAATGGTCTTAGGGGAAGATGTGGACAGTGAAGTCAGACAGAAGAAGGTGCAGGGCTCATGTGAACTTCCATTTACATATTTATTTTTATAAACCGTTCACAGATCTTTTAAAGTTTTTAGACAGATTAGGATACATTGCACATTGAGATGCCCTCCCATAATTCCCTTGCTTCCATTTCTCCATCTTCCCATCAGTCCCCTCTGATCCTCTGAGGTTTTGTCTAGTTTTGTGCCATAAACACATACATGGTTTTATATATCTACACAAAACTGAAAAATCGGAGGAAATATACAATTTTTTTCTGATTTTCTTTCTGAGACTGGCTTAATTCATTTGATAAAGTTATTTCCAATTTCATCCATTTTCCTGCCAGCAACACAACTGAATTCTTTCTTAAAGCTGAAAAAAGTTCACTTTCTTAACCAATTTTTATACCTATTTTTGGTACAGTGTGTACTTCAATGATAGACATAAGACAAAGCACACAGAGAGCTGTCGAGATGGCTCAACAGTTAAGAGCATGTTCCTCTCTCACAAAGGACAGGAGTTGGGTTCCCAGAGCCCACACTGGCATATCCTACAACTCCCGAACCAGATCTGATACTCTCTTCTTGAAGGCAAGTGTATGTACATGTGCACAGTAAAATAAATCTTTAATAAGAAAAGATACCGCAAAAAAACCAGAAATGCCATTTGAAAATGACCATGCTTACCAAGCCTCAATGGCAAGTTTTAAAGTGCAGTAAGACTTTCAAATATGTAGACAGAAAGTTAGATGTTGGGCCAGGCCAAAGGAATGGGAGAAGATGCTCTCTGCCAGGTAAGATTTGGGGTACAGATTACACAGCAGTGTGAACACACTGTCACAGAACTGTGCACTCACAAGGGTTGAGAGGGTAAAGTCTGTGTTATACGTGTTTAGTAACTGTTAAAAAGAGAAGGGACAAGCTGCAAACAAGATGGGAGACTCGATGTGTGTGTGGTGCGTTATGTTCTAGACTCTCTGTCTCAGCTTCCAAGAACCCTGAAGGGGAGCATGCCTCCATCTGATAGACAAGAAAACAAGGCTCCTGATGCTGACTGCCCTGCTAGAGCCAAGAATTTACTATGATTGACTGGCTTTTTTTCTTTCAGTATTGGGATTCCAAACACAGGCTCCCACACATGGTAGGCAAGTGCTCTTTCCTGAACCATACACCTAGCCCCATCCCTTTCTCCCAGGCTCCTTCCAAACTAGACATTTCCCTACAAAGTTTCCAGTACAAACCACAGACAAACACTACAAATACTCTTCAAAATTAAGTCACTGCAGAAAGAAAATGTTTCTAGTCTGTTCTCTGTACACACCCACCACACTCAACTGTTACATTGCCTTTAATCTCTTTGAGTACAATGCAAAGCCTATTTTTTTAAAAAAACACGAGTAGTATGTACCAAGAAGGCGGGAGAGCTGTTCTCAAACATGGTCTAAATGCAAACAATGGCTAAATTAAAAACTGTAAGACATTTGGTGGGTACTTTTTTAAGTCTCTAAGCAAAGCATTCATCAAATGTCCAGAATACAACTATAAAATACCCACCAAAAATTGAGGTAACAAGAGCCACCTGGAATGAAATCACAAGAAGCGCCAAGGAGCAGCCAGAATCCTGCCCTACCAAATGCATTAATGTTAAAGAGCAGCACCTTATCGCAGACTTGCAAACCAGGTTTGCAACAGGAAATGAGAAGAACACTGCAGCCAGGGAATGCAAACACACCATGACCGTGAGACCGAGAGAAAAGTAAACAACCACACTGATAGTGCCTTGCAAAGACACTACCAAAGTGCACTTGGTTGTTCGATGGGGTACAGAATCTCTTCAGTCTTACCAGGGAGAGAACATACCCCATGAACAATTACAGAGCTCCATCACATCTGCAGAAACCAGCCACAGCACCAGTCATTCTCAAACAAATATGATCCTGTGGGTGTACGCGACCCATGTTATGCTGTCCTAATTTTAAAATATTCAATATATTTTAAAATCCAAAGGGGGATGAGTTTCCTAAAACTAGATATTCTTTTTTTAAACATGAGTGCTCTATCTGCACATATATCTTTATTCCAAAAGAGGGTATCAGATCCCACTTTGAATGGTTGTGAGTCAATTGGGGGTGCTGGGAATTGAATTCAAGACCTCTAGAAAAGCAATCAGTGCTCTTAACCTCTGAGCCATCTCTTCAACCCCCAAGACTAGACATTTATTTTTCTAATGGCACTATCCCAAATTACCAAAATCCATGATGTCTCAAAGCACAGTAATTCAAGACCACAATGAACCATCAGCTTAGCTTCAAGTCACCTATAAGATGGCAAGTGGCAACGGAGAAGCTGGTTGATTAATTTGGGATTAGAGAAGCACTGTGATTTCAAACTTACCCCTGTCCGTTATCTCATAAAGACATCTAACTATGCACAGTTCTTAAATACCACATGCTGGCAACAGAATGCACCCCCCTATTTTGTTCTTCAGCAAGTATCAATACCATTGCAGTGGCTTCTTATCTAGTTAATCATATGATTCATAACAAAAAAAAATTAGAACCATCTTTGTATTCACAAAACAACTAAAGCAAACACCACCAAAACAAAACTGAATCTTTCTCTAAAGGAGAACCAGAAAACAGACTGTCATCAGGTGATGGGAAGCTTCCAGCTTCCAAGATCATGCATATTAATATGATGCTTTGAAGCTCTCAGGTACAATTTTAAAAGTAAAACATTAAGAATATGTTACCTCTCAGTGTTGTTGATATAGGCTGAATGTAAATGTCAAGAGTCACTGGGTACCTTAATGAAATCAGAAACCTCACTCCTGCTCGAGAACACAATAGAAGATCCCACACAGGAGGAACTCAGATCTGCTTCCTGGATAATACTGGAAGTACCAGCTCATTAAATGGTCCCATGACCATGGCCCTAAATACTGAGGGCCCTGCCATGGGCCTAACTGTTCACGAATGCTAATCCAAACAGGATACTGGGATGAATGTTTTGTTTGGGTTACTACAGAGGTTTATGGTTGCTTTCTTACCACTTCCATCTTTGTATGATTAGGCCACAAGCTGGTATCAGGGTCTGGAAGTCACAGGAAACTTTGGTGTCAAGGAAAGCCTTTATATATAAGGTATTCATGGATTTGTAAGGTTTTCCAGGTAAACAGAGCCCCTTTTATAGAATAGTTACTATTCTGTTCCTGGGAAATAACACCATGGTCAAAGGAACTCTTATAAAAGGAAGCATTTAACTGGGGGCATGCCTATAGTTTCAAAGGGTTAGTCCATTATCATCATGGCACTGAGTAGACAGGTATGATACTGGAGCACTAGCTATTTTCCACTAGTAACAGGCAGAGAGAGAGAGCAACGCTGGCCCAGCCTGGGCTTTTGAAGCCTCAAAGCCTATCCCCAGTGACACACCTCCTCCAACAAGGTCACACCTCCTAATCCTTTATAAACAGCTCTGCTAATAAGGGAATAAACATACAAATATATGTGCCAATGGGGACTATTCTCATCCAAACCAGACATTCTTGGAGCTTGATGCTCATGTGAGGGACACATAAGTTACAATAGTTACAGGTTACATGAGTCATGAGGGCTACAAGAGTTTCAGGTTGTGGGATGTGCATACCCATGTCCACACTTTATACAACAGAGTGAAAAATGGTTAATAATGAACTAAAAAAAAAGAGAGTTCTCTGTTATATTATTAATTTCTTTTGGAGTTCCCTGACTTTACAATATCTGCAATTGCCTTAATTAGGTTTTCTGCTGGGGCAATGAAACACCATGACCAAAAAGCAAGTTGGGGAAGAAAAGATTTATTTGGCTTACACTTCCAGAACACAGTCTATCATTGGAGGAAGTCAGAACAGGACCTCAAGCAGGGAAGGAACCTGGAGGTGGGGCTGGTGCACAAGCCATGCAGGGATGCTGCTCACTGACTTGCTTCCCCTAGCTTGCTCAGTCTGTTATCTTATAGAACCCAGGGGTGGCACCATCTACCAATGGCTTGACCCTCCCCAGTTGATCACTAACTGAAAAAAATGCCTGAAAGCTGGATCTCATGAGGCATTTCCTCAGCTGAGGCTCCTTCCTCTCTGGTGACTCTACCTTGTGTCAATATAATAACGACTGACTCACAGATTTATCTGGGTAATTCAAATCAAGCCCTTCATACAGAGCATAACTGTGGTTCTCCCTCCTTTCCACATAACTTGGTACTTAAAATTACTTTTCCTGTGAACTATGGAGAACACCCAATAGTCAAGCCTTTGCTGAGGGAGAAGGAAGAAGAGAGAGGGATGATTATTGTATAACTATATACATCCTAGCACATGCCACGACTTTGTCATATGAAGTGACATATATACATATGACATATATATAAATTTACACACACATGCATATATATATACACACACACACATACATATATGACCTTTACATGAGCACCAAAGAGGAGAGAGGGAGGGAGAGAGGAGGAAAGAGAAGAAAGCCGGATGTCCTGTTGTCTAGTGTATAATGAGCAAACCTTTACTGAAATGGGTGTGCGATGAAGCTGTGAGACAGCCGACAGGCAAAACAGAGGAACTGGGAGAAGTTGATGTTTCCCCGCCCCCTGGCATCCTCATTCTCCAAAATAGTTTAATTTGTTCTGGTGACATAATGCTAGAATGATGAATGAAGCCTAATTTAAAGGTGATGTTAAAAACTAACCTGAGACAGTTCTAAGAAGAACAGATGCTGGGGAGTAACCGTGATGCTGCTGAGGAAACAGCCTCAGTGCTGTCGAGAAAGGGCTCTATTCTCAAAAGTCGGCATCTGGAACTTGTTCCACATTCTAGACGGTGATACTTTCAGATCTACCACCACTTACTAGAGTAAAAATAGAAATTAATATTTTATTGGATAATTTAAAGAATATGTCTTAGTATAATGGAATCTCCTACTGAGAATATAGATTAGTCTGGAGAAATGATCAGAGGTTAAGTGCACTGGCTGTTCTTCCACAGCATTCAAGTTCAAGTCCCAGCACCCATATGGTGGCTCACACCATCTGTAACTCCAGTTCCAGAGGGTCCAATACCCTCTTCTGGACTTTGAGGGCACCAGGCAGGCACATGGTACTCAGACATATACAAAGACAAAATATCTATATACCTAAAATATTTTTTTAATTTTCAGATTAAATATTATGCACATTTTTAGGTGCTTTGGAATATTAAGCAGAGTCCAAGTTGCCATAAAAACAGATGGCTCAAATAAGAAAAGAAGAAGTAAAGGGAACAGAACAGGAGCCGAGCTGGGTGGCACATGCCTGAATCTTAGCTACTGGGGAGGCTAAGGTGGGAGAATCAGTCATTTGAGGCCAGCCTGAACAACTTAGTGGGACAGTATTTCAAAATAAAATGTGTACAACTCTGTGGCAGAGTACTTGCCTATTCCTGATCAGATCCTGGGTTCACCATCTGGTGCCAGAGAGACAGGGAAAGACACATTCTCACCGCTCATAAGACTCTACTTATTTACTTGGACTAGGCTTAAGCATTTAACTAGTCTATAGTGAAGAACATGGGTGTTCTGTTGCAGAAGGAAGTGTCAGTGAACTTAATATAACTTTATACAACTTTGTTCTTCCGGTACACCAAAAGTAAAAATCAATTTTATGATTTAACAACAAACAATTCACGCACGTGTGCACACATGAACACACACATGCATACACACACACACGCACACACACATGCATACACACACATGCACACACACATGCATACACACACATGCATACACACACATGCATACACACACATGCACACACACATGCATACACACACA
>PVIH01002619.1:0-21566 GCA_004025045.1 Sigmodon hispidus
GCCTCATTAACATATGGCTGGTGATTGGTTCAAAGTGATACTCATTAGCATATGGCTGGTGATTGGCCCAAAATAATGGCTCATTAACATATTTGAGGATGGCATCGGATAGGTCCTTTCTCGATGCCTAATTAGCATAAGCACATTGGATTGGTCACTACTCGATGCCTAATTAGCATAAGCGGCAATAGAATGTTCCGGCGAGTTGTGCAAAGGCAAACCGCGCCCTACACCCCTAGTCTTCCTCCTGCCTGCTTCTCACATGTGGGAAGTACAGGTATGTGCTACTATGCCCAACTTACAAATATTTTTAGGCTCAATAACCTAAGAGAAGTGTTTGTGTTCTTAATGAATTGAAGTTTTGTTTCACTTTGATATTAAGTTGAACATATTAATAAATAGTATTGATAAAAATTAGTAATGAACAAGTATTATATAGAATGTAACTGTTGCTAATTTTTCAGACCTTTAAATTTGGAAATAAAGCTAGCAATAGAGCAAAAGGATAATAATAAAGGATAAGCACTGGGAATGTAAGAATTTAATATACACAAACAAAGGATATCACAGATGTGAGGGAGAGATGAGAAGTTAAAATCATTACTTAATATTTTTATCTGAGAGTACTGATGTCAACAGTTAGGAGAAGTCCCACAATGCACTTCCCATGTAATTGAAGACTGACCAGACTCCCAAGGCTCAAAGCTCATCATTGTCATGGCAAAGCTCAGGAATCTCAACTTACCATGTTAGAAGATGTTTTAGGGGGATGAAGAGAGTTCTTGGTGTTTAGGAGCACTTCCTGCTATTTGTCAGGACCCGGGTTTAGTTCCTAACATCCACACAGACACTCACAATTCCATTGCCAAGGGATCTAAATCCTTCTGGCATTTTTGGTTATCTGGACTACAAATGATATTTGGACATACACACAGGCAAAACACCCATACACATAAAGATAATTGTAAATTTTAAAAAGAAGATGTAGTAGCCAGGGTTCTTCAGAAAAACAACTAATATAAAATATTATAGATAATATGGATGAAAATATAGATAGATGTAGATAATGAAAGAAAAAGTAATACAGGTATTCATGATTTGAATATATATTCATATACATATTATAAAGATAATAAGGTTATTCATTTTGAGAATTGGTTTACATGATTATGGAGGGATAGAATTCACGCTCCATCACCTACCAACTAAGAACTAGTGAAGCTTATGGCATAATTGTGCCCAAGTTTGAAGGCCTGATAACTAGGGCTTCAATGACCAAGGGTAAGAGGAAATTGTTTTCTGTGTTCAAGAATAGAAAGAAAAATACATCCTTTATGTATTTGTCCCACCCAGTCCCCCCACCATGGATTGGATGATACCTGTCCACGTTAGGTACTAGTGAAGTAGATCTTGTTTAACCAGTCCACCAATTCAAATGTCATCTTCTTCGGAAACAGTTTTACAGATCAATGTACAGTGTTTTTCCAGCTCTCAGAACATCATATAGGCCAGTTAAGTTGTCACATAAAATTAATAATTACATTAAAGCTTGCTACTTTTCAAATCTAGTGCAAATATAACATGCTATACCCAAGTTTCTCTATCCATCTAAAGTGCATGTTCACAAAAATCATCTTTCTGGTGCTAAATATGTAATTCCATAGACACATTCATTACATTATGTCAGTTTCACATATTATTAATCAATCTCAGTCATCAATACTATGTGTCCAGTCTTTTTGGTCCTTACTCACCTTATCATTATTCTGATTGGATGTATGCATGGTTGTGGGGACAAGTTTATTTTATTTTAGATAATGACACAGTAGTTACTTTTTCAGAGTGTTAAATAATACCATAAGTGATATGCTCATGCAGTATTACCTTCATTTCATTGATATTTTATGTAGGTTGTTCTAAACTCCAAAATATGTAATTTACTGAATGTATTTTTTGGATATGAGTAATCTGAGAATGACTTAGGTTTATCCTCTTTATATATTCTAAACTGGCAAAATGCACAGTCACCCACGAGCTTTGAAAAAGTCTTTAAATGATTCTGCTTACATCTGCTTGTAATTATCTATACTGAATGTGTGAGGTTTCCTATTATATACAAATCTCAGCAGTAATTGGAAATATAAACTAACTGTGTATTTGAAGACTATTTTGATTGAGATGTCAATTTAAATTATTGGTTATTAATATTATATCTCAGTTCATATTTTGGTAGTTGACCAGCTCAGGAGAAGGTTTAGAAATAGTTTTTAAAACATAATTTCTTGATCACAAATATTATAGTATAAAATGTCTGAATATGTATTTTTATTGTTTAGAAGAACCTACTTTTACTTTTATTTCTCTCTTTAAATATACAGTCCACTCTTAGTTCTTATTCAATTTCAAAGACTTATTTCTCTTGAAGTAGTAGCCGAACAGAATAATGTTCTTCAACTTCATTAGCAAGAAATGAAAAGTTAGCTAAAAGTAAAAATCCACTTTGAAATATGAATTTAATTAAAATTTTTTACAGATTGAGCATATTTTTGTCCCTTGGGAAATTTTTAAAATCCTGTTGTGTATGTTTATGTGTGTGATTGTATGTATATGTGGTCATGTATATGTGTGTGTGGTTGTATGTATGTGTGGCTGCATGTAGTTGTATGTGTGTGTAGTCATGGTACAAATGAAGGTCACAAGACAGCTTTGGTCTCTGTCTTTCAAAATAGTTGAGCTAGGATCTCTTTTGGCAATCATGGGCTGCATATGTCAGACTTATGAAAGTCTCAGATTTTTCTGGTGGTATCTCACATCTCCCTGTAGGAGCACTAAGATTCTAGGTGCACATCACCATATTCACCTCTCATTTGGATCCTGGGTACCCAAACGTGGGCCCACTTTTTTGAACAACCAGTGCTTTACTGGCTGAGTCATCTCCCTAGACCCACCCCCTGCCCCGTAAAATTAGTATCAACTATTTTTCATTTTTCTCTGGGGCATGTATTTTTACCTTTCCTGTGCATATGAGTTAGAATAATTTTCCTTTTGTATTGATAAAATTTTATTTTATTTGCTTTTATTCCTTTCAAGCTTCCTTCTCTTCACTGTTTCTAACATACAATCCAGCCTTTACTGTGTTTCCTATCAAGACACTGGTAATATTTTTATCCCTATGTCCATTCACCTGTGGCATGCATGGTATGATTACTTAACATTTTCCTTCTCTGTCTAGTGAGTTACACACATAAATGAAAGTTTGGACCTCAGTTTTTCTTTTCTGTTTGAAACACATAAGATAGATATAAATTCTAATAAGTAGTAAAAGAACTTTCCAGAATGGTTAGGGTTGATCTACTAGCAGCAGTCTGGTCACATTAAATTAACTCCATTGACATCTTTTTTTTTTTTTTTTAACTGAATTTTCTTTTAATAAAAGCATCAACTGAAACAAGGAATATAAGCCAATTCCTTTCTGTTAGAGAAGACAATAGAATTATAAAAATGAAACAGTCACAATGTCAACTTAAAAATGTTCAGGGAGCTTGAGAGCAAGAAGTGATAGCTTCTCCTCTTCCTCCATGTAAGGAAACTCAGCCAGCCATGATGATAAACTATTAGAGGAGACTCTAAAATGAAATTTAACAGGAAATTACTGGAAATTCATCATTCAAAATTCTAGTCAAAACATTAAATCTGTCCATCCAAACTCATGATTTCTATTTTTAGAGGAATATGGTTACCACTGTTAGAAATGGTGGAAGAGTGTACAGTCCATTGAAAAGAATATATTCCCTAACTTACCAGTACCAGTAACTAGAAACCAGACTGCTCAAAATATCATTGAGCAATAAGAAATAGATAACAGAACTATAAAAATCATTAGAAATAATGTCTAGGCCAGGTGGTGATGGCACATGCCTTTAGTCTTATCTCTCAGGAGACAGAGGCAGGTAGATCTCTGAATTCAAGGCCAGTCTGCTCTACAGAGTTCCACCTCAGCCAGGGCTACACAGAGAAACCCTGTTTTAAAAACCCCTAAACCCAAACCAAAATAACAAAAACAACAAAAACAAACACAGAAAGAGAAGGAACGGCTATTGAGTGCCTTGAGGACTACTAGCTCATGATAACATGTTTTGATAGCCATATAAAATTGAGAGAAACAGTAAAGAAAATATTTAACATGATTACCTCAGATACTCATCTCCAGTGGGCTGTTTTGTCAGTTGGGACTTTCTCCTCATCACTAACAACATTTAAAACCTACTCTTCTTGGAATCTTCTTTGGTTCAACAAACTCCACCCTTACTTATTTAGGTGCTCTGGCCACACTTGATTGCATTGCATTTATCTTCCACCTTGTGCTTACCCTCATCACATCCTGCTGATCTGTCTTTTCTGTCATGAGCCTATCTACGGAATCCTCCTGCACCGCCATCTTTCCCCAGGCCTTGGCATGTTTTCTCTGTGTGTTTGCAGCAGCCCTGCTGCTGTCCTCTTAGTTTCACTTGGGAATTATTACTAAAGTGAGAAGCAGAACAGTGTAGTGCATTTCAAATGAGCACGAGTCTTGTTTCCTCCTCCTGAAACCTTCCATTGCTCCCAATCTTACTTAAAATAACAGTCAAAGTTCTTAGAGGGACTATGCGGCCCCACTGCTCATTCATTTTTCTTTGTCCCATGATTTATTTCCCATTGGTCTCCTTCTCATTACCTCCAGCCTCTTGGCTGTTTTCTTTTTTTTCTTTAAAATGGTCAACATGCTTCTTCAGGGGCATACATAGATGCTTTCACAGAAATCTTCTCCCTGTACTTGCAAGATTTATCCACTCACATCCTTTAGTGATCTCTATGGTATTGCTGATTCAGAGTCATTCAAGATTCAGTGAAGAACAGTCATCTTCTTCTCTGTTTCCTATTTCTGTCTACTTTTCTTCATGGAAGCACTCAACTTCTGGCACCTTAGTTTTGTGTTTGTGTTTCAATCTTCTACCTTGAAAACCAAGCTGTACTAGAAAGAATGCTCAGAGGCTCAGAACATGTACTGCCATTGCAGTGAACCTGAGTTTAATTTTCAGCATCTATATCAGGCAGCATTCAATTGTCTGTATAATGCCATTTCCTGGGGGTTTGATGCCTCTGATCTTTTGGGGTACTTGCACTCGTATTTACATATTCCCATACAGAAACACAGATGTATATAGAATTAGAAATAAAGTAAATTTTTTTAAAAAAGAAAGCAAACTTAAAATAGTCAAACTATTTATTGAGAGAATTTGCTATCAAAATGACATATATATATATAATTTTATTAGTTTTAATTATTATTAAGAATTTTTTGAAGCAAACTATTGAAATTTGTAAGAGGAATCCAATGAAAATGGTAAATATATTGCATCATTTATCTGTGTCTCTCTGTTAGACATTTTAAATGAAACAGACAATTGTAGTATCAGCCTGGCTGCAGTTTAAAAACAAGGAAAATACACGTTTCTATTATTTTGCTGATCGTTTGTTTTGTTATCTTATGGGATGTAATGGGATTATGCTAGTAATGGTGTAAATATTTGTCCTGCCTATGGGTTTAATAAAAAGCTGATTGGCTGAAGGCAGACAGGATGTATGGGCGGGGCTACCAGGCTAAGAAAATTCTGGGAACATCTCAGAGCAACACAGATGCCTCAGAGTCACCGGAGCTGCAAGAAGACATAAAGGAAATGCTACGGAGAAAAAGTACTGGGCCACATGGCTGAACAAGATAAGAAATATGGGTTAGTTTAAGACTAAAGACTTCACTAGTTATATGCCTGGGCCCTAGGCCAATCAGCATAAAAATAATACAAACGTCTGTGTGCTTATTTGGGCCTAAGAGGCAGTGAAGCTGAGAGTGGGTCTAAACCTCGGGGCTAGATCGGAAAGTCTGGGCCAGAAGCATAATACAATACTGGGTACAAAGGGATTTTCAAAGTTTTTATATATTATTTTCCTAATTCCTCACAAGCATTATATACATTATTGATTAAGTTACTTCTGTTATCTAATATAATAATAATTCCATTTCATAGATGAGAGAAAGTAAGAGGCTAAATTGTTCCAAGATGCATTCAGGGCAGAATCAGTTCATCTGACTCCCGCATTGACTCTTCATTCCATTCTTCTTTGTTTCCCCATTAAGAAATCACATGAGAATAAGAGTGTGCTCACCATGCCAAGAACAGTCCTTTGCTCTTACCATCACACTTCTTACTGAAAGAACATCCTGAATTGAAGGGCCATACTTTTGTCAATGGAACATTGCTGTTTGATGGAGATTTGATGCTTCCATTTTGTCTGGCTAGCAATACATCATTGTTTTTACTGTAAAAATAAGTAGTGTCCTTTGTATAAGCTAGAGTATGAACACTAAAACCCAACTTAGTGAGTGATAAAACTATAGATAGAATGTATACGTTGAACAGGAGTTATTTTGCTTAATTTAAGAAGTATACAAACACCTTGAAGGGGGTATGGATGATGGTATTATGTTTATTTTTATGCCTTCTGCACTTTGTAATTTTCTGTTAAAATTGGGTTATCTTTTTTCATGAGTTAGAGTTCCATCTGTATTGTACCCACATACTTGTCCAGTCAGATATTCAGTTTGTACTCAATGAAAACAAGAACAAGCAAAAAAAAAAAAAATATGTGTCTTGGGTTTCACACTGGACAAAGATTATCAAGAAGGATAGTATCCCAAATATAAAGGTTGTGTGAACCTCAGTATTGAGCCTCAACTGGGTCATTTTACTTTTATTTTGGTGTATTTTTAAAAATATAATGATGAGCACATTTTAATTACATAGACAATCACTGCAATCTGTTTCTATATGTGCACATTGGTGAGATCCATCCTCTATTACCTTTTTCTCCTACACTCCCTCCCTCTGGTCCCCTTTCCACTGCCTCATAGTCTTCCTTTTACTACGAGGGCATTTTATCTGTCTATTATGTTGCATAATTTCCTGGGATATTGTGGTCACATGTGACCATGAGCCCAGGTAATTTAGATATCTATTGCTGGAGATCCCAGGTTGGAATGTGAGTGGTCCAGAGCTCCCTAGGTGGTGGTGCTTCTCAGGAAGTGTTTCATGTTGATAAACATTACAGAATAGGTGGCAAATTCTAATAACTTACTGTTCTCTATATGGTGGGAGGTATGTGATAAAGTTTTTAACAAAAAGACGGCTGATTTTTCTTGATAGATAGAAGACAAAGATATTCATCTTCAATATGAATACTGAACTCCATAGTTATGAAGCTGTGAAGTTATACAGTTATGGACTTATAAAGATAGCTGGGTAGCCATCAATGAAAGTCTCTGAATACATTTTTATATAATCATGTAGTCATTTGCATCAATGCATGCCTTTTATCAATGGTGTAACATAGACTGTACTTCCACTGGAGTGGGCAAAAGAGAGTCTATCTGACATGGACAGGCTGAGGCATCACGTCACCTAATAACTAGGTACCTTCTTCATAATAGGCATGGTCATTGTCAGAAGGCACACATATTTTTGTGGTTGGAGCTCAGCAACACATGTAGATCTTATTACTTTTCTTTGCCTCAAAAATTGATCACATCTTGCATTTTTCTGGTTCTTCACAGATCACCTAACTTATTTGCTAAGTCTTCAATTCTTATACATTCATATTTTGGGCTACTTTCCTTTCCATAAAAATCTAACAGCAAACTGCTTTTTACTTTATGGTGGTCTACAATGCAATAACTGACCACTTTAGTACTTTGTAAATACACAAAGGTTCAGTCACAAATTTTTGTTCTTTTTTGAGTTAATCTGGTTTTAGGAAATTTTTCACGAAGATACAAGCTTAAACTGAAGGAGCAGCTGTAGTACAATGCAGGTAGGTTTGTTACACCATGCTGTCTACAGCAGTCTCCAAGTGCCATTTGAACATGCAAGGCAGCTATTGCCATTACCTGAATATTAGACCAATAGTTCTAATTATAGTCATTTCATGATGGATACCATAAAATTTACAAATAATTCTTGTTGTCTAGCAATATGGTCAGAAGTGCCTGAGATACCATGAATTTCCTGGTTTAACATTTCAATGACAGAACAACTTTCTCTACAGCTGGGTTAGTGTTTATCCCTGGGAACTTTGAAAACCACCTGAAAGTGTCTTACCATGCCTTTTTATCTATAAATGGTCAATCCCATAGATCAAAGCATGACCCTGGAGATTTTGTCTCATTCTAAGGAGATTCATTGTAACTATACATGTCAGAGTCAGGCAGACACATAGGTTAGATCCTCAGATAACAGTCCAGTACTTCACCTCTTGAACTTCAGCCTGGACCACCACTGTCAAATAACTTACAGAGATGATGCTGTAGCATGATAGACACTTCTATCAATGAGAGAGACTTTGTTCTAATCTCTACAGGGAACAAAACTGTTTCCAATGAGATATGGTCTAGTTACCAGGTAAAGAAAATGCTCTTTTGCTTTTTCAGCAGCTACCAATTGCCAATGGATCCACAGCTAGAGGTGGGTTTGTTTGGTTATTTTTCTAACTCCCATTTTTAAGCTGGGATTTGGTCTGGCTTGGACTTGCATACGTAGTGTACATGCTGTCCAACCTACTATGAGTTTGTATTTGCAGCTTCCCTAATGTGGCCAGAAAACACTGCTTCCTTGATTATCTCCTACCTCTGATTCTCCCATTTTTTTTTCTGTATCGTCATCTGCAGTATTCTCTGAGCCTTGAGGGGAGGGGATGAAGCATATCTCCTCCATGTAGATGTGAACATTCTTTAGTCTCTTGTGTCAGTCACCATCTACTTCAAAAACAAGTTTCTCAGTTGAGGGTTGAGAGATGCATTGATCTATGGGTATAACAGTAAGTCATGATGAGTCAGTTTAATTCTATATCCATTGAGGAGAGCAGTAATAAGAGGGTTTCCCTTAGGCCTACTTTACTTGGTCTGTGTACCCATAGGTTCTTGAACTAATAATAGTTCAAGTTATGGGGATTATCTTCTGGAACAAGATTTATATCTGATCAGAATGTGGTTGGTTACTCCCCTGATGTTTACACCATCATTACACCAATATACATCTTGTCATATCAGTACTACTGCAGCTCACAGGGTTCATACTGTGTATTACCAATGAGACTTTTCTCCACTGACAGCATACATAGCCCCTCCCAACACTGTAAAATCTATCTGCTAAAGGTGAAGCCTCCAGATCAGTACCAGCTTTGTTTCTCTATCCTTCATGGCTCAAAGACATGGCAATATGCTCTTATTATTGAATTCTCGTGGGCAATAAAGAGCAATAGTAATAGCTTATAATATTTAGGCATCTACGGGACCTCATTGGTGAGCAACTCCCAAAGAAATAATCCATACCAGGCCTTTACTTATTAACCTCTGGTTTCTGAGGGGGAACATTATTGCCTTGTTATGGGATAACTCCATTTTAACTCTTTTTATATGTGCATACATATATAAATATGTTTTGGGAGGCATACACAGAAGTAGGTTTCCATATGACTTTTTTGAAAGGTCTTTAATGTTATTTATCCCTTTCCATGCTCTGCTTCTCTAACATGCCCTCTACTTCCCACCCAAGTTCAGCCTCTTGGTTTCATCATTATCTTTTAATTTTTTATACCAGTGCATTTTGTCTCTTCTCCCTTAAAAGCCTGTTTTCATGGCTCATTAGTAATTTTCTGACTATCGCTACAGGTATCATATACAAATGTGAAAAAATACATATTTTTTTTTCTTTCTGGGTCTTAGATATCTCACTCAATATTATTGAGTTTTTTTTTTAAATCTCTTCTTCCTACAGATTTCCAATGATAGCAAGAATGAAACAAAAGCATGTGCCATTTTATTTGATGTTAATGCATTTTACATTAATATCAATCAAAGCCTTTATTCTGGCTTATATTATGTTTATTTTTGAGATTATAATTGCCACATTTCTACTTTCTATTTCTTTCTTTCAAACTCTTCCATATAACCCTACTCACCCTTGTTCAAATTAATGACTTCTTTTTTATTAATTTTTATTGCATGCATGTATGTATATACATATATATTTCTCCAGATTACCTGTTCAATTCATCTGATATTATGTTTTGGTAAACTTATACACCATTACTACTGGATGGTCTTGCTTATTTAATAAAGATTAAGCAATTAAGTAAGGTTAGTATGACAAAGAAAAATTAATACATAGAAATAAAGTAAGATTATTTTTCTAAAATAAGTCTTGGCTGTTCTGAAACTCACTTTTTAAAGAAGGCTGCCCTTGAGCTTATAGATATCCAAGTGGTCCTGCCTCCTGAGTGCTGGTATTAAAAGCATGTGCCACCACTGCCTGGCTATTAAAATTATTCTTACAAGTACATAGTTTAGAACAACCCATTCAAATCTGATATGAAGACCTTATCATAAATTACTAGTTGTATTTGCTAATTTTTATTTGCCATAACTAAATATTTGATAAGAATCAATTTACAGGAAAATGTATTTTGGTTCATGGATTGAGAGATCATTGCTATCATGCTGGGGAAGTCAAAGTGATGAGTTGCCCCTAAGGTGGTGGGATCAGGAGTTATTTGTCCTTATCTCTATGGATCAGGATGCATAGAGTCAAGGTAATGACAGGTCTCAGTATGCTTTCTCCCTTTGGCATTTTTGTTCTGTGTGGGATTATTCAGGAAGGGTCTTTCCCATTGGGTCATCATTCTTTTCTGAAAAAGCCCTCACAGACACACCCTTATTATAGGTGTGGCTTCTAGGGGGATATAAATCTAGAAAAGTTGAAGATGAACTTATTAAATTAGTAGGAAAATATCACAGCTTTACCACTCAAAGCATGGATGTCCTGTAATTTTACCTTAATAAATGAAGAGAGGACAGACTTTATTTTCAAGCAATAAAAGTACATACAGAACAATACTCCTGGTGTCCTTATTTCAAAAGGCTATAAGCAATCTGGTATGGAGAAGGTATTAAATCATATCACATAAGTTCAAGGAAATGGAAGTGTCCAGGGTGAAATGGGAATGATTGACAATATTGGCATCCCTCCCAAATTCTTGAAGCAATATCACATAGAAAACAGATTAAATTCTGAGGCTTTGAATATATTAAAATAAAATTCACTCTTTTGGCCAATGCAGAGTGATCCATCTTAAAACCACATAAATGGACTCAACAGTTTATATTTATATATTTGTTCATATGCACATGTCATATGTGGGTAATATACAATTCATATATATGTAACAATAATAATTTTTTAAGAGATCGATTTAGAGAGTGTGTGGGACATGAGAAGAGCGAGAGCAAGTGGAGAAGGTGAAGTAATTTTATTTCATTAAAAACAGATTTTTAAAAAACAAAATTTACTAATACATGCTATAATTACTGTGACTTCACTCTTATATAAACAAACAACTTTCCTAACATGTATGAGGTACTGTGACATTTCTGAAGCCATTAATAAATGAAATGGGGAAATCACTGATCCCATTGGCAGGCAGAGGATGTGTCTTTCTGCTAGAAATTTAAGTCTATGCTGGTGAACATCTGAGGAATGCTTTAATGATGAGAATAACTGCACTCTATGTTTTTAATCCATGAATTATTCTTTTCAGTAATTCTATTCACTTTAAAGAAAAACAACATTACTTTTATACCAGTCAGTGTTGACAGTGTATATAGCCAGTTATATACCAGTCATGAGAAACTCTCCAACCAAAACAATAATGTCATTTTCCTTTGAGTAATTCTTAACCAGGTTTATGGTTTTAGAAGACAGTTGGTTAAAGAAAGTTTATAATCAGGGTTTGCAGAATGTATTTTGAGGCATGAAGCAAGCCTCATACCAACAATGCATTATTGCCTAGTTATTTTTAGGTATTAGTCATGGAACAACACAGGTACCCAGAAGAATTTTTTGGGCACACAAACATGAAACCTCTGCCTCTGAGAGCTTCTAGTCTAGATTGGGACATGCAAAACAGGAAATCCAAGCTTTACCACAAGAAGATGAATGGGCACCATTGATCCATTAATGTGTGAGTACTGCCAAGCAATTATGCTTTATTTATTCAGAAAGATTCAACTGAAATGTACATCTCAGGCTATATTTCAGTCCTCTAAAATGTAATAATCAGTATCATTATAATTGCTTTGGACATGTGAAAAAAAACCTCAGAATTATCAATCACCCACTTGCCCTTATCATTCTTATCTCAATCAAGAAATTTTGAGGCTTCACTTTGGAGTATTGGTGGTGGTGGTGGTGATGGTGGTGTGTATGTGTGATGTTTGACCTTTGTGTCTGGGTGTGTTTTGCATGTATGTGCTTGTGCATGCAGACACTTGTGGAACCTGGAGGTGAACTTTGAGGATACCTTCCTCAAAATGCTTCCATGTGTTATTGATATAGAATTTCTCACTGAACATAGAACTTAATATTTCAGCTAAACTGATTGGCCAGTGAAGCCTGGGATTTGTTATCTCTTTCTTGCCTAATTGCGTTTATAGGTGTGTGTTGCCACATTTAGTATTTAAGTGCATGCTGAGAATCTGAACTCTAGACCCCATTTGTACAATAAACACTTTGTCCACTGAGCTATCTTTCCAGATCTTGGGAACTCCTTATATTTTTGATACAGGGGATATAAAGATAGGTAAGACATTGTCATTAACAAAAGTAGATTTTATATCTAGGAAGTGAAAAATATGCCACTATGAAAGAGCTCATTAGATGTAGGCCTATATTAGCATCAGAAACAATAGCTTTAAATGTTATAGATAAATATTAATCCTAACTCATTTTCAATGTATAAATTGTTTGAAACTCTGAATTATTTATTAAACCTGGGCTAGGCCAATTTCTTTTAATTTCTTTTTGTAATAAGTTATGGTTTACTTGATAGGTCTGATTGAAAAAAATTAAAAGGCAGTAAAGCCTATTAAAGCAAGGAAATAAACAAACAAAACAAAACAAAAACAAAAACACCCCCAAACCACAGTGTTGTTTTGGGTTCTATTTCTGTATGGTTGATCAATGGTTGGAAAATGTTCTCTAAAGGGCTAGATTACAAGTGCTTTAAGCTTGCAGACAATATGATTTCTATTCTACACATGCCACTTTGCTATCAAAACATGAATGAAGTTATGGAAAATTTGTATGTAGATGAACATCTTGAAGTATACTGGTTTTGGTTAACAGGAAAAGTGGGCTGTTCTATCTATAATTTACCAGTGTTTGTACAAGACATCAAAAGCTCTCAAATTCAAGAAGAAGAAATGATTACCAAAGAAAAAGAAAGAATATGAAAAATCCTTCTAAATTATTTTTTTGTAAATTTTTATAAAAAAAATCTCTTCTTCCAATAGTTTGAGATGGGAATCTTATAACATGTAGCTTTATTTGTAGAAAACACATTTGCTTGAGTTTTATATTTTTCTTTGACCCAGGATTCCTTCCTTATCCAAATTTACTAATAAGTATATTCTTTAAAGTTTGCTTCTGAGTACATTTAACTATTGAACATATAAATTGTTCATATAAATATATTGATTGGTTTGAAAGATCTGTATTTGACATCAACTCTTCTGTTTTATAGGAGACTCTAAATGTTCTCTTAAGAAATGGGTTTCGGGGCTGGAGAGATGGCTCAGCGGTTAAGAGCACCGTCTGCTCTTCCTGAGGACCCGGGTTCGATTCCCAGCACCCACATGGCAGCTAACAACTGTCTGTAGTTCCAGTTCCAGGCAAAAACACCAAGGCAAAGAAATAAATAAATAAATAGATAAATAAATAAAGTTTTTTTAAAAAAAAAAAAAAAAAAAAAAAAAAAAAAAAAAGAAATGGGTTTCATGTTCACATGAGGCTATTATGGGAAATAACATCTTCTGTCTTATTCATTGTGTATAATCTAAATTTCACAGTTTATGGTTAGAATTTTTCTTTCTGCACAGATATTGAACACTGTTTAACCATAGACAAATCACCTAAGTGATCATTTTCTCTATGCCAAGCCATGCTTACCTCTGGATATTTCCCAGTGAGACATTAGATGCATTTTTTATTTTAAGACAAAAAGCAAAACATTAGTAAACAATTCACTGTTTCATAATATTATTAATGACACCATCCACAGAACCTACACAGATGCCATGCAGATTATCATGATTTTCTGGTAGGAGTTGTGGGTCCCACTCACATCAATCTCCAGGTTTTCTGCTACATCCAAATGCACTTTCATTTAAAAAACACCAGTGGTAGATTAATTATATACAACCTCAGCTTTAAGATATCATCCATGAACAAGTTACTCTACTTGCTTTCCTTTCAAGTACAGGTTATAGAGCTTGTCAGATCCACTTTGCATATAGGATGATAAAATCTCAACAGCCAGCAGCTAGGGAGTGGACCTGTATGCAGGAGATAACTAGGGCAAGTCAATGATAAACATGATGATAGAACTGTCATTGCTTTCCACAAATGGGAGATAAATCCATGAGTGCAAATGTCATATGTTGAATAAGTGAACAATCATCCCATCATCCATCACTGCCAATTCTTCCCCGTGTTATATGGATGGTGTTTCAGCTGAGTACATCGTATGAGTTATATAGCAGTTTCCTAAAGATGAAATTATGTGTTGCAACAGGCCAAATGTGTTTGTTGTAGACCCATCTGTCTCACTAGTTCTTGTTCACACACTAGCTATTTTTTCATATTTAAAGATATTTATTGCATATAAACACTCTAAATCACAAATAACAGGCAGAAATATTTTAGAAAAGCCCATGACATATATCAAAGAAAGAATTTAACAAGAGGACAGTAACTCTCTGTTGAGTGTCAAGAACAAGTCTTTCCAAACCACTCACCCAATTATTAGTGGGTGGTCATCAACATTTCCAGTTCGGTTAAATATAGGCGTTGCCAAGATGGAGTGTAGATAAATCTGAATGGGACAATCTTTTCAATGGGGGCATTGTGTGAAATCCTAACTTAGTCCAAATTTCATTTAAATAAGATCTGAAATCAAAGTATTACAGTTAGAAGACCTCAGAATTCATGCATACAAAACTTCTCTTGATTTTAAAATCTCTTTAACTCTTTAAGAATTATGCTTTTTCACAGACTTTGTTTAAATAATTTTTGATGTAGATAAGGTTATCCCTAGACCACAGTGTGCTATCTTGGAACTCTCTAATGTTTATCAATGTTTATTGTGTGTAGGAAATGTTTGCACACTGTGATCTCATGCTTCTGTCCTATCCAATATTCCTTTATGCAAACCCAAACCTGTCGCAATCAGCTACAATATAATATTTTAGCAAAGGAGAAGGTGGATTGAAATTAAAATTTCTCATATTAGTGAAGAACAAAGAGGATGATCTAATTGCGAATGTGGACTGGGAACTTTTTGTTTCATCAGGATGAGAACTTTCTTCACCTCTTTATAATCTTTCTTACTCCATTGACTCTAGACTCAAAGAGGTCTACTTTTTTCTCTATAATCATTTTTTTTTTATTTTGAATAGGAAATGTCCCCTCATGTCACTTCATGGTCCTCAGTTGGTGTTATTTTGTAAATTTCTACCAAGTCTAGTTGTGACCTAGTTAGAGGATATAGATGGCTGTTGGCAGGTCCTCAATGGAATGTTGGCCCTGTTTCTTTCTGTCTGCTTCCTATGTGCCAGTAGGTGATTAACCTCTGTCATGTGTTCCTACTCTTATGATACTCTATATCACATGAACTTAGAAGCCATCAAGTCAAAAAGCAAAGAACAAAAAAAAATGAGTTTAAATGTCTAAAATGATAAGCCAAAATAATTATTTATTCTTTTAAGTTGTTTCAATCACATTTGACCAGAGTGATGAAAGTCACAATCAAACAAAATTGCTTACCCAGGTCAAGGACCATTTTCTTATTCTTCATACAACTTCTCTCTCTCTGTCTCTCTGTTCCTGTCTCTCTCCTTCCTTCCCCCTCCTTCCCTTCTCCTTCTCCCCTTCCCCCCCTCTCTCTGTCTCTCTTGGATAAATTAAGCTTTAAAAGTTCCTGATCTTTACATTTCCTCCACTGTATCAAACCACTTCCCATTACTCTGTATATGACAAGCAAAAAACAGCTGTAATGATTCACAATACTGTGTATCAAGGGTTATGATAAGTTCAAGGAGAAGCTTTAGATTGTCTTTATCTGAAAACAAAATTAAGTTAATTAGTGGTTTTTGAATAATATTACATCATCTACTAAATACTAGCAACAGGCTCTGTGGAGAAAATTTACAGATAATTTGGAAAAACATGCCTGCAAAATTACATTTTCACCACTTATTTCTACTTCAAAAATTATGGCCCTATGACTGTGAGTAATAATTTGGTGCAGTGAATCATGTTTTTTATTAGTGTTCTTTATGTCTTTGGATTTTTGCAAATTAAAATATATTGACTTATAGTGGGTATTGTTGCTGTTTACTCATATCTGTCCTTTCTTCAATGAATAACATAAGATAGATTAATGAAGAATCAATAGTGTTACAATGCTATGAAAAAGAGAACACAAGTTACTATGGATTGCCTCACATATTTCTGGAGGGAGCTGGGGTTAGATAAGACCTTTTGGAAGACCTGACAGCTAAGATAAAAGGTCAAAAATTGATAAGCAAAGAAAAATTCAGGGAATTACGCATTAGTATGACTCATTTATCACCCCTCTTATGAAATGATAAAAAGACTCTGGATTAGTTTTTATTCTTTTATCTATCTGTTTGTCTTCATTTATTTATTTATCATATTTCTTTTCCTCTTTTTCCATCTCCTTCCTCCTTTCCTTCTTCTTTCTTTCTTCCTTTCTTTTATTCTTTCTTTCTTGAAAGCAAGCCTCTTGTAGTTGAGGTTGGCCTTAAAAAATATCAAAAACAAAATCTACATATTTAAACATAATCTTAATTCCTGTTTTTCCTGAATCCACTTCTCAGGTGCTGGGATTCCAGGTAGGACTGCATTTCTTATCTTGCCTTATGTGTCTTGAAATGTACTCATTTCTCTTGACATTATCCATTGGCATAAACAATAACTCTTTGGTAACCCAGTATGCCTTTTTTTTTGGCAACTTCACATGTAAAGGAAACACTCTATATCACGAGTACCACTGATTGCACCATCATATCACCTGAGTCCAGCTGTGCTTATTAAAGATAGCTCAGCAGAAATTAGATTCTACATGTGGGGTATTCACATGTATTTTTTGTTATCTTGAATTAGTTTGAGTTGTGTTCCTACTACATATTACAAAAAAATATCCTGATCAATGCATCTTACTACTTTGGATCTGATTACAACCAACTTGATGTTTAGTAATATACAAGTAATTATTTGATTTTATTCTGCTCAGTGTAGAAATTGAGATATCAGAGCAGTTATACAGACTTTGAATCATGTACTCATGATATCTGTCTTATACACTATTGTGGGACATGTTCAATATGAAATAGAGTGCTAAGCTTTGTCACCAATGATGTCTGCTCATGAATGTCAGAGCAGACATTCCCTTGTGACAGTCTTCAGATACTGCCAAGCACACTGGAGAGAAAATGGTTCTCATTTGGGACCATTGGTATTATGGTTTGAACATGCTTCAAAATATATGTTTTAAAAAGCACAACACTGTAACAGGTTGAGATTTAATAGAAAATTTAGTTCATTGATCATATCATGTTTAGATCAGTGTTTTTATTATGTAGGTGGCTTGGGGTACCATGCTATTGCACTGTCTAGCCTCTAGAACCATGAGCTGATGAACTTTTTTTTATGTTCTTACTCAGTTGGTGCTAACTTATTTTAGTAACATATAGCAAACTGCTCTATGTCTAACAACATAGTTTTCAATATACTTTCATGTGATTCTCTAGCCAGCATAATTTCTCTGCTTCATAGGGTAATCTCTGAGACAGAGACTCTGTTTTATTACTTGACTTTTGTTTTCAAAAATAGGAAGGCAAAAAGAAAGCTAGGAATCAGTCATCAAAGTGCCAACCTTGTGCCTGAGTGTGACTCAGCTTATTTGTATCACTTCTTCAGTTCATGCTATACATATTTATTGAGTGCTTCTGCTTCCTTATGGCACTGAGAAATCAGTGTTCAGCTCCTGAGTCTTCTGCTCAATAGAATGTTGAGTATCTCACTTAATGTTTCAGCGCATCATTTTTCATGCCACATAATAGGGTTACAGTATCATCTATTAATAGCTGCTGGGGAGGCATAAGTTGAAATATGAAAATATTGAGAGAAGGATCTGTCACATGCAAAGATCTGGTAAGTGATTGTAAGAAATGCCACTATGCCTGCATGTTGGGACTGGTACTTGGCTCTTGGGGATAAGAATGAATAAGTAGTCTTGTTCTTGTGGAGCTCATGACCCTATATATGCAATTGCCCTTGTTTGATGGATGGGGAAAGTGTAGCTAGTGAGAAGATGCAGTTACTGAAGGTTGCCCAACTATTAAGTACCCAAGTCAAAAATGGTACCCTGATTCTTCTGACAAAATACATACTAAATTCTTGTAGTGTATTACAATATACTTGCAGAAGACTATAGCCAAAAGGATATTAATTTTCTTTTTCTTGCATTTTTCTTTCTATTTTTTTTTATTTGTTCTACAGTTGGAGCTTTCTAAGTTCTTTCATTGGATTCAGTTTCCCACTTCATGTTGGGAGAAATACTTGCAGACACTTATTGTCTTCATGGTCTTTCTGATATTGTTGCTGATGAACTAATCCTGATCTAAAGATACATGGGATTTCATTGAAAATGAAATGTCCACTGTGATTCATTCTGCAGCAAATGGGTAATGTGTACTTTAGGCTTTAAAAATAGAGATGAGTCAAGGAAATCATATGTTTCCCATTTAAAAAAAAAAAAGCTTTTCAAAGATTTAGGTACCCCTCCACCCTTTACCATCATATTAAACATGATGACCATAATTGGGGTACACATACAAATAGAACTTAAAATAGCTCATTCCTTTCCAATTATAGCACTTGGCAATACTATTTATCAAAATAATAATTTAGGCTATTTCTGGTCAGATTCCACATTGACTCAAAAATCTCCAGTGTGTCAATATTCATTACTCTGAATATCATCACCACATGAAATGGGACGGATGATGCCCCCCACCTCTTTCTCTCTTGCTCACCCTTGCTCTCACTTTTTCTTACTTTCTGCATGGTAATGAGGCATGTGTGTTACAGACACAGGCTGCCTTCTTCTAAGTGACTTTTCTGTTATTATTGTCTCAGTATTCCACCCATGTTGGTTTACATGTACTACTTTAGTGGGTGTGGATAGGGAGAGTAGCCAGGCTGTCTGGCTGCCAGTTTCCTGCTCTTCTGTAGTCAGGCTTGCCCATCACCAAGTACACCATCTCTGTGTACTTGGTACACCTTGTGTGGCAATCAGATGCTTATTTTTAGGTTAATTGCTTTTGATATTTGAATGAAATTTAGTCGAACTACCTCCTGGAAGACAATGCTGTGCAAAAAAATCTTCTGTTTTTCTGTGAAGGTCACATATTCTGACGTTACAAACAAATGATTTCTAATTGATTTACAGTCAATTATGTTTTTTTTAAAGCTATGAAAACATTCTAAATATATTCCTAAAGAAATGCTAAAAACAGAAAGGAGGAAGTCAAGAAAGAATGGAAGAATTGACTGGAAACAGTAAGAGCAAAGCAAAATTGAATTTCTAGAGAATTTTTTTTTTTTAATCTCCTTTTTTATGGTGCTGGTCCTCACTTGGAGGACTTTAAATATTCTCTTGGGGATGTGTGCTTTCTGGTTTGCTTTTCTTATCATGCTGACTAACTTGGTTTTGAAACTCTATTTTTAAGCAAATGATACAAAATATACCAAGGGAAGCCTCTTGGGTGCTTCTCTCCCTTTCTCCAAGGAAGCAGATAGGTTACACCATTTGGAAGATGAAGACCTCATATGGCTTTAAAGATCAGGTGTTACACATTCACCTCCACTGAGAATAATTTTTTCAGGCGAGGGAGCCATGAGCTACCAAACATGTTTGGAGAACAGGTACGCAATGGCTATGGAGAGTCTGCTTCATATGGAGAAAATAATCACATCTCGGTTTCTACCTTAGCAAACCTCTGCTTTTATGTGTTTACTGTCAGTTAACAAATATGATGATTTCCCCTCTCTTTTTCCCCAACATTACTTAAATTCACATGATGGCTAAGGACACACGGCAGTAATGCAACCACTCTGGAGGCAGCGGAAGAAGAATTGAATATTTAAAATATGTGGTATATCTTAGAGATATTTAACATACCAGATATATGATGACGTGAACTACCTAGCAAGTTCAAGGTCAGCTTGGCCTACATGAGACCCTACTCAACAAAAGCCTAACAAAAAGAAACCAGATGAAGCAAAGTTTCAGCCATGAAGTCTACCAAAAACAATGTTCCAAGGGTGTGGACTCATGAGAGTGTTGGCTTAGAGGTAATGTAGTTGCTGTTTCAGAATAAATTAGTACATCTTAGCAATAGGAGCTAGAGATTGGCTGTCAATGAGATATTCACTGGCTGGGGTATATCCTAGAGTCACCTTACCTTTGCCTTGCACATTCTTATCTATCTTTCTGCTGTGAGCTTTCCTTGTCCTGCTCATCCACATGAAATTCACTTTCTTTTATAGTAGTGGTTCTCAATCTTCCTAATTCTGGGATTCTTTAATATAGTTCCTCAACGTTGTGGTGGCACCCAACCATAAATTTAATTTTTTGCTGCTGCTTCATAACCATACCCTTGTTACTGTTATGAATCTTAATGCAAATAATTGTGTTTTCCAATGGTCCTAGGTGACTCCCCAAAGGGGTCATGACACATAGGCTGAGACTCACTGTTCTAAAACTTCCCTCCTATAAGTTTTGTTCTTCCTTCCAACCCCCCAATTCTGATAGTTATGATGTTTGTCTTCTAGGTTCTGTGTTCTTGACCTCTTTGTCTAGAATTGAAGGATGATGGCTTGCTTGCCTTTCACTGAATCACATTGTCTAGTATGATTAACAGGTTCACAGCTGCTTTACTTAGTGCTTGTGAAGAAAGCAGAAGCAATGGCTTGATATTCTGTTATTAATATGAGGGATAAAGATGAGGGCAAAACCCCAAAACACTGAGAACCTAAGAATTAGGAAACAAAGATGCCCTAAGTCACTGAGTGAGACTAAGGATGTAAATGTTCACTATTACTTCTTTAAGGTTAGTTGTTGATGTTTTGAAAAACATTGTGAGCATGAACCGGTATAGACATTGTTACTTCTGTTATTTAGTTATGAAGATATTTTAGTAAACACTTCAATTACTACTCAGTACTCATTAGGCCTTCCATCATTCCATTCTTTTCTTATTTCTCATTTACTCTAGTGTCGCGCGCACCCTTGCCAGCAAGGAAAGCACAACACCCAGGATCTTCTTTGAGCAG